>MCJB01007635.1:26137-101322 GCA_002018475.1 Nicotiana obtusifolia | reverse complement strand
TATATATATATATATATATATATATATATATATATATATATATATATATATATATATATATATATATATATATATATTCGGTATGGAGTTCCCTGGACTGGATTGGCCATATACAGTACTGAGTGATTGAGTATTTTAAGAGAGTGAGTGCACGAGGCTTTCATTGTAGTGCACCACATACTGCATATACATTGGCTTGTAGATATAGAGATGTCGCATTTCTCATACCATTCAGATTTGATCTATTTTAATTGTGTTGGGTTTACCTGTCGAACTTGAAAGCATGTCTACATTTCTGTACTGTCATTTCTATACTGGATAGTACCTATTGAGCTCGTCACTACTTTCAGCCCAAAGGTTAGCCTTATTACTTATTGAGTACATTGGGTTGGTTGTACTCATACTACACTCTGCACTTCATGTGCAGATCCAGGTGCTTCCGGATACATTGGCTGCTAGATTTCGGGGATTTATCTGTTGGAAACTATCGAGGTAGATGCTTTGGCGTCCGCAATCTTGATTCTTTTTTCTTTCAATTATTTGTACCGTTCTACATTTCCAGAAAGTGTTTGTATCAGTCAGACTATGTATCATTTAGATGTTCATGCACTTAGTGACACTGGGTTTTCGGACTTTATTTATATCAGTATTTGTGGAATTTCCTATTGAATTTAAGTATTATGTTTTCAAACTTAAAAGATTATAGTGATTTGTTGAGGTTGTCGGCTTGCCTAGTATTGAGATAGGCGCCATCACGACATGCGAATTTTGGGTCGTGACAGTATCATTGTATGTGACTCAATAGCAAAAAGGAGAAGATAGTTCGTCGGAGATGGCATCTTCCGGCCAACCAACTGGAAGCGTGAGATTGCAAGCTCTACCCGCGCCTCACGCGATCTCAGAGGTTTTCCCTGCCGTCTCACGCCCTTTTGCGGACTATTGAGATTTCTCAATTGATACTTAATCATAAAGGGACTCTATAATAGTCACTCTCAAACTCATCAGTTCTTTCTTTTTGTAGCTCTATACATTTTGCTAGATCTGCAGTTCCCACTGCTTCATCCATATTTTTAACTTTGAATAGTAACTGGAAAGATTCTTTTTCTCCTTATTGTTCAGATCAGAGCAGCCCCATAAAAAGTCTGGTGGTGAGTCGTCGAAGAAGACGGTCTTGCCGAGGGCGAAGAGAGGGAAAAAGAAGAGAGAATTGAGGGAGAAGAGAGAGGGTTGAGGAAAAAGTTGAGGGATCAGTTTTATATATTTGTACTTTGCTATAAAATATAAAAAGTGGCTATAAGTAATAATATTTTTTAAGTGTTTTGATTTATAATAAATAGGGTGCATTATTTAGGTATAGCATGTAAAATTTCCTTCATTTTATCGATTAAAGTAGATGTTTGTTTCCTTATTCAACATTTTAACACAAGGATAATGACATTTGATGCCAAGGGAGGGACTATTCACAAGTCAATCTCCAAGTGTAATCACAGTTTAGCCAACTGTTTGGAACCAAGTTTAACACTCTCAATCTCACAGCGGAGGAGAAAAGAAAAAGAAAATGTCACGACCCAAAACTTAGCCTGCCGTGATGGCGCCTAACGTGATACTAGGCAAGCCGACACTTCAAAAGTACTCCCAACACATTTAAATGAAAAATAAAATGACACAGGTTTAAAACATCAAAACTCTCAAAAACTTGGTAGAAATACGGAAATTCCCAACATCTGAGTGTCACTGAGTACATGAGCGTCTATACAACACAAATTTAGAAATACTATCTAAGAAAGACTAATGCTAAATACATAAAGCGGAAAGATAGGGAAGGAGAGACAAGGTCTGCAAATGCTGGGTAGCTACTTTGGAATCTCCAAACGATCAAGCTGTGTAAGAGATCAACACCCATCGTGTCCGAAAACACTTGGATCTACACACGAAGTGCAAGGTGTAGCGTGAGTACAACAAACTCAGTAAGTAACAAGACTAAATAATGGACTGAAAGTAGTGACAAGCTTCACGGATATAGTTTAGTTACAAAAGTTACAACATAGAAAGATTGGCATGCTTTCAAGTTTAACAGTTAAACTCAGTGCAAGTAGGATAGATCAATTCTGAATGATATTAGGAATACGACATCTATATATCTACGTGCCAAAGTACATGCTATATGTAATGCACCACACTAGATGCTTCGTGTACTCACATTCTCGAAATACTCAATCACTCAGTACTGTATATGGCAAATCCAGCCCAGGGAAGATCCATCCCAAATATATATATATATATATATATATATCGATTGACAGTTAGTCACTCAGTACTGTATAAGGCCAATCCAGCCCAGAAAAAATCCATCCCTAAATGTAAATGATTCGGGCAAGATCCATGCCCAGGGAAGATCTATCCCGCAATATAAATCAACTGCGCTCACTGTGGGTGTGCAGACTTCGGAGGGGCTCCTTCAGCCCAAGCGCTATAACAAGACAATCATGGTATAAATCAATAAAACATGCTGTGACATACATCCCCATCCCATAAGTATCCTCACAAAATACGCCCTCGGCCTCACTCAGTCATTGACCTCTCCAGTCTCTCGGGCTCTCAGTAATCATGATAACCAGCCCAAACAGCAATGATATTATATATCAATAATGAGAAATAGAGACTGGAATGTAATATGCAAGTAAAACTGTGACTGAGTACAAAACAGCAATTTAGCAGATAATTCAACATGTACACGACCTCTATGGGTCCCTACAATGCCAATATATAGTCTAAATATGATTTCTAACATGATTTGCAGTTCAGTTTCTATAACATATGGAGAATATACGGATAACAACAGATTTTTCAACTATTCAGTTCTATAGAATTGACCAAGTCATAATACCTATGGTGCACGCCCACAAGCCTGTCACTTAGCACGTATTGTCACCTCAAAACCAATCACGTTACACCTATTACGGGGTTTCATTCCCTCAGAACCAAATTTAGAATTGTTGCTTACTTCAAGTCGCTCCAATCTCTACTCCGACACACCTTTGCCTCGCAAAACGGCCTCCGAATGCCTCGAATCTAGCCACAAACAATTCGATACAATCAACAGGGGCTAAAGGAATCAATTCCATAATAAAATACTAAGTTACTAATAAAGAGTCAAAAATAGGCTCAAAAGTTGGCCCTCAAGCCCATGTCTCTGTCGTGCCCCGCAAAAGCGAGTTTGGACACGTGACAACTCTTTTAAATAGAGGGTGTTAAAAGAGAAGAGTCGCCACCTAATGATTTTAAGGTGCGTTAGGGAACCTATTTGCAAATAACTCTGTTTGACTAGTCCGTGTCACCAAAGATCGGTAAGGGCTCAAATTACCTCAAAGAGAAGGTGTTAGGCACTCTTCGAGGTCCACAACTGTAGGTCCCGGCCAAACTTTAAACTATGTGGATTATGTAATTAGGCTAGGTGATCAAATAAATAAAGAAAAATTTAGAAGTCAAAGAGTCTTATTATAACACATGAGAATCGGTACAAATCTTAATGACTACAAGGATACAACTACATTGATCTATGTTAAAGAACTAAGTGTAAATAACAAGTACATAAAAAAATGGGGGTCCTAAGTTTATTAGCTTAAAGGATCATCCCGTGCAACATAAATAATATTTTGCAACTCCCTTAAGGTAGGGGTTGCTCATATTATTCAACAGGCACAGACTATCATTTCCTGCTACCCGATTACTATGTTAAATTTGTTTACCTAAAGGGGCTCTAATTCAATTGTAGGTCGTACCCTATGTGTGTACTACCCGTCCCATACCTATGGTCCAGAAGGCTTTGGACCTCTATTTGGGTGGTTCTAGACTTCACTTAGGATGCTCAAAATGATAAAACTAGCACACATTCCAAAAAGACGCGTTGGACTACACATGGGTACAATTAAAGGCTCAAATTAACCTCCACACATAAACAAAAAATGCACGTGGTCCGATTCTTATATTAGACAGTAGATGATTTCAGAATTAATACATAGAGTCATTACGTCCTATAGGCAGGATCTCTATATGATTCTAGTATAATACAACAGTGCTATAGTTTCTGGACTAACGTATGGGCATATTAGAGCATTACAAGTCATATAGGCATGATTTATAATTGTTTTGCGTAATAAGGTAGTGAAAACACTCCCATGATTCTGGATTACTAATGCTGGTTTATAGATATGCGTCTTAGGAAAATGACAGTCCCTACAGGCATGATATCTAACAGCCGCATAATTAGGCAGTGAAGTCATTTGAAAACACAAGATTAGCAACGTTAATTAACATCCTATGGGCAGGATTCCTAACAATTGACAATTGAACTTTATTTTTATAACACTTGATCCCTATAGGCATGCTATCTAAGTGAAGCAATACAAAAACATCATAAAGCAATTAATTAATTAGTTAAGACCCTATAGTCATGGTATTTAGATAGGCAAAGGTATTGCATTATTATATCCTATAGGCATGTGATCTAAGAGCGTTGAATAGTAGATATGGAAACAAGTGTAGCATAGTTTGACAAGTGAAGCGAAGTGTGTGCGTGATTCCCATAGGCATGCTATCTGTAGTCTACAACACATCAGATTAAATAACATATAAGGAATGCTGAACGAAATATCAAATAGACCACACAGACCCTATAGGCATGTTTTCTACCCTTTTATGCAAGCACTATAATATACTCGTTTCTCCAATTTCACTAGCACCCCAATTGTTTGTTATTACAAGTTATTACCGGCCCAAGAATGAAATAATACAGACTTGAAAATGACAAAATATAGGCTGAAACAAATACAAGCCCACTAAAGCAATTACAGGCCCAATACAAAAGTAACCCAGGGATATCCCAGGCCTTCAATAGTCTTACTCTCCAGACAAACAACAGGTCCAAACCACAGGCTCACAAGACAACTAGAGTGCGCCTGAATCCAGTGCTCAGGACCAACAACACACATGGCTCATTTCCAGGCCTAATGAATAACTTACTTACCCAAATGGATGCTAAATTTAGCTATGCATGTGACACAATACTCATAGAACAACTTAAACACTTAGTTCTTAGAGTTGTAACCATCAACAGCTCTAGCCAAGACATATAAATAGGATCATGCTAAATGATAAGGCACACAAGACACATGTGAGGCAAGCTTATGCTTTGTAATTCCAGAAACAGAGTTTGATAGTGACAAGATTGGCCATCATAGGACAATAAACCATTTCAAAGAGTTTCAAATTAAAGCATGATCTAGAAACAACCTTAAGATCTTTAGGTGATAGTCTAATAGAATCATGAATAAGAAGCAGGTAGAGTACAGTCTTTATATGAAGGTTTTAACATGAGAACCTAATGTGAATGTGGTTGCAAACAACATGCTTGTGGGCACAATTTGGCAAACATATCACTTAGTTAATCATGAAACATAACATGATGGACATTAATTATAGCACAAAGATTCAAAAGAACTCATAGTAGGTGAAAGAACATGTCAATTATAGGCTACCAGGACAAGCAGACATTAGGATTCATGTCAGCCGACCCCACATGAGAGAAATACTACACGTTGGTATTTATCTTAGAAACAATGCTAAGAGTGCAGGATTGATAGGTTAAGGAACACAATTATCAGAGTTACAAATTGCAGACAAACATACTTGACTATATATAAAGACAATGTTATAACATGGGAGAGTCAAGGATCAGTTTGCAGAAAATAACAGATTACACCTAAAGGATTCAATAAGGAGAGATTCATTAAAGCAGATTTTGAGCAAGCAATTTATACAAAAAGATCCCTGAAATCCAAGGCATGAATGTGAACTCATAACAGGAAAAAGACACGACGCTAAGGTTAACATGAGCATGACCAATCAGGCAGAACTTAAGAAGGCCAGAAACCACTTGAATCAGATACACAAAGTGAAGGTATACTACACATGTTGAAACCTATCAAGTTCGATTCTAGAGGACATGGGACTGTAGAACATCATTGAGACAATAGAATTACAGAAAGCATACAACAATGCAATACTGGTAGTTCAGAAATAACAAAGAAACTTAAGGCATGCTTGTCTAAAAGTTCAAACAGTGTTGGTATGCAAAATACACATACATGAATAAGTACATGAGTAATAATTAAGGTTGTAAAGAGTCAAGAATGCTAACCAGTTGCGAAGGTAAATGAGCAAAAGAGTGAGTAACTCACAATCTCGGCAGTGATGGCAAAAGAAAGACAACAGTGAGAACCCCATATCCTAGTGCGTCAGAGTTCACAAGAGCTTCAGTGAGCCCCGAGCAGTGCTCGCACCAGGGAGGTTGATAGAGAAGATTCCGGTGGCCTTGGCTTTCAGCCAACCACAATCAAGAGAGCAGAAATAGTATAGAAGGTGTGAAAGTGAGAGAATAATTGTCGTTCTTGAGGTGATTCCCCCGTCTCTCCAAAGGGAAATTGGGGAGGGATTTATATTGTAATAAAATTAACACATAAATAAGGAAATACCATTAAACGAACATAAAGAAAAAAAGAAGAACATGCAAAAATCAATTTAGAATCGGATTAGGAGAAGAAACCAGGTAAATCCTAGTTTGACTAGGATCAGAAATTGCCCGGAGATCTTGGTAAATCAGAACCTTATAGCCTTGCTATGAACGTATACAGATGAAATATCGTCCAAAAAGAGTAAAGTCGATCTCCTTTGATTCGGAGACTGGTACTTGCTAAAATGGGAAAGTACTAAGTAACACCATATTTACACAAGTAATGGTAAGAATCCATGGATGAGTTGGTTTCAGAGAAGAATTAGGGTGGCAAATATGGTTTGTGAGGTGAGAGGAGGTTGTGAGAGAGTATAGGGGGGCTGGTTGAAAAAAATGGGTTAAGGTTTGGGGTTGTGCGGTTATAAGGAGAGAAGGGGGAGGTGTTGTGAGTCGTTGATCTTGAGATGGGGCAGTCAACAGCTGTGATTTTAAAGAGAGAGATGGGGTGGGTCAGTGGGGTCCTGTCCGGTTGGAGTAATAAGGGTCTTTGGTTTGGGCTGCTGAAGGCGTGACGAAGTGGGCCGGATGTTTTGGGCCTGGTTTTGGCCTGAAATTCGTATTAAAGCTGGGCCATAATATAAATATACGAAAATTTATCAAAAAATAATTTATACGTAGTAATTAAAAAGAATAAAATATTATTTATGTATTAAAATGCTTTAAAATAATAGTTTTAACATTATAAAAATATAAAATGCTATTTGGCACAAATGATGTGGAAATAATATAAATATGCATAACATATATGCTATTTATTGCAAAATTGTATAAATAGCCTAAAATATAACTATATGAAACCTATATGTGGATACGTATAATAAATTTAGATGATTAAGTCATTACAATATAATTTGAAAGGATAATTAATAAATATTCAAGTAATTAAAAATGCAAGAAAATCAATTTTAAAGCCTTAAAAATTATGAAAAATTATGGAAAGCACTTACATGATTCTTGTAAATTGGTGATGATGCAGAAATGATATTTTAAAAGTATATATTACTATTTCAAAATATGAGGGCAAAATTGGGTATCAACAACTGCCCCTCTTTACCCTGGAATGATGAAACAGTTGTCGGGTAAAGAAAATGATGTCCAGTTTTGTCCGAAGTGAGTGAAGAGTGATGTGTTTTGGAAAAAAAAAGGAGGCCGAACCCTGGTGCTTGAGTTTCCTACATATCCTTGGTATTACGGGATTCAGGCTGTGTGTAGTTCTGGATCCAACGGAGAATGAAACCGATGGAGTTGTTATAAGAGTGGTCGTATGTTTCGAAAAGAATATTTTGGATGCGATATTGTCGTGAGTAAAACATGATTTTAGGTGGATCTATGGATGTGATTTTGAACATTATGGATATATAAGGCAAGTATTTGAGTGGTTATGGGACAAAAGGTAATCAATAGTCAAGGGTGCGAACGTTTAGAATGGAAACTGGAGCGAGAATTGCTCCTGTTTGTAGAACGGTTACCTTCTGAGTTACATGCAAAACTTAAAACACGATGCACGCGAATATATGAAGTTACTGCGTAAACTTAAACATGATGCAGGTTTCCTTTGGACCCTGAGAGTTGTCTTTGGGACGATGAGGATGATGTCCTTAGACCATGACGTCCTGGGCCATGAAGAATATGATAAGGAATTCGCAGGCCATGGAGTGGTGTCCTCAGGCCATGAAGATGGTGCCTCTGGGCTATGACGCCTTTGAATAATGATATGCAATTTCGAGAGATCCTCTGACCATGGCATGATTTCATCAGGCTGTGAGGATGGTGCCTTTGAACTATGACACCTTCGGACATTATGGCGATATTTCAGCCCATGAAATACAAGTATGCAGCGATATCGATCGTTTGATAGAGGGAACAGGTAATGCCTAGTCATATGCGAGCACGAGACGATACACAATTTAGTCTTGTATGAGGTGAGGGCAGTGTTTAGCCCGATGCAAAGAGTGGAGACAATGTTTAGTCTCATGCAAGGAGAGGCAATTCCTAGCCTTATGCCACAATGGAGGCAATGCTTAGCCTCGCGCAATGAATGAAGACAATGCTTAGTCTCATGCAAGGAAAGACAACACTTAGCCTTATGCAATGATGAGGGCAGTGTTCAGCTCTATGCAAGGAATGGAGATAGTGCTTAGTCTCATGGAAAGAAAGGCAGTGCTTAGCCTTATGCAATGTGGAGACAGTGCTTAGTCTCATACAAAGTATGGAGATAGTGTTTAGTCTCATGCAAAGAAGGCAATGTTTGGCTGTATGCCATAATGGAGGCAGTGCTTAGCCTCATGCAAGGTATGGGGACAATGCTTAGTCTCACGCAAAGGAAGGCAGTGCTTGGCCTTATGCAATAATGTAGCCAGTGCTTAACGTCATGCAAGGTATGGGGAAAATGCTTAGTCTCATGCAAAGAAAGATAATGCATAGCCTTATGCAGTAATGGAGGCAACGCTTAGCTTGATGTGTTTTCATTTGGCACCTTTTGTTGATGTGAAGATAGTGATCTTGCTGTGTGTATGTATTTGCGGACGTTCCTGTTATGTTCATTGTGCTTGCATTCAAAGAAAAATCGTGAGTTTTGTGGGGAAAAGGTTGGTTCGTGCTCTCGATTTCTTGCTTCGCCTTTGCTTTTGTCTGGAGGCCCTGCTTGAATCACCTCAGGTAACGTTTGGCTACTATAGAAACAAAATTTGCAAAAAACATGATTTGATAAATTATTTATGACAATGTAGTTGTTTGAAATATGTGACAATGCATGAGATCAAATAATTTTGATGAGCTGGTAACTGTGAAGCATTTTGAGACGTTGCAACTTCTTTTCCTCATCCTCAAAATTCTGCCCCAGTTTAAATGCATACATCTAGCAATACATTCTTTGGCGGTTCCAAACGTGATGAGATCGGGTACACTCGAGACCTTACCCCAATTTTTGACCATAGGGAAAATGAAGATTTTATTACGATATGACCGAACCCACAGGGCTGCCTACGTATCCCCTCTTAAATATGAATCAGGTCAAGTGTAGCTCAGTTACATCAAATAGAAAGTGCAGACATAATCTTAAACATAGTATCTCTTGACTGCGTCCGAATTGATAGGTTTTGGCCAAATCTCTCCATCCATGTCTGCAAGTATAAGTGCTCCTCCTGTCAGCACTCGATGAACCATGTAAGGGCCTTGCCAGTTGGGTGAGAATTTCCCCTTTGCTTCATCTTGATGTGGGAAGATCCATTTTAGTACCAATTGCCCCGGTGTGAATTGCCTTGACCTAACCCTTTTGTTGAAAGCTCTTGTCATTCTATTATGGTAGAGTTGACCGTGACATACTGCGTTCATTCTTTTTCCATCAATGAGAGCGAGTTGTTCATACCGGCTCCATACCTATTCTGCATCGTTGAGCTTGTCATCTTGTATGATTCTTAAGGAAGGGATTTCTACTTCGGCAGGAATAATGACTTTAGCACCGTAAACCAGTAGATAGGGAGTTGCCCCAGTGGATATACGAATTGTGATGTGATACTCGAGCAAAGCAAACGATAGCTTCTCGTGCCATTTTTTGTAATTGTCTACCATTTTTCTTAATATCTTCTTGATGTTCTTGTTGGCGGCTTTTACGTTTCCATTCATTTGCTGCTATATGTTGTAGAGTTTCAATGCTTGATCTTGAACGTTTCACACATGGCTTTCATCAAGTCACTGTTGAGATTGGCGACATTGTCAGTAATGATAGACTCAGGTACTCCAAATCGACAAATGATGTGGTCCCGAAAAAAATCTGCTACGACCTTCTTAGTTACAGCCTTATAGGATGCAGCTTTAACCCATTTTGTGAAGTAGTCTATAGCCACCAGAATGAACCTATGTCCGTTTAAAGCAGCTGGTTCAATTGGTCCGATGACATCCATTCCCCAAGAAGAGAAAAGCCAGCGCGAACTTGTTACATTAAGTTTGTTGGGTGGTACTCGTATCATGTCAGCATGTATCTGGCATTGGTGACACTTTTGAACATACTTGATGCAGTCCGTTGCCATAGTCATCCAGAAATACCCTGCTCTTAATATCTTCTTGGCCAGAACGAAGCCATTCATGTGGGGTCCGCAAGTTCAGACATGTATTTCCTCGAGCAATCTAGACGCCTCCTTGGCATCATCACACCGCAACAATCCCAGGTCAGTAGTCCTTCTATACATAATTCCTCCACTTTAAAAGAAATGGTTGGCTAATCTGCGAGGCATGCGCTTATGAGTATGGGTAGCACTCTCTGGGTATTTTCCCTTCTCTAAATACTCCGTGATGTCGTGGAACCACAGATTTCCATCAATCTCTTCTTCAAAATGAGCACAATAAGTTGGTTGCTTATGAATTCTTATTAGGATAGGATCGATGAAATTCTTGTCTGGGTGTTGTATCATGGAAGACAAAGTGGATACTGCATCTGCGAACTCATTTTGAATCGTTGGAACATGTTTGAACTCGATCTTTGTGAACCTATTGATCAGCTCTTGTACATAGTGCAAATATGGCAATATTTTAGTGATCTTCGCAGCCCATTCCCCTAGAACCCCGTGCACTAAAAGATCCGAATCTCCGATTACCAGCAACTCCTGAATGTTCATGTCAATAGCCAATCTGAGTCCCAGGATGCAGGCCTCATATTCCGCCATATTGTTGGTACATGAAAACCTGAGTTTTGCGGATACCGGATAGTGTTGACCAGTTTATGATACTAAGAAAACTCTGATACCTACTCTTTTAAAGTTTGCTTCTCCGTCGAAGAACATCATCCAACCATCATATGCCTCGATGATATCTTCTCCTATGAACGACACCTCCTCGTCGGGAAAATATATTTTCAATGGTTCGTATTCTCCTTCTACCGGATTTTTTGCCAAATGATCTGCCAATGCTTGGCTTTGACTGCCTTCTGAGTTACGTAGACAATTTCGAACTCACTCAACAATATTTTGCCACTTTGCTAACTTACCCGTAGGCATGGGTTTCTAAAAGATGTATTTTTGTGGATCCATCCTTGATATAAGATATGTGGTGTATGCACAGAAATAATGTCTCAACTTTTGAGCTACCAATGTCAAAGCACAGCAGTGCGTTCCAACAAAGAGTACCGGGCTTCATAAGGCGTGAATTTCTTGCTCAGATAATATATCGCCTGTTCCTTCCTTCCAGTTTCATCATGTTGTCCCAAAATGCAACCAAAGGCCCCATAAAATGGACAAATAAAGCAGTAGAGGTCTTCCTGGTTCTAGTGGGACCAGAACGGGCGGTTTAGATAAATACTCCTTGATTTTGTCGAAGGCCTTTTGGCATTCTTCAGTCCAGCTTGCAGCAGCATCTTTCCTCAGCATTTTGAAGATTGGATCACATATCACCATTGATTGTGCTATATAATGGCTGATATAATTGAGGCGCTCTAGAAAACTCATCACATCCTTCTTATTCTTTAGAGGCAGCAAGTCCTGGATAGCTTTGATCTTTGACGGGTCTAACTCAATACCCCAGCGACTGACGATGAAACCTAACAACTTTCCAGTAGGAACCCCGAAGGCACATTTTGCAGGATTCAACTTCAAATTGTATTTTCGAAGCCGATCAAAAAATTTCTTCAAGTATGCTATGTGATCCGAACTCCCTTTAGATTTGATGATAACATCATCCACGTACACCTCTATTTCTTTGTGTATCATGTCGTGGAAAATACTGGTCATGGCTCTCATGTAGGTGGCTCCAGCGTTCTTTAGACCAAAAAGCATCATATTTTAACAATATATTCCCCATGGTGGTGATAAAGGCGGTCTTTTCGGCATCCTCTTCATCCATCCAAATCTGATGGTATCCTGCGAAGCAATCTACAAAGGATTGGAGTTCATGTTTGGCACAGTTTTCAATCAGTATATGTATGTTGGGCAGTGGAAAGTCATCCTTAGGACTTGCTTTGTTCAAATCTCGATAATCGACACATACTCTAACTTTCCCATCTTTCTTCTGAACTAGCACAAAGTTGGCTAACCAGGTTGGGTATTCGACCACTCGAAGAACCTTGGCTTTGATTTGCTTGGTGACCTCCTCTTTTATCTTCAAACTCATATCTGTCTTGAACTTTCTAAGCTTCTGCTTCACCGGAGGACACATGGGATTGATGGGTAGCTTGTGAGCTACCATGGATGTGCTTAAACCAGTCATATCGTCGTAGGACCATGCGAAGATGTCTTCATACTCCTTTAGGAATCTAATAGATTCTTCTTTCTCCAACGGTGGTAGATGAATGCTTATACACGTTTCCTTGACCGTTTCAGAATCCACTAAGTTAACGGCCTCAGTTTCCTCCAAATTAGACTTTGGTTTGTTTTCAAAATCCTCTACCTCTTTGATAATTTCCTCAGGTATTATATCATCTTCCAGATCCTTTGAATCAGTGTCCTTATGTTGCGTTGTCTCATTACATGTGACAGTCGTAGGTTCATCAGGATATGTAATAATTGTGCTAAAAAGAAATGCAGAAAGATAATAATAAATATAAAAAGTAGTAATAATAAAACTTTTAAAATGTCAACAAGTATGACTCGATGGCTTGATTAATTATTTCAAAACAAAATACAGAAAAATGTCTCAAATGCTCAAAACTATTTGAAAATAATTCATGCTAATTTGCCATGCTAACCAAGAACTCGACGGGCCCGGAATGGTGCAACGGTCCAGTTATTGAAAACAGCTCCTTCTTCCACGGTCTGAATGGTAAGGTCTTCCTCCTCCTTCTCAACAATTTCACTGCAGTCCATGTCTTCTTCATCTAGAAACAGCTTCCTCATGCCAGCCAAAACCTCATCTTCCTCAGATCCCCATATCATGTCAGCCTGATGGAATGTCTGGAGCATAGGTGTTACGAGATGTTCCAGTGGATAATAAGGAGAACGCCATGGTGGTGACCGATTCTGATATTCTTGCCATGTGTATTCATATCCGAGTCCAAAGGTCGTGGCATGGTACTGTGGTTGTACGGGTTTGGTGATCCCCTGAAGCTTTTTTTTTTCGAGACCCTTGCCTGGTTCATACCCCGTTCACAACAATATGATTTCTATTTTGTTTCTCTACCATCGATCCTTTTCAATTGCGTTAACCCGTTCAATGCGGTGGCATGTTTCTCCACCCAGTTTCCTTCTATTTTCAATGACTGGAATGGCCCGGTTGGTGTAAATGGGGTTGCTTCCATCTCCATGGATGATCACCTCCTGATGATTCCACTCAAATTTCACAGCCTGGTGCAGAGTTGAAGCTACTGCCCCGGTGGCATGTATCCATGGTCGTCCCAACAACAGATTGTAAGTAGCAGATATATCTAGCACTTGGAACTTGACATCAAACCAAGTCGGACCCATCTGTAGACTGAGGTTGATTTCTCCAATGGTGGCTCTCTGAGATCCATCGAACTCCTTCACATTCATGCTTCTCATTCATATTTCGTGCAGGCCTTTACCTAGTCTCTTTAGAGTGGTCAGTGGGCATATGTTAAGACTCGAACATCCATCTATCAAGACCCTGGCGATGAACTTATCTTCAAATTGCACCGTGATGTGCAACGCCCTATTGTGACTCAGTCCTTCTGGTGGTAATTCATCTTCGTGGAAAGTGATTTTGTGTCTTTCCAATACCTGTCCGACCATGTTAGCTATCTCTCCACTAGTGATGATTGTGGGTACATAAGCTTTACTTAACACCTTCATCAAAGCATTACTGAATGCGTCTGAGTTTTGCAGTAGTGATAAGATGGATATCTGAGCAGGAGTTTTGTTCAAATGGTCAACAACAAAGTAATCTCTTGCCTGTATCTTCCTCCAAAGATCGTCAGTTCCAGTCTCGACTAGGTGCAGCTTCCTTCCTTGTTCCTCTCAGATTCTCAGTTTTAGTCATACCTTGCGTGGCACCTGTTTCTTCTATTTTGGCTTTTCCCTTCCTTCTTGCTTTCGCAACATAATTCCACGGGACGGCATCAGATTGGTAAGATGGTGTAGAGCTACCATTATAGTGAAGGTCATAGTTATCTTAACTTCAAATGGCGCCTGGGTTTGTACCACAACTGGCGTGAGGGTGACCGGAGATGTTTTAAGAGCGTCTCCCTCTTGAATTAGTCCAATGGACCCCTCTTGATCCCATTATTCGTCAATTTCTATCACATTCACTCCCTCACCTCTATGATCCGGGAGAGGGTTGTTACGAACATTTGGTACAACTTCATTTGCCTGTATGACCTTAGTGTCGATCAGCATCTAAATCTTGTCTTTTAACGTGCGACACTCCTCAATGGTATGACACTTCATGCCCGAATGATAAGCACATGTTTTGTTGGGTTGATCCATTTGGGTGGGATTTTACACAACAACAACAGGGATAGGATTAACATAACCAGCGGCCTTCAATCTCTCATACAGTTGGTCTATGGGTTCAGCAATTGGGGTGTATTGTCTTGGAGGTCTACGGTCAAAATTTGGACATGGCTTTGGGTAGTTTTGGCGGGCGGGTGGAGGTGAATGGTAATATGCAGGTTGAGTATTATAGGTATGGTAGGTGGCAGCAGGGTGTTGGTATCTCTGAGATAAGGGTTGATATGTGGGTGGAGGTGTTTGGTATGTGAGGGGAGACTTAGGGCCTTGGGCTACCATCACAGCGCCCACTTCTTTCTTCTTTGAAATGCCTCCGGATTGCAAAGCTTTATTCGTGGCCTGCAGTGCCTCGAAATTGGTCACCATCCCATTCTTAATTCCTTCTTCTATTGTTTCTCCTAGCTTGATGATGTCGGAGAACTTTTGATTTTCAATAACCATCAACCTTTCGTAATACTGCAGATCTTATTATCTAACAAAGAACTTGTTCATTTGTTCTTCTTCAAGTGCTGGCCTTACCTTTGCAGCCTCTGATCTCCAACGAGTAGCGTACTCGCGGAACATTTCTGTCAGCTTCTTCTTGAGGTTTTGAATGTAGGAAACGTTTGATGCGTTTTCCATGTTGAACCTGAATCTATCCATGAAATCTGACGCCATACTCACCCAACTAACCCACTTCTTTAGGTTTTGACTGATATACCAAGACAAGGCGTCTCCTGTAAGGCTTCGCATGAACAGTTTCATGCGCATTAGTTCATTCTTGCCCACTCTTACAAGCTTGTCGCAGTATGTTCTCAGATGCACTTTCGGATCACCAGTACCATCGAACTTTTCAAACTTGGGAGATTTGTAACCCTCCGGCAGCTCCATATCTGGCTGAATACATAGGTCCTTATAGTTTAGACCTTCAACACCTTTACCACCTTCAACACTCTGAACTCTACTGTGAGCTTCTTGAGTTCCTCCGCCATGTTTTTAATGAGCAGGTCCTTCTCAGTCAATTCGAGTAGGGTTTGCTGCGGGATGTGGGGTAAGGTTTCCACATATATCGGATTGCTTTGATGGATTCCTGGGACTTGGGTATATGGGTGGTCATCGGTCGAGTTTTGGGGTTGGGGAGTAGGTTGTGGTGCATTTTGGGGAGTGTCATAAGTAGTGGTTTGCGGGTATTGAGTTGAATGATGTTGGTATTTTTGAGGGGTTGGTACTGATGGCGGGTGAAGGTTCTGGGGAGGTGCGGGTTACTGGTGTGGTGTGGGAGGATTTGGTGGTGTTTTTTGCGGTGGTGTTTGGTTTTGGGTTGTCGGGTTTTGCTGGTTGATTTCTGGAACATTGAGAGTAAGGGAGAGATTTGCCAAATTTTGGACCTGCTTAAGCTCGCCCTATAGTTCCAAGATTTTCTGCTCCAAACGTAAGACCAACTCATTCTATCTCGGAGTACTTCGGCCATCTGAAGTTTCAACGTTTTCCGCCATAGTAGCATTGTCTTTCCTGATACTACTTAAATCATCCATTTTCCCTTTTCCTTTGCCTTTGGGGTCGCTTGGTGGAGGAGGAGGTGGAAGTCCTCTGGATCTGGTGTGGTATGCCGATGATGCCAGTATGCACGAACCAACCTTTGGGAATGGGAATAATCAAAAAAGAAAAGAAAAAGCAAAGGTAACCAAGTTAGTAAGGTGAAATAAAAGAGTGTTTGCAATATTTAAACATGTTTCAAAAAAGTCAAGCAATAATTCGCGTCCTAATTTTGGGGATCTCATTGTGCCTGAGGTAAGCCTAAGCGACAAATAGACTTGGAGAAAATTGATGCCAACATTTGCTTCATTTCATTAATGCGAAAATGAGTCATATCAAACTTTTACTAAATTGACAATAATAATAAAGCTACTAATGACATTTTAGCCTTATTACATTGAAATGTAAGCTAGAAAGCAGTAAAGAACATCATCTCTTAGTCTACTTGGTCCCTGAAGGACCTTCTTCATGCTTGACTCTTTTGACCCCATCAATCAGGCTGCCCAGATCGCGCATATCCAACAGTAAGAAAGCTTTTGCTACATGTCCTCCTTCACCACCAGAACCAGGAAGACCTCTACTACTTTATTTTTCCGTGTTAGATGGGGCCTTTGGGTGCATTCTGGGACAACATGATGAAACCGGAAGGAAGGAGCAGGCGATATATTATTTGAGCAAGAAATTCACGCCTTATGAAGTCCGGTACTCTTTGTTGTATGCACCTGCTGTGCTTTGACATGGATAGCTTAGAAGTTGAGACATTATTTCTGTTCATACACCACATATCTCATTTCAAGGATGGATCCGCTAAAATACATATTTCAGAAACCCATGCCTACGGGTAAATTAGCAAAGTGGCAAATATTGCTGAGTGAGTTTGACATTGTCTACGTAACTCAGAAGGAAGTCAAAGGGCAAGCATTGGAAGATCATTTGGCAAAAAATCCCATAGACAAAGAATATGAACCATTGAAAACATATTTTCCCGACGAGGAGGTGTCGTTCGTATGAGAAGATATCATCGAGGCATCCGATGGTTGGAGGATGTTCTTCGATGGAGCGGCAAACTTCAAAGGAGTAGGTATCGGAGCTATCTTAGTATCAGAAACCGGTCAACACTATCCGGTATCCGCAAAACTCAGGTTTCCATGCACCAACAATATGGCGGAATATGAGGCCTGCATCCTGGGACTCAGATTGGTCATTGACATGAACGTTCTGGAACTGCTAGTAATAAGAGATTCAGATCTTTTGGAGCACTAGGTTCTTGGGGAATGGGCTACGAAAAACACCAAAATATTCCATATTTTCACTGTGTACAAGAGCTGCATCACGAGGTTCACAAAGATACAATTCAAACATGTTCCAAGGATTCTGAATGAGTTTGCAGATGCACTAGTCACTCTGTCTTCCATGATACAACACCCAGATAAGAATTCATTGATCTTATCTCGATAGGAATTCATAAGCAGCCGGCTCATTGTGCTCATGTTGAAAAAGAGACTGACGGAAATATGTGGTTCCACGACATCAAGAAGTATTTGGAAAAGGGAGAATGTCCAGAGGGTTCTACCCATACTTAAAAGCGCATGCTTCGCAGATTAGCCAACCATTTCTTTCAAAGTGGAGGAATTCTGTATAGAAGGACTCCTGACTTGGGATTATTGCGGTGTGTCGATGCCAAGGAGGCATCTAGATTGCTCGAGAAAATACATGTCAGAACTTGCGGACCCCACATGAGTGGTTTCGTTCTGGCCAAGATGATATTAAGAGCAGGGTATTTTTTGTTGACTATGAAAACGGACTGCATCAAGTATGTTGAAAAGTGTCACCAATGCCATATACATGCTGATATGATACAAGTGCCGCCCAACAAACTCAATGCAACGAGTTCGCCTGGCCTTTCTCTCTTGGGGTATGGATATCATCGGACCAATTGAACTAGCTTCTTCAAATGGACATAGGTTCATTCTGGTGGCTGTAGACTACTTCACAAAATGGGTTGAAGCCGCATCTTATAAAGCTGTAACTAAGAAGGTTGTAGCAGATTTTGTTTGGGACCATATCTTTTGTCGATTTGGAGTACCAGAGTCGATCATTACTGACAATGCCTCCAATCTCAACAACGACTTGATGAAAGCCATGTGTGAAACATTCAAGATCAAGCATCGGAACTCTACAGCATACAGGCCGCAAATAAACGGAGCCGTAGAAGTCGCCAACAAAAACATCAAGAAGATATTAGGGAAAATGGTAGACGATTACAAACACTGGTACGAGAAGCTACCGTTTTCTTTACTCGGGTATCGCACCACAGTTCGTACATCAACTGGGGCAACTCCCTATCTACTGGTTTGTGGTAATGAAGCCGTTATTCCCGCCGAAGTGGAAATCCCTTCTTTAAGAATCATACAAGAAGCTTAGCTCAGCAATGTAGAATGGGTACGAAGCCGGTATGAACAACTAGCTCTCATTGATGGAAACAGAATGAATGTGGTATGTCAAGGTCAACTCTACCAGAATAAAATGGCAAGAGCTTTCAACAAAAAGGTCAGGTCGAGGCAATTCACGCCGAGGCAGTTGGTACTAAAGTGAATCTTCCCACATCAGGATGAAGAAAAGGGGAAATTTCCACCCAACTGGCAAGGTCCTTACATGGTTCACCGGGTATTGACAGGAGGAGCACTTATACTCGCAGAGATAGATGGAGAGATTTGGCCAAAACCTATTAATTCGGATGCAGTCAAGAGATACTATGTTTAAGATTATGTTTACACTTTCTATTTGATGTAACTGAACTATGCTTGACCTGATTCCCGTTTAAGAGGGGAGTTTTCTGCCCTGTGGGTTCGGTCATATCATAATAAAATCTTCATTTTTCCTATGGTCAGAAATTGGGGCAAGGTCTCGAGTTTCCCGATCTCATCACGTTTGGAACCGCCAAAGAATGTATTGTCAAAAGTATGCATTTAAAGTGGGGCAGAATTTTGAGGAGGATCCTCAAAATTCTGAAGCAAGGAAGTTGCAACATCTCAAAATGCGTCATAGTCACCAGTTCATCAAAATTATTTGCTCTCATATTTCAAACAACTACATTTTCATATAAAATTTATCAAATGCATGTTTTTTGAAAATTTTTCTATAGCAGCCAGACGTTACCCGGGGTGGCTCAAGCAAGGTCTCCGGACAAAAGCAAAATCAAAGCAAGGAATTGAGAGCACGAACCAACCCTCCCCCCCATAGAACTCAAACATCTGCAAATACATGCACACAATGAGATCGCTATCTTCACACCAACAAGAATCGCCAAAATCAAATACATCAAGCTAAGAAATGCTTTACTCTCTCGCAATTAGTCATTTCTTTTTCTCACATAAGGCTAAGTGCTGCCCTCATCATGGCATAAGGCCAAGCATTGCCTTTCCTTGTATGAGGCTATGCATCGCCGCCATTATTACATAAGGCTAAGCACTGCCTTTCTTTGCATGAGACTAAGCATTATCTCCATACCTTGCAAGAGGCTAAGCATTGCCTCCATTACTGCACAAGGCTAAGCACTGCCTTTCTTTGCATGAGACTAAGCATTGTTTCCATGCCTTGCATGAGGCTAAGCATTGCCTCCATCACTGCATAAGGCTAAGCATTGCCTTCCTTCATATGAGACTACGCACTTTATCCACATTGCCTAAGGCTAAGCATTGCCTTTCTTTGCATGAGACTAAGCACTGTCTCCATTCTTTGCATGAGACTAAGTACTGTCTCCACATTGCATAAAGCTAAGCGTTGCCTCTCGTTGCATGAGACTAAACACTGTCTCCATTCCTTGCATGAGGCTAAGCATTGCCTCCATTATTGCATGAGTCTAAGCATTGTCCTCCCTAGCATGAGACTAAACACTGTCTCTGCTACACTACACAAGACTAAGCACCGTCTCCCTTCTTCGCATAGGGCCAAGCACTGCCCTCATCTCATACAAGACCAAGCCTTGTCTTGTCTCGTCCTCGCATAAGACTTAGCATCACCTGTTTTCTCTATCAAACGATCGATATCGCCACATCTTTGCATTTCATGGGCTGAAACATCGCCACATCGTCCGAAGGCACCATCCTCATAGCCTGAAGACATCATTCCATGGCCTGAGGATCTCTCGAAACTGCACATCATTATTCAAAGGCCTCATAGTCCAGATTCATCATCCTCATAGCCTAAGGACACCATTTCATGGCCTGCGAATCCCTTATCATACACTTCATGGCCCAAGACGTCACAGCTTAAGGACATTATCCTCATCGTCCAAAGACAACCTTCACGGTCCGAAGGGAATTTGCATCGTGTTAAATTTTTTTCAATAATCTATATATTCGCGTGCATCGTATTTTAAGTTTTTGCAGGTAACTCGGAAGATAACCGTTCGACAAACAGGAGCAATTTTCGCTTCGATTTTCTTTCACAACGTTCACATCCCTGACTATCTCAAATGTAACCGACATACATTAATTGATTGCCCTTTTGTCCCATAACCGCTCAAATACTCCCCTTATATATCCATAACATTCAAAATTGCACCCATAGCTCCACCTAAAATTATCCGTTACTTATGACACTATCTTACCCAAAAGATCCTTTTGAAATGTACGACCGCTCTTATAATAACTCCATTGGTTCCGTTCACCGTTGGGTCCGGAACTACACACGACTTGATTCTCGTAACACCAGGGATCTGTAGGCAACTTAAGAAACTCTTTCATCATTCTCAGGTAAAGAGGGGAAATTGTTGATACCCAATTTTGCCCTCATATTTTTATAAATGTCATGTATACCTTCAAAAATCGTTTCTTGCATTATTATCTAATTTACAGGATTTATCAAAATTTTTATAATTTTCCATAATTTTTAAAGCTTAAAATTAATTTTCTCGCATTTAATTATTTAAAATTTTATTAAATATCCCTTCAAATTATTTTGGGATGATTTAATCATTCAAATTTATTATTTATACCCACATGCATGTTTTATAACATTTTACGTCATTTCATATAATTACATTTTGCATCTTTGAGCTATTTACACACTTTTTGCAATAATAGCCTATACTTTACAATTAATTGTATTTTATAATTTTTTTCAAAGTCAAAATTATTTTGTAACTTTCATCTATTATTTTAACATATTAATTTGCATAAATAGTATTTTTATATTTATTTAGCTATTTTATTAAATTATTTTTTCTTAATTTCTTGTACTTAAAATCCAGCCCAATAAAGGCTAATTCCGGACCAAATCAGGCCCAAAACCATTGGCCCACTCCACCTCACTCTTCAGCAGCCCAACCAAATGACCCCTTTAAAGTCCGGTCGCGACCCATTGCACTTAACCCGCCCCATTTCTTATTTAATCCTGGCCGTTGATCCTCAGTGATCAACGACCCATAATAAATCCCCATCTCTCCTTATAACCCCTCGCCCAAACCCTAGAGACCCATTTCCCCGCTTAGCGCCTCTGTATTTTCTCATCTCTCCACTCATACTAACCCTAGCCAACCATGGAGAATCTCACTTATTCCTTCCTTGTACGCATTCATACGCGGATTCTACTTGCCTTTTTTGCTACTATCACTCATTTATGGTAAATTTCTTTACCATTATACTTATGGCAAGTTTGATTCTCAAAGATATGGCTTTGATTCTATGTTTCTGGGTATGATTGTGGTTCTATACACCTAAGAAGAGAAAATTTCTCTTGTATATGGTATGTCCCCGGTGATTCTATCGTGATTGGGGCTTGTGAACGTTTTGCCCTAAATCCGACTCCAACTAGGGTTTAGAGTTTCTTACTTTCTCTATTACTTTGAGCATGCATGGAATATATTCTTTCCTTTTTGTGTTAATTGATTATATTTCTTTGTTTGTTCGTCCAAGCTTGCTACTATATAAACCTAGCTTCCCCTGGAGCTCAAAGGGGGGGCTACTACAAGAACTAGCATTTGACTACTGTTATTAATCACTATTATTCTTTTACTCTTTCACTCTTTATTATTCTGAACTTTGGCTCATGGCCGGCTGAAAGCCAAGGCCACCGGAATTCGACCAATTGACCTCTCTTGGTGCAAGCACTACCTGCGATTCATCTGAAATCCTTGGGAACTCTAACGCACTGAGATTTTGGATTCTACTGCTCTTTGTTGACGTTTGGAGTACTGTCGAGACTGTTCTTCATGTTTATCTATTTATCGCTTGATAACTGGTAAGTTCCTTGGCCTTCGCAGTTTCGTTCTCCTTCATTTGTGTTTGTATTCTGTACTCATGCCACTGAAATTTGTGTGAGTCAATATGTTTCTATGCCATATCTGTATGTAGCCTTATTGGCTCTCAAGTTGTCTTGTGACTCTGAACTTTTTCTAGTACTTGAATTTGCCTAAAATTGCCAACTCTGATATGTCTATTACCGGTGTTTAATATGAATGATTGTTGGCTCTCTTAAGCATGTTTACCTTAATGTGTGTGTTTTAATGCTTATTGCCTGCTATTCTCCCTGAATTTTTATCCTCTACTTTGTTCTGCATCCTTACGATAGACCAAGTCATGTGTTCTAATGTATCCGATACTCTACTGCGACCAATTCTTAACTGTGATGTCAGCCAATCGTGAGCTTTATTGTTTGTTCCATGCGTAGTTCAATCCCAGGTTGTTTAATAATACTTATAGTATGTAAGGTGAAATGCAATATCCATCCTTTATGTGACAATCTATCTCTTAATGTGTCTTTGCATATTGAGAATTCTGGCTCTACTAAACCTGCTTAGTTTGCTATGTGATGTTGATGTTTATCGTCAATCCTGCTTTCCTACCCTGTCCTGGATTGTTATGTAAACCAAACTCATACTTAGAAAGTAATTTAGTCCATGCCTAACCGGTTACTCTTTTGGTCCTACCGTTCATGAGGACCTATTATTTTGCATTTGTGATTCTCTTGTGTGTTTGCTGACTTGCTCAATCCTGCACTCCTTAGTACTACTTCAGACCTTAGGAATAAATCTTACAGCTGACCTTTTTCACCACATATGGCAAAATGGTATTAGATTTTATGCTTGCTTCTCTTACTGTTGAAGTTTGATATTGTCTCTTATACTGTGGTAACTTTCTCTTGTTAAGTAATTGCTTGACCATGAACCTATACTGTTAATTTCCATGATGAACTTACTACATTGAGGTTGTTCTTTATTGCTCCCTTAGCTTTTCATGATCAGATCCACTATTTGAAAATTTCCTTAAGCTGTTTGACCATGCTAGTGTTTAAAACTTCATTCCAGGATAATCAATCATGTCACCTTAAAATGCAAGCATGAATCTCCCTTGTGAACTTGACTGTTTTTCATGTATTCTTGTCTATGTGTTTTGGCTGGAGTTGTTGTTAGCTTGAGGAGTTAAGTATGAAAATTGTTATCAATTTCATAAGTATTTTTCTACCTGTAAGGCTGAATTAGCATTCCTTTGGTTAAGTAAGTTATTTATTTGGGCCTGCTTTGGTACTGGAGGTCTGAAATGCAATGTTCGCATTTGAAGTTTGGGCCCACTGTCCGGTGAAGTTCTGAGCAATTGGAAGGCCCAAATGTTTTACTGGGTTATTCTATATTTGTAATTGGTCCGGAGCTTAGTTTAATATGGTCTGTAATAACCTGTAAAACTGAATAATGAATTGAGGGAAACAGGTACATTCTAATGCTTGCATAAAGGGTAGAAAATGTGCCTATAGGGTCTATGTGGTCTATTTGCTATTTTGTTCAACATGCTTTATATGCTATTTAGTTTCATGTGTAGAAAACATGCCTATAGGAATCACGCACACACTTCATTTCATTTATCAATATGCTACACTTGTTTCCATGTCGACTATCAACACTCTTAGATAACATGTTTATAGGATGCAACAATGCAATACTTTACTTACCTAGATACCATGACTACAGGATCTTAACTAATTAATCAACTACTTCATGTCGCTTTTGCACTGCCTCACTCATACCTAAAGGGATATAGTGTTATAAAATCAAGTCTAATTGTTAGAAATCCTACTTATAGGG
This sequence comes from Nicotiana obtusifolia, assembly GCA_002018475.1. Classification (NCBI taxonomy): domain Eukaryota; kingdom Viridiplantae; phylum Streptophyta; class Magnoliopsida; order Solanales; family Solanaceae; genus Nicotiana; species Nicotiana obtusifolia. The sequence goes on along the minus strand of MCJB01007635.1, from coordinate 76,766 downwards.
TGTTTATTGACGCTACTAATACTGCGTTTTCAAGCGACTTCACTGCCTAATCACGTGACGATTAGAGATCATGTCTATAGGGTATTGTCACCTACCTAAGACGCATATCTATAAAATCAGCATTGGTAATTCAGAATTATGGCATTGTTTTCACCACCTTATTATGCAAACAATTAGATATCCTGTCTATAGGACTTGTAATGCTCCAATCTACCTATACGTCAGTCCAGAAATTACAGCCCTGCCTGTATAATACTAGAATCATATAGAAATCATGCCTATAGGACTTAATGATTCTAATACGCCTTAATTCTGTCTACTACTGAACCAGAAATCTGTTTGCGTGCTTATGTGTGGAGGTTAACTTGAGCCTTTTTGTTGCTATTGTATGCAGTCCTATCTGTTTTGAATGTTGCGTAGTTTTATCATTTTTGAGCAACCTGAGTAAAGTCTAGAACCACCCGATAGTAGGTCTAAAGCCTCCTGGACTATAGGCATGGGACGGGTAGTGCACGACTTAGAATTGAATTAGAACGCCTTTAAGTAAACAACTTCAACATAGTAATCGGATAGCAGGAGATGATAGTCTGTGCCCGTTGAATAATACGAGCAACCTCTACCTTAAGAGAGTAGTGAAGTATTATTTATGTTGCACGGGGTGATCTTTTAGGCTAATAAATTTAGGACCCGTCCCTCCTTTCTTTATGAACTCGTTATTTACACTTAGTCACTTAACATAGATCAATGTAGTTGTATCCTTGAGTCATTAAGATTTTGTATCGATTCTCATGAGTTATAATAAGACTTTACGACTTCTAAATTTCCCTTTATTTATTTTATCACCTAGTCTAATTACATAATTCACATAATTTTAAGTTCGGCCGGGACCCACATTGTTGGACCTCGAAAAGTACCTAACACCTTCTCTTTGAGGTAATTTGAGCCCTTACCCGATCTTTGGCGACACGGACTAGTCAAATAGAGTTACTTGCAAATAGGTGCCCTAACGCACCTCAAAATCGTTATGTGGCGATTCTCCTCTTTTAACACCCTCATCTAAAAGAGTTGTCACGCGTCGAAGCCCGCTCTCACGAGAAAACAGGGCGCGACAACAGCTCATCATTCTTTTTAAAACCCAACATTTTCAGAAAATCACGGGGAGTGCGATTCTCTGGTACCATTAATCCGGACTATCCCATGGCAACTTGGCGAAGCCTCCTATTTCTTCTAGGAGAGAAGTCATTTCTATATTGCCAAATTGGAAAACAACTCTTTTCTCATCCCAGAACATGGTAGTGGTCTCAATCAATTCCCTATTTGGTTGAATGTTTATCAAGGATGGCAAGTCACCAAGTACTCTTCTCACATGATTTTTGTCGCAAGGTGCAGGGTCTTTCCACCAGTCAAGTAGCAAAGTTGGGATGTTTTGGACCATACCGAACCTGGGGATTTCATGCTTCATTTTCTGCAAACCAACTAAAGTTAGCCCTTCCCCCTCCAGATTTGACTACTTAAGCAATAATGATCAACATGTTGGCACATCTTCTCTAGGTAATGCACATAATATGATAGTGTCCATTGGGATTTTGGAAATCCCATCGGACTTTGGACGAGGCTCATCTTAGCGGGTTGTTACGTCTAACGCTCCAACCCGTACTAGGTTTAGCATGATGCATGTATATTTCAAATCGGAGTAGGGTTTCTAGAACGATCTAGACTGGTACTCCCAAGTGGACAACTTGAGAGGGAAAGGCACGTGACCGTCGATTGCACCGCTGATCGACTAGTCTACTGCAAATAAGCTTTTCCGATTTAAAGGGTGATTTTAAGGAAAGCACATACACTCGTCAAGCGCCGCTATATTGATAATTGGCATGAGGGTAGTATGATGTGGAGCATACATTATACAGAATTAATAACACATTGCCAAGTATTTGCATGTAAAGTAGTAAATAAAATAGCAAAAGTGAACATGAAAAGAGAGAAAAGAAAAGAAAGACAAAAGAAAGAAGTCAGTTTGGCTTATGAAAATGTGCGAGAACGTAATGTAGCAGTCAAAATGAAAAGAAATGAAGAGTGGTCATACATGCTATAGCAAACAAAGGAGAATAAGGAAAGGGATGTGCATGTCATAGAAAATTTAAACAAATAAAGGTGTATAAGGAAAGGATGTGCATGTAACAAAGAAAGAAATCCACATAAGTCAAATTTGTTATGGTAAGAGCCTAAGTGTAAGTCCCCAGCAGAGTCGCCATGCTGTCGGGCCCCGTTTTCTCGCAAAAGAGGGTTTTGGCACGTGACAATTCTTTTAAATGGAGGGTATTAAAAGAGAAGAGTCGCCACCTAAAGATTTTAAGGTACGTCAGGGCACCTATTTGCAGATAACTCTATTTGACTAGTCCGTGTCACCAAAGATTGGGTAAGGGCTCAAATTACCTCAAAGAGAAGGAGTTAGGCACTCTTCGAGGTCCACAACTGTTGGTCCTGGCCGAACTTTAAACTATGTGGATTTTATAATTAGGCTAGTGATCAAATAAATAAAGGGAAATTTAGAAGTCGAAGAGTCTTATAACACATGAGAATCGGTACAAATCTTAATGACTACAAGGATACAACTACATTGATCTATGTTAAATGACTAAGCGTAAATAACAAGTACATAAAGAAAGGGGGTCCTAAGTTTTTTAGCCTAAAGGATCACCCCGTGCAACATAAATAATATTTAGCAACTTCCTTAAGGTAGGGGTTGCTCATATTATTCAGCAGGCACAAACTATCATCTCATGCTACCCGATTACTATGTTAAAGTTGTTTACCTAAAGGCGCTCTAATTCAAATCTAGGTCGTACGCTATGCGTGCACTACCCTTCCCATACCTATGGTCCAGGAGGCTTTGGATCTCTATTTTGGTGGTTCTAGACTTCACTTAGGATGCTCAAAATGATAAAATGAGCGCACATTCAAAAAAACACATAGGACTACACATAAGTACAATTAAAGGTTCAAATTAACCTCCACACATAAACAATAAATGCACGCGCTCCGATTCTTATATTAGGCAGTAGACGATTTCAAAATTAAGACTTAGAGTCATTAAGTCCTATAGGCAGGATCTCTATATGATTCTAGTATTATATAGGCAGTGTTGCAGTTTCTGGACTAACGTATGGGCAGATTAGAGCATTACAAGTCCTATAGGCATGATTTCTAATTGTTTTGCGTAATAAGGTAGTGAAAAAAATCCCATGATTCTGGATTACTAATGCTGGTTTATAGATATGCGTCTTAGGTAAGTGGTAGTCCCTATAGGCATGATCTCTAACAGCCGCATAATTAGGCAGTGAAGTCATTTGAAAACACAGGATTAGCAGCATTAATAGACATCCTATGGGCAGGATTCCTAACAATTGACAATTGAACTTTATTTTTATAACACTTGATCCCTATAGGCATGTTATCTAAGTGAAGCAATACAAAAACATCATAAAGCAATTGATTAATTAGTTAAGACCCTATAGTCATGGTATTTAGATAGGCAAAGGTATTGCATTATTATATCTTATAGGCATGTGATCTAAGAGCGTTGAATAGTAGATATGGAAACAAGTGTAGCATAGTTTGACAAGTGAAGCGAAGTGTGTGCGTGATTTCCATAGGCATGCTATCTGTAGTCTACAACACATCAGATTAAATAACATATAAGGCATGCTGAACGAAATATCAAATAGACCACACAGATCCTATAGGCATGTTTTCTACCCTTTTGTACAAGCACTATAATATACTCGTTTCTCCAATTTTACTAGCACCCCAATTGTTTGTTATTACAAGTTATTACAGGCCCAAGAATGAAATAGTACAGACTTGAAAATGACAAAATATTGATTGAAACGAGTACAAGCCCACTAAAGCAATTACAGGCCCAATACAAAAGTAATCCAGGGATATCCCAGGCCTTCAATAGTCTTACTCTCCGGACAAACAGCAGGCCCAAACCACAGGCTCACAAGACAACTAGAGTGCGCCTGAATCCAGTGCTAAGGACCAACATCACACATGGCCCATTTCCAGGCCTAATGAATAACTTACTTACCCAAATGGATGCTAAATTTAGCTATGGAGGTGACACAATACTCATAGAACAACTTAAACACTTAGTTCTTAGAGTTGTAACCATCAACAGCTCTAGACAAGACATATAAATAGGATCATGATAAATGGAAAGGCACACAAGACACATATGAGGCAAGCTTATGCTTTGTAATTCCAGAAATAGAATTTGATAGTGACAAGATTGACCATCATAGGATAGTAAATCGTTTCAAAGAGTTTCAAATTAAAGCATGATCCAGAAACAACCTAAAGACCTTTAGATGATAGTTTAATAGAATCATGAACAAGAAGCAGGTAGAGTACAGTCTTTATATGAAGGTTTTAACATGAGAACCTAATGGGAATGTGGTTGCAAACAACATGCTAATGGGCATAATTTGGCAATCATATTACTTAGTTGATCATGAAACTTAACATGATTGACATTAACTATAGCACAAAGATTCTAAAGAACTATAGTAGATAAAAGAACATGTCAATTATAGGCTAATAGGACAAGCAGACATTAGCGTTCATGTCAGCCGACCCCACATGAGAGAAAAACTACATGTTGGTATTTATCTTAGAAGCAATGCTAAGAGTACATGATTGACAAGTTAAGGAATACAATTTATCAGAGTTACAAATTGCAGACAAACATGCATGGTTATATATTAAGACAATGCTATAACATGGGAGAGTCAAGGATCAGTTTGCAGAAAATAGTAGACTACACCTAAATGATTCAACAGGGAGAGATTCATTAAAGCAGATTCCTAGCAAGCAATTTCTACAAAAAGATCCCTGAAATCCAAGGCATGAATGTGAACTCATAACAAGCAAAAGACACGACACTAAGGTTAACATGAGCATGACTAATCAGGCAAAACCTAAGGAGGCCAAACACCACTTGAATCAGATACATAAAGTGAAGGTATACTACACATGTTGAAACCTATCGAGTTCGATACTAGAGAACATGGGACTACAGAACATCATTGAGACAATAGAATTACAGAAATCATACAACAATACAATACTGGGAGTTCACAAATAACAAAGAACCTTAGGGCATGCTTGTCTAAAAGTTCAAACAGTGTTGATACGCAGAATACACATACATGAATAAGTAGAGGAGTAATAACTAAGGCTGTAAAGAGTCAAGAATGCTAACCAGTTGCGAAGATAAATGAGCAAAAGAGTGAGTAACTCAGAATCTCGGCAGTGACAGCAAATGAAAGACAATAGTGAGAACCCCAGATCCTAGTGCGTCAGAGTTCATGGGAGCTTCAGTGAGCCCCGAGCAGTGCTCGCACCAGGGAGGTTGATAGAGAAGATTCTGGTGTCCTTGGCTTTCAGCCGGCCACAATCAAAAGAGCAGAAATAGTATAGAAGGTGTGAAAGTGAGAGGATAACAGTCGTTCTTGAGGTGATTCCCCCGTCTCTCCAAAGGGAAATTGGGGAGGGGTTTATATAGTAATAAAATCAACACATAAGTAAGGAAATACATTCGATCGAACATAAACAAGGAAAGAAGAACATGCAAAAATCAATTTAGAATCGGATTAGGAGAAGAAACCAGGTAAACCCTAGTTTGACTAGGATTAGAAATTGGCCAGAGATCTTGGTGAATCAAAACCTCATAGCCTTGCTATGAACGTATAGGGACGAAATATCATCCAAATCTTGGAGAGTAAAGCCGATCTCCTTTGATTCAGAGACTGGTACTTGCCAAAATGGGCAAGTACTAAGTAGCACCATATTTACACAAGTAATAGCAGAATAATTCGGAAAAGGTAAGTAAATCATGGTAAGAATCCATGGATGAGTTGGTTTTAGAGAAGAATTGGGGTAGCGGCTAGGGTTTGTAAGGTGAGGGGAGGTTATGAGAGAGTATGAGGCGACTGGTTGGAAAAAAATGGGTTAGGGTTTGGGGTTGTGTGGTTATAAGGAGAGAAGAGATCAACGGTTGTGATTTTATAGAGAGAGATGGGGTGGGTCAGTCGGGTCCCGTTCGGGTTGGAGTAATAAAGGTCTTTCGTTTGGGTTGCTGAAGGCAAGATGAAGTGGGTCAAATGTTTTTGGCATGCTTTTGGCTTGAAATTCATATTAAAGCTGGGACATAATTTAAATGCACGAAAATTTATCAAAAAATAATTTATAAGAAGTAATTAACAAAATATAAAATATTATTTATGTAGTAAAATTCTTTAAAATAATAGTTTTAACATTATAAAAATATAAAGTGCTATTTGGCACAAATGATGTGAAAAAATATAATTATGCATAGCATATAGGCTATTATTGCAAAATTATGTAAATAGCCTAAAAATATAGATATAACTATATGAAACCTATATGTGGATACATATAATAAATTTAGATGATTAAGTCATCAAAAAATAATTTGAAAGAGTAATTAATAAATATTCAAGTAATTAAAAATGCAAGAAAATCAGTTTTAAAGCCTTAAAAATTATGAAAAATTATGGAAAGCACTTATATGATTCTTGTAAATTGGTGATGATGCAAGAATGATATTCTAAAAGTATATTTTACTATTTTAAAATATGAGCGCAAAATTGGGTATCGACAGTCTCGAAATTCGATAAAAGTCACAAAACCCCAAAACCCATCCAACCACGAGTCCAACCATACCAAATTTAGCAAAATCCGACACCAAATCGCCACCCAAAACCTCAAATCAAAATCTCCAAATCCCTAGCCTCCAATTCTCAAATTCCACCTTAAATACACACAAACTAGGTGAGAAATTCAATCGGAAACAAGATTATTGATTAAAAATGAATACCAGTGACTTACCCTAAGAAACCCCTCAAAAATTCTCTCAAAAATCGTCTAATCTTGAGCTTGAAATGTTTAAAATAAAATAAAATTGCGAACCCTTGAATTTAAATGTTCTACCCAGCTTTTCCGCTTCTACGAAAACTTAACCGCATCTGCAGCGTCGCAGACGGGACAAAACTTCCGCTTCTGCGGTGAACCACTGGGACTGGGCCTCCGCTTCTGTGATCCTACCCTCGTATCTGCGCAATCACAGGTGCGGAATTCCCATCGCACTTGCGCAAACGCCCCCACTAGCCAAACTCCGGTTTTGCGCCTCTCACGCTGCATCTGCGACGACACAGGTGCGGAAAATCTTTCGCACCTGCGACCCCAGTTTTTCCTCACTCCTGACCGCACCTACGCTCCCCAGATCGCACCTACGACCAAAGCTCCGCAGGTGCGATTACACCAGAAGGCTTCAGTTACAGCACCCCCTTTAACTCCAAACTTGATCCGAAAACAATCCGAACTCTACCTGAGGCCCACAGTACCTCAATCAAACATACCAACGAGTCCTAAAACGCGATACAAACTTATTCGAGCCATAAAATCATATCAACAAATATCAAAAACACGAATCGCACCCCAATTCAAGCCTATTGAAACTAAGGAAATTTCAATTTCTACAAACGACGCTAAAACCTATCAAATCACGTCTGATTGAACAAGTCACAAATGACACTACGGACCTACTCCAACTCCTGTAAATCCAATCCGAGCCCGGTAACCACAAAGTCCACTCTCGATCAAACTTCCAAATTTTTAATTTTTGCCATTTCAAGCCTAATTCAACTACGAACCTCCAAATCACTATCCGGACACGCTCCTAAGTTCAAAATCACCCAACGAAGCTAACGGAACTATCAAAACTCCATTCCGGAGTCGTTTACACATAAAACAACATACAGTCAACCATTTCAACTTAAGCTTTCAACCTTGAGACTAAGTGTCTAAATTCATTCTGAAATCTCTCTGGACCCGAACCAACTACCTTCGCATGTCACATAGTAGTTATAAAACACAAAATGGACAGTAATTGGAAGAACGGAGCTACAACTCTCAAGACGACCAGCGGGGTTGTTACAGAAAAAGAGAAAATGAAGTGAGGAGAGTAGATTTATGGGGATGTAGTGTACCAAGTATCAACACCTACCCCACTTCTTGGCAAATAGAATAAATAAAAACTTCTCCAAATTATATAAATGAGGATTGAGTTGAAGTTCACTAGTAGGTGTAATGTGCGATTTTTTCTTGGTCATTTTTATTTTTGGATCACACAAAATGAAAGTTGTCACACCTCTTTTCGTACACTCCCCGAGAGGAAATGTATAAAAAGAGTCTTTCCAATCAAAGTGACATTAGTCGAAATGGGATTATTTAATTTATTTCAGAGTCGCCACTTGGAAATTTTAGATTGGTGTTCCAAGTCACCGGTTTTATCCCAGATCGAGGAAAAGGTTTGACTTTCTTAACGAAGTCTGCGAATCAGAATATCTAAGTAAGGAATTCTGTTAACCCGCGGGAAGGTGTTAGGCACCCTCGGGTTCCGTGGTTTTAGCACGATCGCTTTATTGTCATAATCGGCTTATTATTTGATTTTTATGCCTGTTATGAACCTATAATGCATTTTACCTTATTTTTACTTTTCCGCTTTTAAAAATTATCAGGAATTGCAATGTCAATCAAAATATGTCACAAATCACGTCACATAAATGCACCTGCGACTTGTAACATCTTTTAATTTAACATTGAGATTTTGGAATTTGGGTCACATAAATGCGCATCCGAATTTAGGAAATTAACTTAATAGACTAACGCGCCTAAAGCAAATTACGCGTTTTAGTTTGTCGAGGGCCATGGAATTCGCTAAATAGCGCACCTCGGTTTCTATGTGTTTAATTAATGAGGGCCATATGTTTGTAATTTCATTTGGTATGGCGCGCCCTGACTTAGTTTTAAAGTTCTCTATTATTTAAATTGTTTAAGTCGGGTCACCTAGAAGGCACCCCCAGATTGGCATTGTCACTATGTCACGGGAACCGTACCCATAATGACAATGTAGTTAATCGTATATAGAAGCGAATTGTCAAAGTTTGAACCGTTAGGACCTATTCATTCTAGTCTTGCATTTAATTAAGTAAGAGGGCCATTGGTGATTGTCGTAAGTTACATGGCACACCTCTATTTTTAAAGAACTTCGGTTGTTGTATATTTAAGAAATCATGGCAACCATTAACCCGATTAGTTTTAACAAATAATGGGCTAAGCCCAATATGAATCATGAATGCCTTCCCGAATATAACCACAGCCGTATGAAAAAAAATTAATGGGAATTTCGAGACATAAACCTCCTGGACAGCTAGAAGAACACGAATTTTCAATTGGGATTGATTTCAATTACACGCATAGCCATAAAGTTTGCAAAGACATTTATACTTGAATTCTACTTTACTGGCACAATATCCATGATAGCCATAAATCAATCAATGCATCTTAATTACGAATATAACCGCGAAATTCACAAGATACGATTATAATTTGGGTTTTGCATTAACAGCCTTATTTTTAGCATAGCCACCTTATCAAACAGGCTAATCAAACATAACCAACGATTCTACAAGAATAGCCACTTCTCCAGCATAGTAATTCGATAAAACAGATTACGAACCCCGAATTACAGTAGAATTATAGTTATTAGACTAACAGACTTAAGGTAATCAATTCATAACATAGCTATTGAATCTGCAAAATAACCATGACTGATTTAAAAATCAAGATTGGCTAACATGAGCGACAAACAGCGGCTTGACAGAGCATAGAATCCATTTTCAAACAAGTTCGATGCGAAGAAACTTCAAATTCAAATACATTAATACATACAATTGAGGTAGGAAACGAGCTATTTTAGAGTAACATACCAAGAATAATTAAGTAAAGATTAAACAAACAACGAATCGACGTAAAGAACGGTTTCACTTAAATTACATCTTAAACAGAACAAATGAACAGTAACATTACATCTTAAACAGAACAAAACGAACAGTGACAGGGATCTAACTTTTTCCAAATAAAGTTTAAGGCAAGATCATAATCCAAACAATATCGATATTATTGATTAAAATGAAAGAGGGATTACAAAGAAAGACTTCTAAATACCTAAACGCAGAAGTCAGTTGAACAGATCTATGCGGTCGACAAACAAATCCTAATGAAGCCACGGGCAAACAGGTAAGCAGCAAAACTGAGAAACGGCAACTTCGACTTGTTTTTACTAACCAAAACAATCACTAAATCAGCTCGATTGCTTTTAAACCCTTTTGGTTTAGACTGTTTTCTCTTTCTCTGTTTTTTTTTTACTCTGTTTTTCTCTTCAATTTCTTTTTCAGACCTCTACTGTTCTCCCTTTTATGTAAACGACCTCTCTGTTATTTATATCTCAAACGGAACAGACCCCCCCTCCCCTTTTTAAGATTTCTTTTTAATTTTCCTTATTCCTTTTCTGTTAGCAATCCATTACCCCCACTCAACACCTAACAGATTCCTTTTAACAAAATCCCAACAGAAATCTGTTAGGATCTTTTGAAATTATTCTTTCCCCCCTTAAGTCTTTTTTATTTCTAATTAACCCCTTCTAGAGTCTTCTAGCAATTGTCCGTAAGTCTTTAAATTATAACCACTTAGTAATTTGACCCCTTTTAACTTAATTTGCGGATTAGCATAAATTAACCGAAATCTTGCCATTTATGCAAAACCATTAAAAAATCAGAAATTAAAAGAAAATAGAGAAGGGGTAGAAGATGAAAGTAAAAAAAAATGACAATGAAGCTGAAACACAGAAATATGAAAGGGTATTACCTTGATTTTGGACATGCAAATCTTTGATTTTTAAGTAAAATTGACTTTAACCGTGTCTTCTTAACAAGAACACACGACTAAGGTCGATTTGTACTCAAATCGACTTTAAAAATCAGATTTTGATACTTTCATGATTTCCTCTGATTTTTTCCTAAAATCCGAAATTTTTTAGGGATTTCTAAGTATGCTAGGGTGTCGATTCGGAGTAGGGAAGTGAGGGTGGTGGTTTTGGGGGTGATTGGGGACGGGAACAGTCGGAAATGGTGGTTGGAAACAGGCCACGGCGGCGGTTCGGATTGAAAGGGGGAAAGGGAAACGGACTGGGCCTCTTTGGTTTATCCGGATTGGGTCTAATTTGGGTTAATTGATTTGGGCTGGTTTAATTCTAGCCCAATCCGATTTCCCCTCTTTTTACTTATACTCCTTAATTATTTATTTTAAACTCCTTTTTTAATTTTAATAACTAGAATACTTAGCGACTAAAATCTTAATTTATTTAAAATGTGACATTAAACTAAATTAACTATTTATAAAAATTATCATAATGCTAGATTCTATGAATTAAACATTAAAACTAAAAGAGTTAAAAAATGCACTATTTTTATGATTTTCCAATTTTATCAAACAACTAATTACTAATTCAATCCTAAAAATGTAAAACAAATCCTAAATGCCATGCACAATATTTTTGAGTATTTTTCGTGAATTAATTAATTAACAATTGAGTAATTAAGAATCTAATAAAATCCTAAAATGACTAATAATTAATTAAAAATTATTTAATAATTTTTATAAAGGTATTTCGGGTACGGTAAAAATCACGTGCTCACAAAAGTTATAAGAAATAGTATGCATTTAATTACGGGCTAGGAGTATATCCTAAGGAAATACATTGTAATATCACCTTGTTGGTAAAAATCGCAATGAATCACAAGTTCTATTGTTTAAATAGGTTAATGTATGTGGCATTCCAATATAATGGTGCCAAAGAAGAAAAGGAAAGAAAACAATAAGAATAAATACAAGAAAAGGAAAGGCATCAGAGAGCACAGTGAAACAATGTTGACTGCTATGTAATATGAAATCGTTCTTCCATATCTTGGCCAAAACCTTTCGAGAAACGATTTAATTAGTCATGAATCAATTGAAAAACCTACATTAGAGTTTTTACAACACTAATCCAAAACTAAAACTAAACCCAAATGTATCCATAAAGAAAACAAAACAAAATCCAAAAGAAAGAAAACAAAAGCTAAGTTATTGAAACTAAAAAACATAACACTAAAAATTAGTAGTAGGTCAAGTGTAGCACTTGTTAGTAGAATAACTTGTGGACATTTCACTACTAGGACAAGGAGAAGAATCCCAAAGCAAATTCGTCTTCCAAGCATCAGCAGCCATATTCAAAGGAAAATTATTCAAAGGAAGTAATCCAATCGATCTAACATTTCTCCATTGTTCCTCCATATGATCCATATTGTTCACATGATTAGCTTCCTTTAAGGTTATTTCTTGATCAAGAACACCACCACCTTCTATATTCTCTGGTAACGTTGTCGAATAATCTCCAAATATAGAAGATGACATGTTTAGAAGCAAAGAAGAAGCATCAATATTATTATTGTTCATATTGATGCATTTTGGTAATGGTAGTACTTCGGAGGTTTCGGTACAAGAAGAAAATGTGTAACTTGTGATGGGGTTATAGTTTGAGTTGAGGGTTTTGTAAAGTGGAAGATCTAATGTGGAGAAACTAGCCATATTGGATGATGAGTTTTGTAAATCGCTAGTGCTACAACCACTAAATTGGATAGGTGAACTTGTTTTGTTTATCAATGAAATTTCATTTGAATAATTAGTAAGGTGGCTGCTGGTTAGAAAATCTGATGTGTTTTCAGGTACTGTTGGTGACACCCAAGAATGAGAAAGAGCTCTATGTGCATTGGAGTTTGCTTTTTTGAAAATCCTGCATATTGCCCATGAGTCCTAAAATATCAAAAAAAACATTACATTAGTAAAGAGTTTAACTTATACATATCAACTATAAAAAATTTTTTTTATACTATCAGGTCTTCATAAATCTATCTACAGATAATTAACTCTTGTCATACTATATTAGATCAGTAACTTAGAAAAAAAGGTCGATTATGTACTGCAATAAAATAAAATATACTGATAATGGCAACAAATGTTTTCGTTTTTAGTATATATAAGTTAAATTCATTATCGAAGACTTTAAAATATACTACGGTAACTACAAGTAACTGATCATCATAAGTTGGATTAATAACTTAAAAATAAGGCCGATTACTTGGCACGATGCACTAATAATGTAAAGCTTCGAGTTTTGAGATGCTTACATTAGGAGAAATATGTTTGTCCAAGAATCTCTTTGGAGCAGTGGAGTCAGTGATAGAAGGTAACCTAAACTCATGCATCATCCAGTCAGTTTTAATGCCTTTTGCAGCTCTACCTTTGTAGAAAACTAAGGATTTTTTCAAGCCAATGCATTTAGATCCTTCAGAAGAGTAAATAGGCCTATCAGTTCCTGTGGCTTTCCAAAAACCAGCCCCAGTTACACGATTTGGCCTTGCACTATTTCTATATTTTCTATCCCTTGGACAGTAGAAATACCATTCCTTTTCTCCCACTGTTGCTAACTCTGCTAGGAAAAAGTAACAACGAAACAAAGAAGTAGTTAGCTTGGTTCATCTTGTAAGGACATGAGGAAAAAGAGAAGAAAACTAGAAGAGAAAAAACAAAGAGTTTAACTCGTTGTAAAATCTTTTATTTATAAGTCACCTAAAATATAACTATGTAGTGACGGATGAATCCCTTCCGCCACCCTAGCTTCGCCCCTAACTAAAGGTAACCGTCCATAACAAGTGGATTAGTTAGACGGAAAATAAGGGCATCTTGTTGCAATAACTAGGTTTAATTCAGAGATCTAATAGTACTGTAAAAATATTTTAACTGTCAGTGTATATAAGTTAAATAAATAAAAAATACCAAGGACAACATGAAAGCAGAAGGCAAAGTCATTTCACATGAAAAAGACCTATGAAATCTTGATGCAAAAGTATATGAATAAGCTTATTTTTTTAAGTAAATACAAAGGTGAAGGTTGAGTTGTTGTTTCTTACTTGGTAGATCCCATGGATCATACTTATAGATGTCAAGTTGCCTGATAAGTTCTATGGAGATAGGTTTCTGCTGAACTTTCCTTCTTAGATAAAACCCTACTAACTCTTCATCAGTCGGATGAAAACGAAACCCTGGTAGCATCACTTCATCCATTTTTTCTTTCTCATTTCTCTCTTCCATTTCTTCTCTAAAATCTAAAAGAAAACAACTTCTCTTCTTCTTTGGAAAACCCTACCTAAACAAAAAAAAAAAAAACTTATTTAAGGAAACTAACTATTGATCTTCCTTGTGTTAGAGTTAAAACCTAATATTGAAACTAAGAGAGAAGAAAAAACTTTATAGCATGCATTCCAAATAGATAAGTTCAAGAGAGAAGTCCAATAAGTATGAGAATTAATTAGAAGTGATTATATGCTTCCTCAAGAGGGGTCTGCCTCCGAAGGATCAGCCGCCTTTTCTGGTGACTTTAAAGCTCTACGTACTTGGCTTGTTTTTTTTGCAAATATCGCGTTGGCTCTTCTTTGCAAATTAGCAATAGCTGGCTCTATCTTCTTTTGCTAAGACAAAAAGAAAGAGTTTCTACTCATATTTTATCACTGATAGCGGAGTCAAAATTTTTACTAAGGAGTATAAAAATATAAAAAATTTAGATATACCAAAAAGTTAAGAAGAGTCAATATATAATAAATATACATAAAACAGTAGGCGAATCGACACCCTTGATTGAATGTGACTCTACCACTGCTGATCGTGTAAAAAAAAATAGTTATCAGGTTAAGTTGTTCTTTAATGACAAATAATTTTCTGTATCTGCTATGATATATGATACCTTTAAAATAGAGTAATAACTTGCTACATATATAATCAGTTATAGTAGGATATTTTAACTTGTTTAGATAGGTAATTTATTTTATTTTTCAGGTTACTAATCTTGATGTTTAATGAACGACAACTTATAGGTGATCTGATAGTGTTAAAAAAATATATATTGTAAACGTATAAAAGTTAAATTCTAACAAAGAAAAAATAATATACCAATTAGAATCACCTACCAAGAAACTCTAAGGTCAAGGGAAAAAATGGATTCCCGGTATGACTCTTATTTCTCACTTCAATGTCTCGTTGTACCCATTTGTAGTTTGTTTAGTCCAAGTGGAAGAATCTCAAGAAACTCAGTAAATTTACCCTTCTAGGGATTAGGATATTAATTGTTGTTTTCATGACTATATTGAGCTTAAGTCCATGATTAATTATTATATGTAGAAGATTAAATAATGTGCATATATTCAAGACAAAGCAAACTTCCAAGTACTAATATTTTATAAATTACTTGTATTTGAATAGCTATTTGGAAACTCAGAGTCACAGACCAAAAACATTTCCCAAGGCAAAAGCGCAAAATTATATTAAGATGTAAAATTCCCTATGAGACTAGCCACAGACTTATGATTATTTTTTAAATATTTAAGAAGCTATAGATTTCTCAGGATCCAAAAATCCATTTCCTTCTATTCCATTCTTTCTCAGCTTCTATTCCACTGACTTGTCAGATTGAATACAGTTTCTGCTAAAGTAAGTAATTGACTATACTCAAAGATCTCTCCAGCTAAGGTAATTAAGGGCAGCTTATCTTATTATGAAAACTTGAGGGGTATTTTAGGGACAATAGGTCCTAAATTAGAAGTGTGTTAAACTAACCTAGTTGACCCTTTTGGGGTCCACAAACAAATTCAAAAGCTTTTACTCAGCTGATTTTGACTTTCTTGTCCTAATATTTTTCAAGTCCTTAGACATTTTTTGGCCTTGAAAGTTGAATTAGTAGGTAAATCCTAAACTTTTGTATTTGGAACTTTTTACCTAATGGAGTATCTCTTTTCCTTAATATACTCGAAAAAATGCTAAGAAACATTATATTGCCTATTTTCCTTTCTTTTTATGATCAATTTTAGGATTAGTTGTGAATATCAAAAAATTACTACAAATCTCAAAAGATTTATTGTTCCTTCAATGGAATATTCTATCTATCTATAATCTATAACAATTTATATTTATAATCTATCTATACTATAATAAAAGCACGAAGGCCTTTAGCGAAATATCGTTCGCCTTTTTTATCCTTAAAGTGTTATTTTGGCAACAAGACAAAATTGTCATTTGAATTATTTATTTAATATTTAGGAATATGCATTTAATTATTTTTCAAATATCTATGATTTCACAATCAATTAGATTTTGTGTATTATATCCTTCCTTATTTGAACTACTAATATAACTTATTTAATTTGTACTATTTCTTGGAGACTTTAATGAACACGGAATGTTGTGAGAAAACTTACTTTCTTCCCAAGTTTTTGTTTATTTCCTCTATTTATCTTTTTACTAATTTAATTATTACTAAATTATATTAGAAATAAATTTATTAGTTAAAATAACCCAATAATGAACAATAAATATATGAACTTTACATACTAAATATCAATTATTCTTATGTCGTCCTATGCATTTGAATTTGAGTCTCCTTTTCCTAATATAAACACGCAAAAACGATGATAAATTTTACTTGATTCACAAAAACATATCTATAAAAAGCACTTTCTTTTATGTATAACCTTTGTCAACTTTCTTCATTAATAAAAGAATAATGTTAAAAAGATTCTAAGAGCCCGTAGTATTTAATTTTTACTTTTAGCTTATAAGGTAAAATCCTTAACTAGCTTTCATATTTGACAAAATAGTAATTTAAGCTATTTTGCTAAATTGTAGGAATAGTGATTTAATTATTTTCATTATATTTAAGAATAGTTACATAATTATTTTCCTAAAACTTAGACTTTGATCTGAAAAATTATGTTATTTATTCGGAGTCCTTCATATAAACTACATTTAGATTTAGGGTATTGAATTCCGATCACTTCAGAAGTATCTTTTTTTAATGTTAGGCTTACGAGTATCTTTTGTTATAAAATTTTAGTAGTCCTTACTTTCCTTTTCATGGTTTAGGAGTCCTTATTTTTTTTCCAGGTTTAGGAGTCTTTTTTTTCAAGGTTTACATGTATTTCTTTTAAATAACAGAATAGTCATTTAATTATTTTTTTTATATTTAAAATTTTGATATTAACTAAATTTTTGTTATTAAATCATGCTCGGGAGTAAAAATAAATATCTAGCAATCACAAACATAGTAATCTCAAAAGTTTATTAATTCTATTTTTTTTAAATTCGAGTATCAAGCTTAACTAAGAAAATATTTTAATTTTAAGAATATAAAAGAAAGAGAAGTGTTGGTAAGATTCAGTAACACTAATGTTATACTAACATAAAAATCCAGAAGTGATATGTCATAGCGATTTTCTTATTAGTCTTAACATAGAATTCTTATTGGATAAAAATTATAATAATATTTAAATATTTAAAATTTGGAACGAGCTAATATTAAGATTTGAATCAACAACAATAAATTATTCTCTTTAATGTGAAGAACAAAAAATTAAGCTCTTAAATTAGTTAACCAAAAGAAATCTTTAAATTAACTAATTTGCAAAAAATTCAAGTCATTCTTTTCGACATTCATCATATAATCAGTTATAATATAGTATTAAGAATCAAATTATAAAAGTACAATATTAAATTATAAGGATGAAATATTAGAAGACAAAAGATATTTTACTTGACTTGGCATTAATTATTTTTATTTCTTTTGATATTCATTTAAACAAATGATAACTCCCTATACTTTTTTATACACTTAGTTATTTATTTTATCATATTAACTTAATGTAGGCATTTTAAAACTTAGTATTAATTAACCTAATTTATATATTCCTTTTGTACATATTTTACTGATTGACGCTAGGCACATGTGTGACGCACATACACTAAAGCTAGTATATTAAAAGCACGAAGTCCCTATCGAAATGTCGTTCGCCTTTTTTACCCTTTAAAAATAATTTTTATATTAATTTAAGTTAATTTTCTAATATTTAGGACTTTAGAATTGATTAATTTTCTTTATTATTTTCTTCATTATGACTAAATATGGAGTTAAAGTTATAGTCGTATTGCAATTAAATACTTCAACTTACAAAAGCTAACTTCTTCCACCAATAATTCTTAAGGACATAGCCTATTATTCTATTTCTACAATAATGATGAAGACTCTTTAATCAAGCTTGGTCCTCTTTATTAGTTTCTTTTTTTCTTGCCGCTAATTGACCAGTGGTTCGTCAATCAAGGTAAGGTCCTGGCTTCTTTTATCTTACCAAATTCTAATACAAAGTTAAGCAATTCTTTTATCTTATGAGATTCTCATACAAAGTTACGCAACATTTTTTAACAAGAGACATGCACGCTTGGAATGAAAAAGAATGAAAGCCGCAGTGGTTTGATATACTAACATCCGGAGGCAAGATTTTTGATAATGGGTTCAAAAAAAAATTAATAATCTCACAAAGATTTTAAAACCTCATGGCGCTGAGTTATTTTTTTGAATTGTTGCAAGTGGATTCAACATATAATCTATAAAAGCACAAAATGAATTTTGTCTTATATGTGCGGTGTAATTTTCCGATGAAAGGGATTCGAGTAAAACCCCTTCACCCATCTAAACTCTGCCCAACATCTATAGTTGGAAGGTAAATTCATCGTTAACGTCCTTTCGTTTTATCTTCATCTTTTCTTTTTCTTTTTAGTTCAAATGGAGTACGGTCTTGTATTTTTTTTTAGTAAAAAATTAATTATGCTTGCAATGCTACTGCCTAGTGTTCACCACTGTCACAAGACTTTTATAGGCTATTCTACCATGATAGCTCCAATTCAAGTAAGTTTCATCTTTTATGTATATTAAGAGTTCAATTTTCATACAATGACAGTGTAAAAAAAAGCTTAATTTTCATCAGGTTATCAAAAAAAAAAAAAAAAAAATACATGTAACAACATATTTCATATTAAAATTGGACCCCTTTCCTACTCAAACAATGATTTATTGTTTACTGGTTTTTCAATAATGAGATTAGTTTACTAAGAAAATATTTAAGATAATAAAAGAAAATTGAGAGAGAAACCATACCATAATTAATTAATAAACTCTACTTATGTAAGATTTGAAGTTAACTAATTAATTAATATTTTTTCCGCTTCTAGTTTTGATAAATCAGCTACTTCACCAATTTTAGTGGAATCCAAAAGGTAATGTGGGTAAAGAATTCTCAATTGGTGGTAAATTATAAACACAGATTTTCTAATTACCTGTGATATTTATTATTTTCAGGAGCTTAATAATTTTTTCAAACACCTATTTTGAATATTGATTATTTATTTTTATTAATAAGGGTACACACTCTTAAATTTTCAAATGCTACATATTCTTGTATAAACAGAAATGGAGGCATGATAATTTGTAAAGTTGAGATGTTAAAATTATTAAAATAAAATAAAATTTAAGTTAAATATATGAAATGATGATCGATGAATTTTACAAAGAAGAATTTCTCCCTTTAATAAGTTAGATATATATATATATATATACAAAATTTATTAACTCTGGAGCCGAAATTTTTATTTATAATCTTAAACAGTTTTAATGGAATATTTATTTTTTTTTTAAAATAATCTCTCATCGAGATGGGGTACACACGCAAAAGCGCGTGCCCTAAGACTAATGTATTAAAAGCATGAATACCCTTAGCGAAATATCGTTCGTCTTTTTTACCCTTTCAAATAGATTTCGCAGGATAAAATTGTAATTTAAGTTACTTTTCTAATATTTAGGACTTTAAAATCAATTAAATTTTAGTTATTATATCTTTTCTTATTGAATTAGATCCTAATATTTAGGAGTTTAAATTCCATTGAAATTTTACCTCAAATAAGAAAAGGATCCCCGTTGTTTTAAAATAATATTATTCGTATTATTCTATGTTCGTCTATGTACACACGAACTTCAATCTCGTAATATTACTACACATATTATATTTATGACACATGCCTTTAAAATCAGTTATTATCAAACTTTAGTTAATTAATATACATTTTTACCTTAATGTATCACTTAATTGTGGTAAATTAGTACCGATGATTCTTTCTATTTTAATATATTGACCATGATTAAGAACTTTTATGTGGCACTATTTTTGCTTATGAAGTTCAATATTCTTCATTTTTAGGAATTACACTTTAATTTTATAATTCAAACATAATTTTTAAATAAAATTATTATATAATTTTTAATTTTTTAAAACTCATTTTAGACAATGTACACATGCAACACGCGTACTATTGACTAGTATTATTTTTAAATATAACTAGCTTACTCGAAGTTACGAAGGCCTCCAATATTTTGCAAAATCTTTTCAAACTTTATAGTAGCATTTATTATTTATTTATTTATCCGGCACCCACTTTGGGTCTCGACTAATCCGGATACATGTCGAGAGGCCCCATGTTGGAAGAGGGGATAAGTCCTCCTACCAAAACCAACTTCTTACTCATGACTCGAACCTGAAATTTCTAATTAAGGATAATAACGTATTTACCCTTCCATCACAACTTTTAATAATTATAATAATATTATTTAACACAAATTTATAGATCTTCTTCACCTGCAAAAGTACAAGTTTACCAGCTAAAGTATTTAATATATATGTATGAACCTTGAAAGAAAACCAAAAGGTGAAATCGTTAGTCGTTACAATATGGGATTTAAGTAATGGGTTAGGGAAAAAATAAAATAAAAACAAAGGAACTCCCTTCGTTCCTTTTACTTCTGCAATATATAAAAATAGATTTTTTCTATTACTTGTCCATTTTAGCAAATTAAGAGAGAAATATCTTTTTTTTTAATTTTACCTTTTTATAATTAAGCACCTATTTCCTAACTAAATGTAGTACTAGTAGTCAAATTTAGATTCCCAAGTACATTAATATGAATAATTTAGTAAAATAAATACTTAGTTAATTTTCTTAAAAAGATATACAAAATGCAAACGGGACAAAATGAAAGAAGAAAAGGAAAATAAAACAAGCAGTAAAGGTGTGTACGAACGCAGTCCGCTCTGTTACCCACTCCACTTTCATTTCTCGCTTAGCGAGAGGACAAACGAGGCAAAATGAATAGCAAAATTAAAGTAAAAGACAGTAAGAAAGATGGGGAAAATTGGAAGGAAAATAAAATAAAAAGCGTTTCAAAGATATGATGATGTAGTAGAAGATAAGTAATAATCTTTGTATTTTTGATTTTTCACTCGGTGTTCAATATTCGGTGCCCGTTTCAATACCGGACATATCTGGATTCACGCAAAAAAAATCTTATTTTAAGGGATAAAACATTCCTATCAAAGTCGATTCCGTTCTTAGGATTCACATCCGAAACCTCTAATTAAAAATAGATGAGTAATTACTATTCTGTCACAATCTTTAGTGGTGAAGATAAATATTAATCGAGTTAAGTTTTTTTACTTTGCTCACAATTTTTTAATTAGAAAAAGAAATTGCGTGTTTATTTCTTTTTCTTTGCTTGTTCAATTGTTAAGTTAAGAGAAACTCAAGAGCTTAAATTATGACATTCACGGCAAAGATAACAGAAGTAGCACAGCAATTTAAAGATCCAAAGTGGGGTTTGCATTTTTCTTTTTTTCACTATTCTCTTTGGATTTCACGTGCACGGTGCATGATCATTTATGTTAAGGGTTTGTGTTTACCACACAGTAATTTTTTTATTACCTAGAGCTTTGCTAGCTAAAATTCAACTACCTAAGTCCAAGTTGGCCTTTCACTTTATTATATTCAAATAAGCACCGCACGGGTCAATTTCTTCGATTTTCTGACTTTATTGAAAACCAAGCCATGGATTTCCTCAAACTTTCTTGCTTCTTGAAAAGCAATTATGTAAGTCTTCCTATAATAACAATAAAGGGATTATCTGAAAGTTTGAAGTTTCTTGCAAAATTCACCTTTTTACTTTAATTTGAATTTCTCGTGCTTTAGTTGACAACCATGTCTAGATAATATATACTCCTTCTGTCTCAAATCATTTATCGTGTTTCTTTTTTACACGTCTCTCAAAAAAATATTATAGGGGTTTTAAACTATTTTATCTTTATTTATATCTTAAGATATATTATTTCTTCATTGAATATTTACTCTATTTATGCGCTATTTCTATCTTTAATACTATTAAGGATAACATAGAAAAAATAATTAATTTTATCTTGAATTTCTAAAATGATAAATAATTTGAAACATTATTTTTAGAAATCACGATAGATAATTTGAGACGGAGAGATTAGTAATTAAATATTGCAAAGTATTCCAACATAATTTATTTAAAATGTATTTATTAAAAAAGTGGAATTTCGGTGAGTCAAATGCAATACTTTGGGGACTTCAAATTTAGTGAAACTCCAGAAATCTAACCCCTCGTTTAAAACCCATCTTGTCTGTTCTTTGACCTTGGGCTTCTCTTCCCAAACGTGCAATCAAAGTTTAAAAATTTGTTTGTAAAATTCAAAGTATCCAAGGGCCAAACCCCTCTATCTTTGTGAATCCTTAACCTCTTCACATTAATACTTGAGACTTTTTATCTTCTTTCTCTTTTTATTTTCAATATAAAAGAACATTTTTTGTGTACTTTTGAGCAATTAACGAGTCTGCATTAGATATATGATGTATACTAGGGGTACTTTAATTAACTCTCGCTAGTTGTGTACCGCTTTTGATTTATGAAGGCATTGAGAGTTCTTTAATTCTACTCATTATTGTCGCATGAATTTAGTGAAATCCACACTAATAGGGTTACATATTTGGTCAGTGGCCGAGCTAAAGGGAGACATGAGGTTCGTTTGAATTTTTTCGCCAAAAAATTATATTGCACAAATAGTATCAAACAAATTTCTTTTACTGTTGAATTCTCTTGACAAAAGAAAAGATTATGATCCAATAGCGAAGGATGTTTACAAATTACTTTAGGTCACATATCCAAATCCTAATAATAATACACTACTATTTTAAAATTTTTTAATATGAACTTCTGGCTCCACTATTATACTTGGTCACTTGATGCTATCAAATATATATTTAATTATTACTTTATGATTGCAGAAGAATTTACTATAGTCCGGTCGAGATAATTACTTTCTTCTGGTTCGGTCATGATTTAATATTTATGACCTTGGAAATAGATATTTTTTTTTGGTTATGAGCACAGTTTTAAATCTTTTGTAAACGGAGAACGTGAACATCATGCACGATTGATCTAAATTTAGAGTCCACCAAAATATATAAAGAATTTGGTTCTTTATCAGTTTCCACAAAATACACGACAGCAGTAAGTAAATAACATAACAGTATTTTACGTGGAAAACTTCTAGCTCACGGGATTAAAAACCACGACCTACACTCGTAGGATTTCAATTTCACTGAGCAACTTTAGATTACAACCTATTGTAACCTATGAATTAAATTCTTAATTCCTCACCTACTTGCAATAACTCTATTGCAAGCCTCTTTGTAATAACTCTATTACAAAGTTTACCACTTTGACTAACTCTAGTCAAACACAAACACAAGGTTTATGGTTTACAAAGATATCCTACGCGATGCTTCTAACTAAGCTGAGTAGGGATTACAAGTGACTAACATTAACAAAGATAAAACAATACCAAAGACACACGATGAACTAAGTGCTGGGATTTAGTTTCTTCTATTGCTACTTTGTTCTCAAGCCTTGGAGTGAATGAAGACAGATGCACACTTGAGAGAGAATTAATATTTAGGGTTTGCAAGTGTATGTAATCCCTTGCCTCATATTGGTAATATATAAGTGAGGTCATTGGGATGATGTAAGCAAGTATCCAGTACACAACATGCTTCAAAAGTGTTTGATGCACTGTTGCATGTGCAATGCAACAGTGCAGCAGCTTTAACAACAATAAAGAGTTGACTTGTACTGTGACCAGAAGAACTGATAGCCATATGTTCCCTCTAATGTTCCTTTGACTGATATCATTGGAACTTGTACCAGACATGTGACTTTTTATTCCGTGCACTTTAAGACTTTGTATTAGGTTCCCTATCTGGTTCTCATATGAAGTTTGTTAAATCATCAAGAAACAAAGGTACATATCTTATCAATTTCCCCCTTTTTGATGATGACAAACTTATAATTGAAGTTCCCCCTGAGAACCAGATCACCATATGATTCTCCCTGCTGATTAGTCATATTCCCTCTGAAAACCTGTTTCTCCCCTTCAATTTTTCTTCCACCTTTTGGCTTCATAAAAAGAATTTATGCAAGTACGCAAAAAGAAGTCCAACAAATTTAACTCATGCCACTTGTATGCACACAACATGGCTAATAACAGAGCACAAGAGTATAACATGCATAGCAAAAGACTGAGAATCTCATTAATTAATTAGAGAAGCAAAAACATGGGCAGTAGTACCATTTTTACAAAACATCCACAACATAAACAAACTTAACGTACCAAAGTCATAAGAACAACAACCCAAAATAGGACACTAGGACTAAGACCCGCACAGATAAATTGGACACTGACAAAGGGACTATTTAAGGGGCACTGGAAGAGGGAGGGAAGGATGAAGGGGCAAGGGCTTTAAGAAGAACATCCACTCGAGCATTTGCATACCACAACTCATTTATCAGCTTCTCTTTCAGGTTCTCCACTTGTTTCCTTAAGTCTGCATTTAACCTCCGCACCCTGTGCACAGCTAGAACCAGGTTCCTCTTTGGCTTGACTGAGTTGTCCCTCAAGATGACATTCCTAGCCTTCAGCCTCCTTATTTCCTCGTTTGTAGCAGTTTGAACATCAATTAGCTGAGAAATCATAGAATTGCTGCGAACTCCCCCTTCTTGTCGATACATTTGCATTCCTCCAAGGTAGTTATTGAGAATGTTTGCTTTCGATTTCCCACGGCTACTCTTCCCAAGAGAACTTTGAAATATTTAAACACTCTGGTGAGCAGGAACCCATAAGGCACACCATGATTCCCGTCCTTGAAGTTTGCCACCTTTTTCATATGTTCAATCATGATTCCAAGTAGGTTGATAGTAGTGTATCCATCCAATGCCTCCAGGAGGAACGGGTCCGCTAATGAAGTAATGGAACGTCTTTCCGTGCAAGAGAGCAGGACCTTGTTCACCATCTCAAACATGAGCTGGTATTCTAGAAGGAAGGCCTTCTTGCGCACCCGTTCTCCTCTGAACAGCTTGAGGCTTTAGAATGACCTTTCTAAAGTCGGAGGAACATGTCCCTTCAACAGACGAGATTCCCTCAGTGGGCACATCCAAGGTACTCCCCATTACAGCTTCATCCATCACAAAATCTACTCCATTGACCTTCAGCCAGATATTGTCATCTTCCATAGTGAACAAATCCGTGTAGAAGCTGCAAACTTCCTCTTCATAGACTTTGAGACTCTAAACGGTAAAGAGATGAGTCCACTTCTGAAAACTCACAAATATCAACCAGCTGTCTCATGCCTTACATGTCAAGAATGTCAGCATCAAAACTCTGCCCCACAACACTTTTTGCTTCTTCAACTTTTCTCTTCTGTCAACTTCAGACACTTCTACCTTGGATTTCATGGAGGAACCAGTTTCCTCACTGTCACGTGCCTTTCTCTTATGATATTTATTCTTTTCGACACTTTTCTCCTTCCTCCTAGACTAGCTTTTCTCACCAGTCTCCTTCTTTTCAATACTCTTCTCTTTATC
The DNA here is from genome assembly GCA_002018475.1 of Nicotiana obtusifolia. Classification (NCBI taxonomy): domain Eukaryota; kingdom Viridiplantae; phylum Streptophyta; class Magnoliopsida; order Solanales; family Solanaceae; genus Nicotiana; species Nicotiana obtusifolia. The sequence continues at coordinate 51,100 of MCJB01007635.1, read as the reverse complement.
AATCTTAACACCTTTCACAAATGATCCTTTCTTGGACTTCTCAATCACAGACTTCTTAGAGGATTTACAAACAGGGGACGCGGGTTCCTCATTCACCTCTTCGTCATCAACATCCACAATATTGACTGGAGGCAAATCCTCCTCATTCACTAATTTTCCCCCTTTTACCAATCTTCTTCTTTTCTTTTTCTCCTTATTCTTTAAGCATTTGCAAGGGCTTCTTTCTTCTGCTGCCTAGTAGTGGGTCGTTTAAGAATGGGCTCTATAGAGACGGCCCTACTACTTCTAGTAGCTATAAACTGTGCTACAAGCATATCATCATAATCCTCCTCACTTTCATCTTCTTCTTTAGACAAAGGCTTCATCTCAGGAATCACAAAATTTAATAGAACTGCATCTAGACGGGGGCAAGGAAGAGGGTCAGTACTGTCCAGGGGATTTTTAATGGAGCATGGAGTTTCATCTCAAGTAGGAGCAGAGTGCTCTTCTTGGGCAGCGGGAGCAGGTCCCTCTATTAGCTCCCCTGTAGTACTAATTGGTAACAAGTAACCACGAGGCATTAGTTCCCCGCTTCCATCCCCATTCCCCTTCTTTTCCCCTTGAGTTTCAACACTCACATCACCAGACACATACTCCCCAACCAAACTTCTTTCAGTAGAAATAAGTAGCATGTTTTCTATGACTTCTTTTTCACTCACATCTAACAATGTAGAATCAGTAGAATCGACAAAGGCGTTACCTGATGGTAAAACACAGTTCAGATCAAAAGTTAGAGTAGAAGGAGTAGTAGACACACCAGATGCTCCACTAAGACTAGCAACAGCCTCTTAGGCTATAGTTGCCTCCCCAACCCGCTGACTCGAAACCTCTGTTCCCTCTTCTCTATCTACCAGTCTGTCTTCTGCCATTTTTACCTATATATCAGAGGGAGAGGTTGTCGCGACAAACTTCTTGGGTGTTTGATTTTTCCGGCTACGGTGGAAACCAGAACTCGATGGAGTCGGAGAAGAGACAGTGGGTGGTGGTTGGTCGGAGATGGGGGTTTCACTAGTGTCACAACCCAAAACTCCGTAACCGGCACCCGACACACTACTCGACCCGAGCGAACCAAAACATATAATGCACCCAAACCATATGCATGAAAACCAATTTAACTACTGAAGCTCTTTGAAAATCATATACATTTTCAAGTTAAATGATAAAATATTTTCTAATTCGAAATCTCACATGACGCCTTTCATGATAATAACAACGACACTAAGTAAATTAATATATTTTCATGTATATCGTGTACAATCCCGTTACTACAAATTTTCAGAACTATCTATGAAGCCTCTATACCAAAGAATAGAATTAAACACTTGGCCTAATACCCGACTACCATAAATTAAGAAAACAACATGATAGCTACCACTAAATAGGAGTGGTGCCTCATCATATACCCCAGGAAGAGAGTCATCGTAGCCTCTACTGCATGCCACGCATCATACCTCATCTTGAAACATGTTAAGTAAGCGAGGGCCTGGAGGATGCCCCTAAGGGCTGAGTACACCACAATGGTACTCAATAAGTGTCATAGACTCCCTGTAATTCATGTTCCTAGGACTAGATTTTATAAAAACTATGCAACCAATATTTGATATAAGTGATAAACAATTATAGAAATCATGCTCTTTATCATTTCAAATGGAAAAGACAAGTGAAGTATAAACCATGATAAAGATTCTTAGAACATTTATGTCAATCCAAGATTTTGAATTAAAATCATTCAAAACCATTTCAATTTCATTAAGTCATTGAAATCACTTTCAGCTCCTTAGGCCTAAACATAAGAAAGTCTTCTTTATCGTTAACTGGGAGTACTATACCGACACCTATATAATAAACAACTACAGGTGATTGACCTAACAACAAGTATTTGACCCTACTTGTCTGGGCGGCTTCCGTTGTGCCGTACGAGTCGACTTAACCTCATTACTTTAAGTAATGATCATTTTCCCTATCAATAGGGGACTTTATCCCACAAATCTTGGCGTAACATTGGAATGTGTCCCTACACTAGCACGTGTAGTTCCATGGTAATGAACTCAATGTTCGAACCAATCTCGGTGGTCTCTACTAGTAACTCCCAAAATATTTGAATATCAAAAATAGATTCATAGATTATTAGCCTGAAAAGATCTATTTTTATCAAGTAATGATTTTCATAGCCAATCAAAACCATTTGAGCAAAGCTAAATAAATAATCTTTTTTCATATTAATGCCTTTCGCACTTTAACATCAATATTTAAAAGATACAACAAGTGCTACTCCACTGTTCAAATTTAAAGACACATACTTTTTCATGAAAATGTATCTTTAGTACTCAAATAATTTACACTCTTATCAACACATAAATTTTGATAAAACTTATAACATTTTCCTCAAGTATCATCTTGCAAACAAGTTTTGAAAATAAGATGTCTAAATAAAATCACATGACACTTCAAAATCAACAAACTTAGAAACACATGGTGACATCCTCTCTGCTTGTCCCCACAAATAAGGATGCACATTTATATGTAATATCATGTATCAACTCAAAACATGCTTTTAGAGAGAATCCCTCAAGAAGAGTAAGTCATAATCAACTCACCTCAATATTCAAACTCCAAATAATACTACACCGCTCAAATTGATTAAAATGCTCAAATACCGCCAACAATTCAATATCTACCATTAGATATCCCAACTATATCAAACAAGTACAAAAAGATGTATAAATATCTATTTAGGCTTCAAAATTCGGCAACAAGCCTTCAACCATTCCAAGTTATCCAATAAGTTAACCCATTAGCCTATTGAATTCCATTCTTACGATTTAATACTCATTTGGAGTCATTAATGATACTACATTAATTACCCAACATCATCAAGTTATTATTCATTGTCTTCTCCAACAAATTCCTTGGTTCAAGAACACCCATTTCAAGAACTAGTGTTGTATCTTATCCAAATGGTAATTCTCGATTTAATTCGTTCATCAGTCCAGTTATCAAGTCTATAGGAATCATTAGAAACTCAAGACATATCCATTTATATCAATTCATCACTATTCATCTTCTTCTTTGCCCAAAATATCCTTTTCAAGACCCACCCTTAGGGTTCATACAATATTCCATTACAACTTCAAATAAAACTCACTTTACATGCTACCCATGCTTCAATATATCATATATGTGAAGCTCAAGTGAAGGGATTACCTCTTGGTGGAAGAATCTTACTTTTCCTCTATTTGGTGTTCTTGAAGATTCAATACATTTCCTATGGATTTTGATCCATTAATGATGTTAAAACTAATATTAAATGGAGTTATATCGAAACAAATGCATCTTAAACACTTACCTTGAAGTGTTTGATGATGGATGTGCTCCTCCTTCTCTCTAGATTCAAGATCTATGTCACGTCCTTAGTCTTGAACTAAGTGTACGTGCGACATTTGACAGCTTGCTTACGATCTTACATAACTCGATCACGATTTTGCTGTGCCATATCAGCCTAAAATACTACACTCAAGATCACTAAGGGAATGTTAGATAAGAAATACAAGAGAAATTTTCAAAAGGAAGCTTTTTATTGTAGAGAATTTGATTATTTTGCTTGGTGAATTACAAATGAATGGCCTCCTTTAGATACTAGTCTCCTAGGGGCTAGTATGTAAATATTAATTGTTCCACAAGTCCTTCCATATTTACAAATAAGTACACCCTCTAAAATTTTCTACATGATGAGAACATTCCAAGGCTTTCTAAAAGAGTCTTCCTACTAAGTCTATAAATATCTAGAGCTTTCCAAAGGAAATTCTCCATAGTTCTAGAATTCCACCAAGAGCTAGTCCCTAACTTATGTAACCCTTCCATATGGAAAAAATATATGCCAAGTGGCACCTATGTGGCATGATAATGCGGCGAGTCATGACATTCCTCCCCCACCCAATTTTGTGCCGCCCTCGGCACAAAGCATCGACACGTACACGTGCACCTTTCTTTGGCGTATCCGGAGATATTTGTCCATTAGCCATGATGCTCTATGGAGCGATTCGCCTACCCATGTCACGAGGTACTGGTCACCTTTCTTCTTTCCCTGTTTGTACTTTGGACGGCTAGCAATGATAGCCTCGATCCTCCGCCCATCGGATGCCTCTCCTCGCTCTTGGCCTGAATCTCCCCATGACTCAACCAAGTTTAGCAGCTTCTGAAGCATCAGGTCCATGCTTCCACTCCCTATTTGGCTTTCCTCCGTAGTCATAGTCTTGCTAGAAAACTTAACCTCTCTTCTTGGTGCATCGTCCGAGTCTGATAGCGTGCCATCACTTTGTAACTCGCCATCCTCTTCAACTATGTCCCCGCAACTTTTATTGCTGCCACCATGCTCCATTTACATGGTGCCAAGATAGGCTTTGGAATCCCCTACTTTCGACTTAGATTCCAAGCGCCTCCCCCCAATGCAGGCAGTCCCTCCTGTGTCGCCCTTGTGTGTCTGAGCAAAGTTCCCGATCATTTTTGCAAGCCTCCTCAAATCTGGGCATTCGCTTGCCCGATGTGATCCTTTACAGAAGTAGCACCCTCCCTTAGGCAAGTATTTGCTACTGTTTTCCAGCCCCTTGCAGTTTCTCTTGAACCCCTGTCCGTTATGGGATGGCCCCTTGCTATTACCCTTTATACCTCGGCTATGCCTTTTCCATTGTCCTCGTCATGATCTCCCTCACCCCTCTCAGCGTTGCCTTATGTTGACTTGGCATGCTCCATCTTGAAGTCAACAAGAGACTCGGCTACCGCTATGGCCTCATCCATAATGGCTACTTCATGTCTTCTTAAATCCTGCTTTGCCCAATTTTGCGACCCATCCATGAAGTAGATGAGGGAATCTTCCTCGGACAACAACGGGGTTTGCAGCATTAAGGTAGTGAACTCGCGTAGAGTACTCCCGAATTGTGGCCATCTGTCGGAGCTCCCTTAGCTTTCGCCTAGCTTCATACACCACATTCACCAGGTAGAATTGCTTGTTCAACTCCTTCTTGAATTTCTCCCACGTCTCAATCTTTAATAGCCCCTTCTCTATGTCAGCATAATTTCGTCGCCACCGTAATGCAGCAATCTCTGTGAGGTACAATACAATGGTGTTGATCTTAGCCTCATCGTCCTTCACTCTACCGTGCCTGAAAAAGTTCTCCAAGTGCCAAAGGAAGTTCTCCACTTCTTGTGCATCACGAACACCTTTGAACACTGGGGGTTTGGGAGCTTCGATCTTGGCCTCCTTCGTTGCAACAACATTACTGTCTGCCTCGATCACGCCAGCATCGACACGCTCCTCGAGTGCCTTTATCTTAACCTTCATGGCATCGATAGTGCTCACTGCCTCCATGAGTTTTCACTCCAAAGTAGTGATGGTTTGTCTTAGCTCTATCTCGGCCTGTGTGTGCCCCTCCAAGTCATTTCGGATACTCTCAATCTCCTCAAGAGTGTGTCCCTCAAGAACGCTAAGAGTGCCTTCCACCTTCCCCAAGCGTTTTCCAAAGATCTCGACAGCGTCTATCCCCTCGTTCACCTTCATCTCCCATTCTTTCAGGACCTCTACTCTATCCCCGCTCGCCACAATGGTAGATGGTTCTCGGGATGTAAATCTCTCGTCTGGCATAATCTCGGGTGACACCTCCTGGCTCTTGATGGTGGCATTCCTCTTTTTGTTACAGCCACTCTTGCCAGCAGTTTCTTGGATGACGTTGGCTTGGGTGTTGGCAGCATTAATTTCTCCGTCGTTGACCATTCCCTTAGTTGCAACCTTTGCTCTGATACCACGTTGTCACGTCCTTAGTCTTGAACTAAGCGCACGTGCGACACTTGACAGCTTGCTTACGATCTTACACAACTCGTTTACGTTCTTGCTGTGCCAAGTCAGCCTAAAATACTACACTCAAGATCCCTAAGGGAATGTTAGATAAGAAAGACAAGAGAAATTTGCCAAAGGAAGCTTTTTATTGTAGAGAACTTGATTATTTTGCTTGATGAATTACAAATGAATGGCCCCCTTTATATACTAGTCTCCTAGGGGCTAGTATGTAAATATTAATTATTCTACAAGTCCTTCCATATTTACAAATAAGTACGCCCTCTAGAATTTTCTACATGACTAGAAAATTCCAAGGCTTTCCAAAAGAGTCTTCCTACTAAGTCCATAAATATCTAGAGCTTTCCAAAGGAAAATTTTCATAGTTCTAGAATATTCCACCAAGAGATTGTCTCAAACTTACGTAACCCTTCCATATCGCAAAAATATATGCCAAGTGGCACCTATATGGCATGATGATGTGGCGGGCCATGACACCTAGCCCAAAAATGAAATTTCATTCTCTCTCCACGAAATGGCCATATTTATAATTTTGATGACATGCGTAGCTACTCCCTCCTCCAGCGTAGCTATGCTCACTTCCTATTTAACTCCCCTTCCTTTGAAAAGTTTGCTGGAATCAGCTACGCTCAAGGCAGTGTAGCTACGCAATGTTGTGCTACCTTTTTGTAAAAAGATCATAACTTTCTGTAGGAATATCCAAATGACGAACGGTTTAAAAAATTAAAAACTAGACTCATAGTCTTTTAATTTGTCAGGTTCTACACCACATAAATCTTCATATATTGGGAGCTATGCTCATCCAAAGTCGGGTCTTGTGCAAATACATTTGAAACTTTAGCTCATCATATAGTTTCCAACTTGACTTAGCCTTAGGGCTCTTCTTAGACCATAAACCATTATTAATATACCTAATATATTACCATAATCTATTGATATACTTCATATTATTAGTCATTTTCATACCCAAATTAATATAATTAGCATATGTCAATCTTCTTAATGGTCTTAAAACACTTTAAAAATTTTTGGGGTATTACATTCTTCCCCACTTAAGTACATTCGTCCTCGAATGTTTTGCAAGTCATTATTAGGAAAAGTATTATCCTCCTTTCACCTTAACCATCGTCCTTAATCATTCCTGTCTTCATATGGATCTTAGTTGTTCTTCAAAAACTTCAAGTTCCTTAAGTCCCCAAAATTTGGCTAACTTTCCAAATTCTTAAATTTTTCGACAGAGTATCCCTTGTAACTGGGACTATCTAAATATTGAACTGTCCAGAACAAGGCCCCACACGGGGACACTTTTAACATAGATCAACAATTAAATAATATGATGTCTAGGCCCCACATGGCCATACAAACATACTCAATGCACAACAACAAACTATCTAGGACCCACATGGCCGCACATATATCAGAATTGTATCAAATACCTCTTTACAATTTTAAATAATTGCATATCTATACCTCGCGCATTCCAACATCAGTAGCTCTATATTGCAACACATAATGCTACCATGTATATTTGTATTCTATTTTTATTATGTATACACCAAGTCGCACGTGAAAGAGCATTTCTTGCATACATTAAAAAATATTTTCTCTTTCGTTTGAAAGACTTTCATATTTACATAAAATTACTTCTAAGAATAGTTTGTCCTCGTATGACTCTTGATTCTCTAGTTACGAACTCCTTCTATAATGTTCTTTTATTCCATCCGAAGACTAGAAAGGTATTTATCTTACTTAGGTCCATCATCACGTGGGTGATTATACCTCCACTTGCACTTGTAACTTTTAAGTTTTCTTTAGATCTCAATTTGATAAATACCATAGCTAACAAGTTCACTACGCAAATATTCATTCCACTTCCTCCTTGTGGCACAGGTCTACCATCCATTCTCGAACATCAGTGTACATATTTCTATTCTCTTAACTTTAACAAACTCATAGATACCACCATGTCCTTTGTGATATTTCTCTACCGTAAATTCGTATTGTATTTGCTATTATGCCTACCATAGGAATATTATCATGGATTGTAGACTTCCAACTCCCAAGTGACAATGCTATTAGGATGTACTTGCACCTTTTAGTTTCTTTTTCTTTTCTGACCCTTTGCTTCTTACTGGAGCATATTGTTTCAGTTTACAAGAGTATTTCTTATTCAGGAATATGCATATCATACCTTATTTTCTACCTCATTTCGTTGTACATATTTCATCTTCATTTATAACCCTCATTGTTCTATTTAGCCAACGCATAACCAAAGTACTTTCTCATTTTCTGCAAAAGGTTGAATTTAATTCAAGTGACACATCTTCCTAAGTTGTGGGAATCTATTCGAGTAGCCCATTAAATATTTGACTATTAGATAATACTTTTTAATAACCTCAATATTGAACACCATAACTATTGCTCGTGATAAGCATGTGATCCCTATACCAACATTGTATAAAATATTTTACTCATTTCATCTGGAATCTTATCGAAGATTTTTCCTTCATCTTTCTTTTGCGAATATAATTTCTCCATTTTATTTTTCCAATCATCCCCTTTAAGGGGACTTCTACTTGCTCTGACGCTCCCCTACTTAGGCGTAAAATTCAAATCTAAAGCTCGAACAAGATACTCAAAGGTTTTATTAACTTCGTACTCTGTTTCATCTGATTATATACATGCACATATACTACTACACTTTATTTATTCACCAACTCGAAATCTCATTTCACAATTTTTTTTCCATCAAGCCTCGACTTTATTTTGTCGTTACACTTACGTTGCTTATTGTTTTGAAAATAGGATAGAATGATTATTCTCATTAAAGATTTCCTTGTTCTTTTCCATACTAAAGTATCAAGACACTTCTAACCACAATTCATGTTGTTAAGTATCATCATTTCCTGCCCTTACAACAATACTATGGTTAGCATATCACCTTTCAAGTTCGTTTTATCTTAATAATCCCTTTCTGACATTATACCCTTCAATCCATGCTGAAATACCTTTCTAGCAAGTACGACCACCTTACACCTAGTAGTTTATGCTTATGTATTTTAACAAGTATGACTCCCCCATACTAAACCCGTATAACATTCGTTCAATTTTGCATAACATACACCATTTTCAGAATGCTACATGTAAGAAGCGTACAATCTATCTTCATGTCATCATCGTAACTATAGTCAATATACCATCTTTATATCATCATGCTTCGTGCAATTAATATAAGTACTTGTATATTTTTCATTATTCATGGAATCTAGTTTGTGAGTACCGATCACCGTACGGTAATTTCTTTTGTACCTTCATAGTATCTTCAACCCCATCCCCATGCATAATATGTTAGGGATTCCTGATGCATCACGCCATAATATTTGGGCACTTGTAACTTCTCAACTTCCACACGTACCCTTACCACATTCAAGTTCTTGGGCCTTAAGTGATCAGACTGCTCTAAGAAGATAAAAAGTAAACTCTTATAGTTTGGAGCCCAGCTCCAACAACATATATAGTATTGACAGCTTGTCATAAATTGTTATTTTTCCTCATACATCATTTCAAACATCTGTTTCTCATCATTCATAAGGGTCCATCAAATCCTAATTTAATCGCTCCACTTGACACATGCATAAGTACTTTGGAGCTTACATTTGAAAATTTTCAATTCCCACAAGTTCAAAAGGACAGATCTCAACTAGTCAAACTCAAGGTTGTCATTCCACATCATTTTACCTTCTCTGGTAATCTATGTTGCTTCTTGTACCTTTTCAAGTTACACCTTTGTGTATATCATGCCTTAATATATTTTTTTTCACTTACCTATTTAAGTCCACCTATCTCATCCAAGCATACTTTGGTAAGCATCATTGTATGTTAACATATGTTAGTATCTCGTTCGTTAACTGGGAGACATTCAAGGTTCATCTACCCTTCTCATACTTATGATATACTTTGAATACCCTGAATTTGTGCCCATACGTGACACATAATTTCTTGCCATTTACTTCCTTACATGTGACATTATCATAATGACAACCTCGTCATGTTGAGAGTCTCCCAATCCATACTGAGAGTGAGGATCATATCTTGTATCTTGACTTGTTCACCTTTTGAAAGTGTTGAAGGTTTCCTTACATCCTTTTTTTTTGAGAGATGTTTTTGGTCATTTTTGACATAATCCCAAATAAGTCTTCATTCTTATAAGTCACAATGTGATTGCTACAAATTTGGTTGATTCATATTCTCTTACCAATTCAAATTTTATCATTCCTCGACATCTCATCACTCGATAATTTGAGATACAACCTTCCCATTTATCTTGGAACCATTGTGTTTTCTTCTTTGTACCTTTGCCGTACTTATTAGTGGTAACCGTCACAATGATCGATCCTTCTAACATCTTGACTAAAAATCTAAATTCTAGATTAGGGCCTTACCCTTTTGATTTCCACTCTTTCACAACCTCCAGTACAGTTTTTTTGTACGTTCTAGCTCTATTCTGACAGTACTAGCTGACATCATTATCTCAATGTTTTTTTCCATGAGCCATCAATATACATTTGAAAATTCTTATTCACCACATCTATACATCTTGGCATAATCAGTTCCACTCTGTTTTTGACCTTAAACCATCCTTCTATTTATGGACAATCCAACAAACTTCCCAAGCAACACATGTAAGATCATGAACCTTGAGCTTTGTTCTTGTCACTTCTGTATATACCATGTCAGATAATCAATACGCCCCAAAATCGTGTCTCTCACTTCATGCACAAAGCATGATCTAGAGTAAGAAGAAAGTGACACTCCCTAAATATCCTTGTAGCCTCCCAAATATAAGTGTGGCCGGCAACACACTGATAAGAGGGACTCCATATATATCCTAGGACTTGACTTAGAACCTAGTGCTCTGTTACCAAGTTTGTCACGACCCTAAATCACGTGACTGGTATCCAACACACTACCCGACCCGAGCGAACCAAACCATATGATGCACCCAAACCATATGCATGAAAATCAATTTAACTGCGGAAGCTCTTTAAGAATCATATACATTTTCAAGTTAAATGATAAAATATTTTTCAATTCGAAATCACACATGACGCCTTTCATGATAATAACAATGAGACTAAGTAAAATTAATATATTTTCATTTATGTCGTGTACAATCCCATTGCTACAACTTTTCACAACTATTTATGGAGTCTTTATACCAAAGAAAAAAAATTAAACACTTGGTCTAATACCCGACTAGCATAAATTAAGAAAACAACATGATAGCTACCACGAAATAGGAGTGGTGCCTCACCATATACCTCAGGAAGAGAGTCATCCTAGCCCTGACCGCATGCCACGTATCATACCTCATCCTGAAACATGTAAAGTAAGCCGGGCCCTAGAAAAGGGCCCCTAAAGACTGAGTACACTACAACGGTACTAAATAAGTGTCATAGACTCTCTCTCACTCAATTTCCTGGGACAAGATTTTACATAAACTATGCAACCAATATTTGATATAAAGTGATAAACAATTATAAAAATCATGCTTTTTTCATTTCAAATGTAAAGACAAGTGAAGTACAAACTGTAGTATAGATTCTTAGACCATTTATGTCAATTCAAGATTTTGAATAAAAATCATACAAAACCATTTAAATTTCATTAAGTCATTGAAATCACTTTTGGCTCCTTAGGCCTAAAAATAAGAAAGTCATCTCTATCTTTCATCCGGAGTACTATGCCGACACCGACATAATAAAAAACTACTAGGTGATCGACCTAGTAACAACTATTTGACCCTACTTATCTGGGCGGCTTCCCGTAGTGCCGTACGAGTCAACTTAACCTCATTACTTTAAGTAATGATCATTTGCCCTATCAATGGGGGACTTTATCCCACAAACCTCGGCTTAACCTTGAAATGTGTCCCTACACCGGGATGTGTAGTTCCATGGTAACGAACTCAAAGTCCGAACTAATCTCGGTGGTTTCTACTACTAACTCCGAAAACATTTGAATATCAAAAATAAATTCATGTCTTATTAGCTTCGAAGGATCTATTTTTATCAAATCACGATTTTCATAGCCAATCCAAACCATTTGAACAAAATCAAGTGAATAACTTGTTTTTCATACTAATGCCTTTAGCACTTTAACATCAATCTTTAAAAGATACAACAAGTGCTACTCCATTGTTCAAATTTAGATACACATAATTTTTCATGAAAACGTATCTTTAGTACTCAAATAGTTTATCCTCTTATCAACACATAAGTTTCAATAAAACTTATAACATTTTCCTCAAGTGCCATCTTGGAAACAAGTTTTGAAAATAAGATGTCTATATAAATCACAAGACACTTCAAAATTGACAAACTTAGAAACACATGTTGACATCCTTCCCCCTTGTCCCCACAAGTACGGATGCACATTTACAAGTAATATCACGTATTAACTCAAAACATACTTTTAGAGAGAATCCCTCAAGAAGAATAAGTCATAATCAACTTACCTCAATCTTCAAGCTCCAAATAATACTACATGACTTCAATTGATTAAAAGGCTCAAATATCGCCACCAATTCACTATCTACCATTAGATATCCCAACTACATCAAACAAATACGAAAAGATTCATAAATATCTATCTAGGCTACAAAATTTGGCAACAAGCCTTCAACCATTCCAAGTTATCCAATAGGTTAACTCATTAGCTGTCATGACCCAAAACCCGACATGTTGTGATGGCACCTATCATAGTACAATGCAAGCCGATTTCTCACACATACCAACATATTTAAATCCCAAATATACGAAAATAAGTTTAAATAAGTAAGAATTTCTTTAAAAAAATTGAATATAAACATCGTAACTCAGTACAAAATTCTCCTAAAAGATCTGGGTGTCACGGAGTACATAAGCATCTACATAACCACACGGTCTGACCAATGGAACACTGTCTAGGAAAGTAGAACAGTATAAAGAAGACTAAAAGATGAAGGGGGAGAGTCAAGGTCTGCGGACGCCAAGACAGCTACCTCGATGATATCTAAACTGATGAAATGCTTGGAATCAGCAACCGCCGTGCCCAGAAATACCTGGATCTGCACACGAAGTGCAGGGTGTAGCGTGAGTAGAACCAACTCAATAGGTAACAAGTCTAACCTGTGGTCTGAAAGCAGTGACGAGCTCAAACAATACAATAAATATACAGAGTTTAACAATACAGAAGAGTAGGCATGCTTCTAGGTCCGACAGTTAAGTTTAGCACAAATAAAATATGCCAAGTGTTACTGATAAGAAGAGTATGACATCTCTATAGCTACATGCCAATGCGAATATTGTATGTGATGCAACACAGTGAAATCCCAAGTACTCACAGACTTAGAGCACTCAATATGCCCGTCTCAATTCTCGCTCGTCACACTCAGTCACTCAACACTGTATGATACCTGCTGCAGCATGCAGCCCGATCCCTATATAGCCATAAGGGGTATTGCGGTGCACAACCCTATCCACATATATATAGCCATAAGTTGTTGCTGTGTGCAACCTGATCCACGTATATATAGCCATAAGGCTTGTTGCGGCATGCAACCCGATCCATATATATATAGCCATAAGGCTTGTTGCAACGTGCAACCCGATCCACATAAATATAGATTTCACTCACAGCACGACACTCAGGCCCTAACTCAATCACCAATCTCTCTAGTCTCTCGGGCTCACAACACTCATGTTAACCAGCCCGAATCAATGATACGAGATGTGACAATATACGATAACAGAGACAGAGATATGACACGTAATGATGAATTTGACTGAGTACACAACTGCAGTTAAACAGATAACTCAACAGCAAAGAACGACCACTGTGGGTCCCAATAGTACCAACATATAGCCTAAACATGATTTTATAGCATAAATCACAACTCAAGGGCTCTAACACATATAGTACAACAAAAATGTTCAGATAAAATTTCTACCCAGTTCTAGGGAATCGACTAAATCACAATTTTTACGGTGCACGCCCACACGCCTATCACCTAGCATGCCCGTCACCTCAACATCAATCACATAGCACATAATTTAGGGTTTCATACCCTCAGAACCAAGCTTACAAGTGTTACTTACCTCAAACTGTGAAAATTCTTACTCCGACAAGCCCTTGCCTTGCAAAATGGCTTCCGATTGCCTCGAATCTAGCCACAAACAGTTCAATACAATCAACAAGAGCTAAAGGAATGAATTCCATAAGAAAATACTAAGTTCTTATTCAAAAGTCAAAACATCAACTCAAAAGTCAACCCCTGGGCCTACGTCTCGAAATTTGATAAAAGTCACAAAATCCAAACACGCATTCAACCACGAGTTCACCATACCAAAATTACTCAAATCTGATACCAAAATCTCGATCAAATCTCCAAAATTCGGTCTAAGGACTTTCTTCCATTTTTCGCCAATCTTTCAACCCAAGTCACTAATTATATGATAAAATAAAAGATATAAACATAGAATTTAACGAAAACTAAGTAAGAATCACTTACCCCAACCACTCCCTTGAAAATCTCCCCAAGAATTGCCTCCAACCGAGCTTCCAAAATCAAATTTGTGATATGAACTCAAACCCTTATTTTGAAATATTTAAAGTCCGCCCAAATATCCTCTATGCGATCGCATACACACTCATGCGAATGGCATAGGCTTCCCACGCCTAGGTGATTGCGGATAGACCCACGCGTTCGCACAAAACAATGAATGTGACCAGCTCTTACCTCCTTTCCTCTTCATGAATGCGGCTTAGCCCACGCGTTCGTGATGCACTGATTCCGCAGCCTACACGATCGCATACTAGAACTGACGATCGCACTGTCGAAATGCCACAGCTGCTCCAATTAGCCTACGTGATCGCGAACCTTCCCACGCGATTGCGTATAAGGAAACCATATCAGTGCACCAGAAAATTTTCGCAATTCTCTAAGTCCAAAAGTTGATCCGTAACCATAAGAACTTACCCGAGACCCCCAGGACCTCAAGATATACCAACAAGTCCTAAATATGATACAAACTTAGTCGAGCCTTCAAATTATATCAAACAACGCTAAAACTACGAATCACACATCGATTCAAGCCTAATGAACTTTTGAACTTCTAATCTCTACATTCGATGCCGAAACCTATAAAATCACGTCCGATTGACTTTAAATTTTACATACAAGTCACAAATCACAGAACGGACCTACTCCAACTCCCAGAACCAAAATTCGAGCCCGGTAAACATAAAGTCAACTCTCGGTCAAACTTCTAAATTTCTAAAGCTTCTAATTTTCCAACTTTCGCCATTTCAAGCCTAATTCAACTACGGGCCTCCAAATCACTATCCGGTCACGCTCCTAAGTCCAAAATTATCCAACGGAGCTAACAGAACCATCAAAACTCCATTCCAAAGTCATTTAAACATTAGTCAACATCCGTTCAACCTTTTCAACTAAAGCTCCCAACCTTGAGATTAAGTATCTCAACTCATTCAAAAATCTCTTCGGACCCGACCCAGCTACCCCGGCAAGTTACATAACAACTATTAAGCATAAAATAAGTAGTAAATGGGGGAACGGGGCTACAACTCTCAAAATGACCGACCAGGTCATTATGTTAGCCTGTTCAATTCCATTATTACTATTTAATACTCATTTGGAGTCATTAATTATTCTACATTAATTATCCAATATCATCAAGTTACTACTCATTATTTTCTCCAACAAAACCCTACGTTTAAGAATACCCATTTCAAGAACTAGTGTTGTATCTTATCCAAATGGTGATTCTCGATTCAATTCATTCATCAATTAAGCTATCAAGTCTATAGGAATCATTAGAAACTCAAGACATATCCATTTATATCAATTCATCACTATTCATCTTCTTCTTTGCGCAAAATATCCTTTTCAAGACCCACCCTTAGGGTTCATACAATATTTTCTTACAACTTCAAATAAAACTCACTTTACATGCTACCCATGCTTCAATATATCATATATGTGAAGTTCAAGTGAAGGGATTACCTCTTGGTGGAAGAATCTCACTTTTCCTCTATTTGGTGTTCTTGAAGATTCAATACATTTCCTATGAATTTTGATCCATGAATGATGTTAGAACTAACATTAAATGGTGTTATGTAGCCATAAGTGCTTCTTAAACACTTACCTAGAAGTGTTTGATGAGGGATGTGCTCCTCTTTCTCTCTAGATTCAAAACCTAGCTCAAAAATGAAATTTCATTCTCTCTCCCTGAAATGGCCATTTTTATAATTTTGAGGACATGCGTAGCTACGCCTTCCTCCAGCATAGCTACGCTCACTTCCCTTCAGCTCCCCTTACTTTGACAAGCTTGCTGGAATCAGCTACGCTCAAGGCAGTGTAGCTACGCAAAGCTCGTGTAGCTACGTGGCTATTATGCTACTTTTTAGTAAAAAAATTATAACTTCTAGTAAGAATATCTAAATGATCAACGGTTTGAAGAATTGAAAACTATACTCATAGGCCTTTAATTTGACAGGTCGTACACCACATATATTTTCATATATTGGGAGAAATTCTCATACAAAGTTGGGTCTTTTGCAAACACATTTGAAACTTTAACCCATATATAGTTTTCAACTTGACTTAGCCTTAGGGCTCTTCTTAGACCACAAAACCATTATTTATATACCTCGTACATATATTACCATGATCAATTGATATCTTTCATATTATTAGTCATGTTCATACCCAAATTGATATAATTAACACCCGTTAATCTTATTAATGGTCTTAAAACACTTCAAAATTTTCTGGGGTGTTACAACTACTAACTTGAGTCAAGGGAACCAGGTTCCCTGACTGATTTTTACAAATATGAGCCTTATCTTTCTACCAAATTTGCAATGTCATTAGTTGCTTGATTGCCCTGTAATTACGTGTTTACCTGTAACGGTATAGAATTGAGTTAAAGGTAACCAGAAATCACTTTTTAGCAATTTACCTTGTCATTCCTCCATAGCCAGTCACTGAGGGATCAGGTTCTCAGTTCAATTTGATTAGTTCCAACTCCAGTCGATTCTTTTTAAAATGCTCTCTACTTAATACTTTGGTGAAGATATCAGCTACCGAGTCCCGTATTTTGCAAAACATCATGCAGATGAGACCCTTTTCAACATTTTCCCTAAGGAAATAATGTTGTACATCAATGTGCTTTGTCCTCTTATGTTGCATCGGGTTCTTTTCCATGTTGAGAGCACTTATGTTGTCACACAGTAGTGGCACACAGTTAAAGAACACACCTAAGTCTTTCAATTATTGCTTGATCCACAACACTTAGGCATAACAGGAAGCAACTGCCACATATTCAGCTTCTGCAGTGGGGAGGGCTACAGAGTTTTGTTTCGTTGTACCCTATGTAATCAACCATGACCCCAAAAAGTGTGCCATCCCATTTGTACTCTTCTTATCCACCAAATAACCAGCATAATCCGCATCAGCGTACCCAATGGACTTAAAATTATCTCCCGAGGGATAGTAGAGGACCAAATCCTGCGTTCCCTTGAGATACCTTAGAATTCTCTTAGTAGCTTTTAGATGAGATTCTTTTAGACTTATTTGGAATCTAGCACATAACTCCACACTAAATACAATGTCAAGTCTACTGAATGTAAGATATAAGAGTGAACCAATGATGCCCTGATACATGGTTTCATTCACAGGAGAACAGGGTTTGTCCATGTCCAGACGAGTGGCTGTGGCAATAGGAGTATCAATGGTCTTTGAACTTTCCATCTTAAACCTCTTCAGAAGCTCTTTAATGTATTTCTGCTAACTTATCATCATTCCATTAGAAGTTTGCTTAACTTTCAGTTCTAGGAAAAAGTTCAGTTCCCCCATCATACTCATCTCAAACTTAGTTCCCATAAGCTTGGCAAACTCCTCACATAAGGAATCATTTGTTGCACCAAATATGATGTCGTCAACATAGACTTGCACAATTAGCAGGCTCCTCCCTCTCTTCTTTAGAAAGAGAATGTTGTCAATTTTTCCTCTAGTGAAACCATTTTCCAGAAGGAACCTGGACAACCTTTCATACTACGTACGAGGAACCTACTTTAAATCATATAGTGCCTTATCGAGCTTGAATACATGTTTAGGATGCTTATTGCGCTCAAAGCTAGGTGGTTGTTTGACAAAGACTTCTTCCTTCAAATATCCATTCAAAAGTGCACTCTTGACATCATTTGGAACAGTTTGAATTCCATATGAGATGCAAAGGCAATGAGAATTCTGATGGCTTCCATTCGTGCAATTAGAGCAAAAGTCTTATCATAGTTAATTCCTTCTTCTTGATTATAGCCTTGAACCGCCAATCCGGCCTTGTTTCTTGTTGTATTTCTAAACTAATCAAGCTTGTTTCTGAACACCCACCTGGTTCCAATAATAGTTATATCTGAAGGTCGAGGAACCAGGTGCCACACACTGTTCCTCTCAAATTGATGGAGTTCATCGTGCATAGCAGCAATCAGTCAGCATCTTTCAATGCTTAATTGATATTTTTGGGCTCAATTTTAGACAGGAAAGCTGAGAAAGCAAACATGCTTCTTGTCTTTGATCTAGTCTGAATTACTAAATCTAGATGGGTGATTACATTCAGGAGAGGATGTGAGCTTTTATGCTTCCAGTTAGACACCTAAGTCTCATGGTGAGAAGACCCGGTTCCACCATGTAGGATCCACCATTATCATCCGTGGAACAGTGAGTGCCACTTCTCTGCTCAGCATCAGGAGTGTCTTGCACCGCATCTGCAACTCTGTAATTGAGGAACCAGGTTCCTCTCAATCAGTTGGAGGCTCTACTGCATCTTCTTCATTAGACTCCTTGACCTGACCCACCAAATCTTCCTCCCCGTTTGCCATATTAATGACTTCTCCAGGAACCCTTGAATGCTCTCCGTCTTGATCATTCTTATCATGTGAATCTTTCCCACTTGAGTGGTGTGATTCATCAAAGATTCATGTATGCTTTCTTCTACTCATTGAGTTCTTTTGTTGTAGACCTTGTAGGGTTTGCTTCCTGAAGAATATCCAAGAAAAATCCCTTCATCACTTTTGGCATCAAATTTTCTCAGCGTTTCATTACCATTATTGAGAACAAAACATTTGCAACCAAATGTTCTCAGGTAAGTCAGCTTGGGTTTTCTTCCGTTTAGCAATTCATATGGAGTCTTGTTTAGAAGGGAATCATGCACCTGTTTATCAAATAGCAGGCAGTATTCACTGCCTCAAGCCAAAAGCTCTTTGGTACACCACTATCAATTAGCATCGTCCTTGCCATGTCTTCAAGAGTCTTATTTTTCCTCTCCATAACACCATTTTGTTGGGGTGTTCTGGGGATTGAAAAATTATGACTTATACTATTTTCAACACAGAATTTATCAAATTTTGCATTGTCGAACTCAGTACCATGATCAGATCTGATGCTTAAAACATTATGGCTCATCTTCACTTGAATCTGCTTTACAAAGGCACTGGAAAAGTTTCACCCTTGGTTCTGACGAACAAGGTCCATATGAATCTGGAGTAGTCATCTACAATGACAAAGATGTACTCCTTTCCTCCTCTGTTGGGCATCCTCATAGGTCCACACAAATCCATATGGAGAAGATCCTTTGGCCTTAAAGTGCTTACTTCCTTCTTTGGCTTGAAGGAGGAGGAACTTTGATTTTGGCAGCCCACGAACCGGGTCCTTCTTAACTAGCTTATTCAACAAGGAGAAACTTGCATGTCTCAATCTTCTATGCCATAGTTCAGCATCATCATTAATAGCACTCAAACATGTAAGATCCCCACTGTTTAGAGACTCAAAGTCATCAACATAGATGTTTTGGAATCTTTTCGCCACCAGAACCACATCACCAGTCACAAGATTGGTGATTGTGCAAGACTTTGATAAGAACTCCACTTTTTTTCCTTTGTCACAGGTTTGAGAGACACTCAGCATGCTCTATTTCAAGCCATTCACATAATACAAATTCTCAATTGAGTAAGTAAGTGTCTTCCTAATTTTTTCAACTCCTATAATGTATCCCTTTTTTCCATTGCCAAAGGACACATTCCCACCTTGCAGGGCTAAGAGTGAAAGGAACTCGTCAGTGTTTCAAGTCATATGTTAGAGCAGCCGATATACATGTACCATCTTTGGCTCTTTCCTTTCACTGCTCCATGCACAAGGAAATCAGAGATTAGACATAGGAACCCAAACAAGTTTGGGTCTCTTGTAGTAAGGAAAAGGGCAAATTAAACTTCTTCTTGTCCAAGCAGGCATCACGCATTTTTTATTGTAGGGACCAGGTTCCCTAACTGTAGATACTTTTTCAATAAAGACTTTGTTTTTCTGTTGGGACTGAAATCTATCTTTACATGGATCTTTGAAATTACCGCAATGAGTGCAAAGTCAGTTATCAGATACAGTAACATACTTGCTATGTGGGTTGTAGGGATCCATTTCCTTTTGTAACCCAATTCCTTGCATGTTTCTCCCATTACTTTTATACATAGAAGTGATTGTATCAGAAGACCATGTTCACTTCAGAGATTTATCTAGGTCATTTTCAACTCTGCTTAGATCTTCCTGAAGTTGTCTATTTCTTTCAAGTTCAGCACAAAGACTCAATTTTACCTTTTTTAGTTCATTTTCAAGCTTAAGGTGTGCCTCACTCATCACCTCCTTTCCTTTTGAAGAGTTCATGCAATTTTCTATTGAAGCTTTTACATAAATATTGTCCCTTTTTAATTCCTCTACTGTTTCTTTTAGATCCACTACTACTACCAACAAGTCATCTCTCTCATGTTCTACCTTTTCAATTTTATCAGTTAGAACATCCTTTTCATTCTTAAATTCTCAATGGTTTCCGTTAAATCAACTACGACCAATAAATCATATGTCTCATGCTCTATCTCTCCTAATTCCTTAGTTAAAATATTTTTATCATTGATAAGGTTATGGTAAGCATCAATTAGGACATTAGCTAAAGATTCTAGTTTCTTTTGAGAGTAAGACTTCAAATCACTTTGAACGTCTTGAAAGTTTACCTCATTGTCATCATCATCTTCATCCTTATCAGATTTTTCCATCAAGGTAAAAATGGAGTCATATTCTGCTGCTTCGCTTTCAGCGGCCATCATGAAGGTGTTGCCTTGTTCATTATCGCCCTCAGATTTACTAATGGAATCTCCCCATGCAGCAAGAGTTTGTTTCACAACATTATCAGCGACATCTTTTCTCTTGAATTACCTGTCGAGAACCAGGTTCCTCTTGGTCGTCTTGTCTGTGATGTGCTTGTGATGGTCCTGCTTGTAGAGAGGACATTCTTTAATGAAATATCCTGGCTTTCCGCATTTGTGACAGCAATCATAGCCTTTTGTTCTACTAGAGCTACCCTTTTACAGAATACCTCCATTTCTGCGAACCATTTTCTGAAACCTCCTTGTCAAATAGGACATGTCAGCATCATCACCACTTGAGTCACTGTTTTCTGATTTAAGAGCCAGGTTCTTCTCCTTTTTGTGTACTTCTTTCATGGTCCTTCTTTTTCTTTATTTCATAGGTCTTCAGATTTCTAATGAGTTCGTCAATCGTCAGCTTTTGCAAATCTTTTGCCTCCGTGATAGCATTGGCTTTGCTCTCCCAAGAATCAGGTAACACACTGAGTATTTTTCTGACCAGTTTGTTCCTTACAAATGATCTCTCCTTGAGAATGAAGCTCATTGATGATGGAAGTGAATCGAGTATGCATGTCTTGAATGGACTCATCTTCCTTCATCTTGAATCGTTCATACTCAGTAGTGAGCATGTCGATCTTTGACTGCTTGACATGAGTTGTTCCTTCATGTGCGGTTTGGAGAGCCTCTCAGATCTCCTTGGCAGATTGACAAGCTAAGATTTTGTTGTACTCGTCTGGCCCAATACTACAAACGAGGATCTTCTTTGCTCTGAAGTTTTCCTCGATAGCTTTGCGATCGCCATCATTGTATTCCTTCCTTGTCTTTAGAACTGTCACTGTTGTCTCGCCAATGGTCTTCATAGGGGCTAAGGGTCCATCACAAATGACATCCCAAAGCTCAGAATCTTCAGCCATGATAAAACCATGCATTATTGTCTTTCAGTGGGCGTAGTATTGTCCATTGAATCTTGGTGGTCTGTAGGTTGATTGACCTTCTTCAAAGTTTGGTGGAGCAGCCTTGTAGATCCTTTCTAGGTGTTAGCCTTACAGAAAGAAACTGCTGTGATACCAATTGATGTAAACTTAGAGTCCACCAAACTGTTCAGAGAACCTAGTTCTCTATCAGTTCCCACAGAACACACTCACACAGAACGGTAAGTAAATAACACAACAGTATTTTACGTGAAAAAACCATGACCTACACTCGTAGGATTTCAACTTCACTAACCGAGTAACTTTAGATTACAAACTATTGTAACCTAGAAATTAAACTCTTAATCCCTCACCTACTTGCAATAACTCTATTGCAAGCCTCTTTGTAATAACTCTATTACAAAGCTCACCACTTTGACTAACTCTAGTCAAACACAAACACAAGGTTTATGGTTTACAAAAATATCCTACGATATACTTCTAACTAATCTGAGAAGGAATTACAAATGATTAACATTAACAAAGATACAGTAATACTTAGGACACACGATGAACTCAATGTTGGGATCTGGTCCTTTCTTCTGTTGCTACTTTGTTCTTCAAAGCTTAGTGAATGAAGACGGTTGCACACTTGAGAGAGAATTAATATTTTAGGGTTTGCAAGTATGTATAATCCCTTGCCTCATGTTGATAAAATATAAGTGAGGTCATTGGGATGATGTAAGCAAGTATCCGGTACACAGCATGCTTCCAAAGGTGACTGATGCACTATTGCGTGTGCATTGCAACAGTGCAACACTTTTAACAGCTGTAAAGAGTTGACTTGTACTGTGACCGGAGGAACTGATAGCTATCCGTTCCCTTTGCTGTTCCTTTGACCGATGTCATTGGAACTTGTGCTAGACAGGTGACTTGTTGCTCCGAGCACTTTGAGGCTTTGTATCAGGTTCCCTATTTGGTTCTCATATGAAGTTTGTTAAATTATCAAAACACAAAGGCACATATTTTATCAATGATAGTTAGAGGTAGCAAATGGACAGATCGGATCAAATTTATACAACTCAAATCAATAAATTATTTAATGATCAATTTGTTTAAAATTTGCTTGGATCAAAATGAGTCGGATCAAGATGAATATAAATAACGGTCAATACATCACTTCCATGACCCTACTCCCCAGCCTTTTTTACTTTAATTTTTTTTAAAAAAAGAGTGAAAGCTAATATAATTTTCTTAAATTATTGCCTTAGATCTTCCAAATTCACATAAATTTCCAATCTTGAAATTTGATTTATTTTGTATGTTTGGATGTAAATTGCGCTTTGATCCGTCGATTTAATACTTTTTTTTTTGTTTTGACCCAATAATTTGATGGGTTATTTAAGGTGTAACCCTTCGTATAGTTGTAACTTGTCTTAGCAAAGCTTTATTCGTGTTGGGCCGATTAAATTTGAATTCGTATAAAAGCGATTTCATAATCAGGACACGAATTTGAGACTTTTGGATAAACGTGAAGGAATATTTATCAATCCACCACAATCCTCGTTGGTTCTCTTATAAATATATTTTAAAACTAAAGCTTTCTCTTCCAAAACTAACTATATTTTTTTTTTTTATTTCTAGGGGGAAAAACAATTGATCAGGCTATTTTCTCTCGGATGGCCATGTTAGTGATTTAATTTTCAAACATCATAGAAGCAATAAAGCATTTGTGAGGAAAAAATGAATAAATAACCAAAAAAGAATCGCAGACATCAATAAAATGTTCAAGAATTTAGAAGTAAAAGCAATAAAAACAGTATTGGAGTAGAGGTTCTAGTTCGTAAGGAAGACTTGCTTAGAATTTTGGGAACTTTAGTGATCATCATCATAGCCACAAGTAAACTCGTTAATATATGAGCATTTCTAAGGTGAATAGGAAATACGGAAACAAAAACATTTGGAGTTAAGTGGGTTGACATAATAGCTAATCCATTAGTATATTTTGTAATCGAACAAATTAAGCTATGACCCATTCGTTTATTTTCAAACCAAAATAAGAATTACCAAAACAGGACTTGTTTGTTTTTTATTTATCCATGACTTATGTGGCACCCTAGTGCCACAAACGTCTTTGGAAGTCTTATTGGCACATATCATGATTGGGTCTTCGACTAGGATGAAGTCGTAACAAGATAGTTATAGAGAAATTTGTGGTTTGATTAAATCTTTCACGATGAAGATGCATTATTTCCCCAACTTTCCAGCATAAAGGGTTAGATTGCTTCTAAGTTGCTGACTCGGGTGGGATTGTTTGATATGAGTGAGGATTCAGAGGTCAGTATCTTTCATGATCTAAATTTTAAGATTTGGGATACAGATTCAGGTACAGGTACAGATGCCAAGATTCGACTAAAAATAATTCAAATATCTAAAATTAGAGTGATAAGAATATGTTCAAGTTATGATATATTATGTGAAAAACTTACAAGGTATTCGAAGAAGTACAAAAATATTAATCAAGAGGAGAATCCCAAAACGAGATAAAAGGAAAAAGAGTGATATATAAATTTATTTATACAATTTCGTATCTATTTTTTTCAATTTCGCCTTAGCTTTTGTTTTGATTTCATAAATCATTGTATATATTCTGACTTTTTCCATTGATTTTGGTTAAATTACCCAAAATTGATTGTTCAAGTCCACTACGCATCCCACACACATATGGTGTTGACACGAATGCGGCACTAAAAGTAAAGAGTCCGTGCAACTTGGGCTTGCTTCCATTAGTAGCGGGCGGGAGAAGAGTTTAAAGGACACGTAGTCGGAAACGAGTTCAAAATCGAATTGTTCCATTTTCTTCTACTAGTATGTTGGAAAGTTCCTGTATAAGTTGTCGATCCTCAAAAAAAAAAA
>MCJB01007635.1:0-26117 GCA_002018475.1 Nicotiana obtusifolia | reverse complement strand
CGATCCAAAAAAAAAAAAAAAATGGGAACACGCTGTCTAAGTCGAGTTTTATTGTCCATCCGAATCTCCGTCGAGATTATTGCCTTAGCCATAGCATATCATTTGTATAGTTGAGTTCGTCAATTATTGAAAGATTTTTCAGGATTTTTCTTTTTTAGAATTGGAAGAAAAGAAAATTTCACCATACCTTTCTTTGAGATATATATATATATATATAAAAGTGTACTCGTTTCACCTTACTGTTTTGGAGGATAAACACTATAACATATTAAAGGAAACAACACACCCAAGAATTAACTTATATTAACGTATGAACATAGAGGGTGTTTGGACCGGCTTATTTTAAGTGATTATTGGTTTTTAAGCGCTTTTTTTTTTTAATGTTTAGCAATGATAAAAATTGCTTAAAAATACTTATAAACTTATGACTTATGACTTATAAGGCAAAATTTAAATATTACGAATTTATAACTTTTGGTTTTTAGCTCATAAGCTACTTTTTAAAAGCAAATCGAAACACCCTCATGAGAGGCAGAAATCTTCTCAAACCAAAAGTTTGGCATATAGTATTTGGATAAAATTTTATGCTAATCTAATGATATATGACATATATCTTCACGTATAACTCGTTAATAAACTATATTTAATTAATGCATATTATTATTTAATTATGATCTAACCATGATTAATTAATCTAATTTAATATAAATATTGTATGCAGATTAATGTTATTGAGAATTTTACCTAAATATGTAAAAGTTGAAGCGTGACTACCACTATTGGTGACATTTGCATTTAGAGCTATGTCTTGTCAAGCTTTTGGGAGATCAAAAGTATTTTTTATTGGGAGAAAAAGTAATTTAAAAAAATAAGGTATTTGACGAAACAGAAAAGTACTTTTGAGCATCAATAGAAGCAGCTTTTTTACTTTTGGGAAGAAGCTACAAATTTTAAATTCTTTCTAGAAGCAGAAGCAAAACATTAATTTTTTAAGACAAAATTATCCTTACCATAAAGTTTATATTTCCTAAATTATCCCTTATTAATTCAACCTTCTTTTTTTTTTTTTTTTATCTCTACTATTACTGTTTTCTCTTTTTTATTTTTACCATATTTTTATTCTCGTTCTCTTATTCGTACTTGGAATAATCGTTCTACTATAAATAGATCTCTTCTTTTCTCTTCCGTCATTTCTTCTTTTCTTCGTCCCCTATTACTCTTTGAAATAATAAGGCTAATCACTATATTCAAGGTTTTTTATCATAATGTATGATTCCTTTTTGTCTTTTGTAGTATATCAATATTATATGATCTCCAGCTTATAGTTTTATCTACATATTTTTTTTGGCGCGGATGCATATAATATAGTTGATATAATGTAATACTATCTAATTTGTTGTTTTCTCAAGAATTAATTGTGTTTTGCATACATGTAACTTGCTAAAACATATGTTCCTACTAATATTATTGCTTTTATATACTTATATTTATATTGATTAAAATATTTAATATATATTACTGTATGTTTTATTCTTTAATTACACAAAAATAAAATATTAATTAAATTCTTCTATAATATATATTTAAATTTTTTATTTTTAACGTAATGCTTGTTGTAAAGTAAATCTTTACTGTCCTTTATAGCAATCTGACACTTAAAAGTACTTTTTGAAAAAATTGACCAAACACAATTTGTTCATCAAATTTCACAAAATATACTTCTCAGACGAATTGGCTAAACACAAACTGTTAATCTCTAAAAGTATATTTTCGAGAAAAGTATTTTTAAACAAAATTATTTTTTAAAATAAATAATTTTTGACAGTTTGACCAAAAGAGCTCTTAATAACAAGATTTTCAAAACATATCAACTTAACAAATTAGGGGCAGCTTAGTAAAGACCTAAGAGACCAAGAGAAAACGCCGCAGGCCAGGCACAGAGAAGCCTAATCTGCCATTGCCTTCATCTCCTTCAGATCATAGCACACCAATTTGCTGATTCTCTCGAAAAATAACACACACGAACCACACTACACCTGTACACAAACCGACAAACGTAGTACGTCACAAACAAATATGCAAGTTTCCTTTTTATAACCATGACCATGTGAACCAAAAATAACCATAGTCGTAGTCTCATCTTTTTCCCATCACCTTAGAAAACACAGCCATGTAAAAGCTCGCGGCTGAATTAATCAGAGGCGGACTCGAAATTTTAAGATAGCGGATGTATTTTTTGATTCAACCAAAATCAATTTTGCATATAAAGTGCTCACTATTAATATATTATTATTTTCTAAGAATATATATATATATATATATATATATATATAAGTTTACCGAACTTTATTGGTGCCGAACTTTACGGGTGCCTGTGGACCCTCTACCTTATGTATAGGTCTGCCTCTAAGCAGAACCACCTCATCTTCGTCCATTAAACCACCATGCAATGTGCCTGGTTGTTTTTTTGGTGGTAAAGTAGTTATATACCATGTACATTTTATTTGTACGTCCTTTTGTATCATTGGACATATGGTAACATACACACAACATACAAAATACATATTATCAATCAACACTTTACTTTTATCACAAATCAACACTTCTCTTGTAAAACACTTTAAACAAGAAGCTATTTTCTGAAAATCAGTCAACATTATATTACAAAATTAATTTTATAAATCAACAATTTACTGTTGAAATATATATGCAGTCACTCATTCGTGGAACGACATTAGAGTCAACTTGATTGTATAATAACGGGAAAAAGAACTTGATAGTATAATATGGGGGCCACGTACCTACACACTCATAAAAATATATATCAGCAGAGCTTTATTTTATTCTTTTAGAAAAAAACATATTATCAGTGTGATCCTAAAATAATATTAAATTACTGAGGGTACTTTTATAATATGAAAAATTATTCCTTTAATCATCTTTAATTACTTAAGATGAAAGTATACTTTTGGTGGTATTATTCTAAAAGTTTATTGACTTTCACTTTCACAATTAGTCACAACATTATTATCTTAGTAGACCGTGATAACTAGGTGTGAAATTCAAATGCATCAAAATTATGTAAAAACCAAACGTAATTTAAACTAAAAGCCCATCACGGAATTAAAAGATAATATTCTGTCGGAAATAAGTGTTCATGCTTAAGTGGTGCTCTAAAGGCCCGTCACGGAAAGTATAATAATTACTGTTAACCCTATTTTATTTTTTCCAAAGGCTAATATCGCGACAAGCGATTTCAGCGGCGGTTCAACCAATTTTTGTGCTTCCGATACAAGCTACGTTCTTGTTTTTTTTTTTTTTTTTTTCTTTTGCAAAATATAGATTTTATTAATAGAAGCAAATTATAAAAGTGGAAGGGGACATAAACCTTACCTCCAATAAAAGAGTGAATGTACACTTAGTTATCCTAATGTGATAGCTAAATATACCTTGAGTGTAGTAAGTTGTTAGACCTACGGGGAAGTGACGATTGTCTATTTTATAATGATAGACAAGCGCATGTACAAAAGCAAAGTGGGATTGTTCTAGGTTAGCTATACAAAAAAGTACATATGTTCTTGCTTCTATTATGTGATTTGAAAAGGTGTTCCCTTGTATGTGCAAAGTTCTCAAAAGTGTAACTAAAAAGTGCAAGTTGTCTTCAAGTTTGCTTTGGCCTGAGTAGGAAAAGCCAAGTTGAAGATAGTAATCTAAGTCCGCCCTGTAACTGGATAAGAGTGTTATTTGTGATGTTGAGTGGGCAGTGTTCTGAATGCTGCTGTAGGTTCTAAATTTATAGTGGTGGCTTGTGTGCTGAGTTTGCTGCTGTTGACTGAGTGTCTGTATCTTGCTGTTAGGTTGTCTGATTTGCTTTATGCTTCTGTGGGGGTTACTATTCTCTTTTGATTCCTGCTGCTTCTTTTGGTAGCCTGTTGGTGGTACTTTTATGTCTTGTAGTTGCTGATGGCTTGATGTGCTGCTGTTGTTTTGATGTGAGCAGTATGATTTTAAGTAGTCCCTTGCAGATGTAGCAGTCCATGATGATTGCTGCAGTTGCAACAGATTGAGCACCCTGGGTGCTAATACCACACCTTGCAACTACAGCAATGATCTGGGCCATTTCAAGCTGTTTGCTGTATTGTAGAGGATGCTGAATTCAATAGCTGAGTTGGTGTTTGAGTTGTGGTTTTTGGGATTTGGCTTGTTGTTGATGGTGTGTGAACTGGTTGTGGTTTGTGTGCTGCTGTTTTATGACTCTGTGATCTTCTATGTTTACTGTTAATGTTGCTTTTGTTGTTTGTGTGTTGGATGGTCTTCTATGCCTTATGGTTGCTGCTTGCCTAATGATTGCTTGTTTCTGCTCCTGTTCTAGTGTGGCTGTGTGTTAGCTGGATTCCAGTGATGTATGGTGACAAGGAAGGTCCATGATGATTGTTGTAAATGCAAGAGATTGAGCATTGAAAGTGCTAATACCACACCTTTGCAGCAATGATCTGGACTTTATCCAACTGTCTGCAGTATTGTAAAAGTTGTTGAGTTCAATGAAGGCTTGCTGTTGTTGGTGTTTGTGTGGATTTTGAGTTTGTCTTGACTGTTGCACTTGAGAGCTGAAGGTGATGTTGCTGATTTTCTTCTGTTGTTGGCAGTTGCTTTGCTGAATTGAGCATCTGTGTTCTTTTGATTTAGTAGTGTCTTGTTTGAGCTTGTCAGATTCAACATTGAGTTTGAGCTTTTGGTGTGGTTGCACTAAGTGATTGTGTGCATTAGGAATGTTGCACATTACTTCCTCAATAATGAACTGACTCTAGGAGTGGGTCATGGTGGATAGAGGACTGAGCTGTTGATGTGATTGCTGTATCTTTGTAGGAATTTCTTCTGATGCTGTTGTGCTCCTACTTTGCTGCACTTGTTGTGCTGCATTGGCATACTCTAGTTCTTCTTTCCTGTGTTTTATGGTGATAGGGAGTGTCCATCTTGCTGCTCCTATGTTGCTGCTGTTGTTTAATTGAGTGATTGCTGGGTTGCTATGTTGTATACTAGCAACTGGAAACTATGATAATTGCTGTAATTGCAATGGATTGAGCATTAGAAATGCTACTATCATACATTGTAATTGCAGCAATGATCTGGTCTCCTCTAAGCTATCTGCAGTGTTGAGAGGTATGCTGAGATTATGTGTCTGTGGTTGCTGAGATTGGTTGGAGAGGTTGGGGTCTAGTCTACTAATTAAAGAATCAATGTAGTGATACATTGCTTCCTCAGTAGTAATCTGATCCCTCACAGTAATCAGCATTTCACTGCTGCTTGACTCCAATGTACTGATGGTTAAAGATGTGAGCAAGTGTTGATGGCAGCTTTTGTCAGTATTTCCTGCAAGAAAAAATATCATGTTAGATTGGATCCCCTTCTCCAGTTTCTCTTCATTGCAGATGTTGTGATGATCTTTGTGGTGGTAGCCCTGGTATAACATTGTTCCTGCACCCACAAGTATACTGATTATGGTAAATCCTGCATCCACTATCTTCTTGCTGATACCTTGCTTTAGTGAGTGGCTGTGTATTTGGTATGTGGCTTGTGTGGTGCTATTCCATGGTACACTATATAGAAGCAGTTGGTGTGGAGGTATCAATCCTTTGTTGCAGTTGTTATTGGCAGTGTTGGCAAGTTGTACTCCAGTTTGTCTTTGTTGGTGCTGCATTTTCAGTGGTAAGCTCCAGTTTCTCTTGCTTACATGAATTTGTTAATGTGGTTGAGCTGTGAGGTTAGTTGTTCCTGTGTTCCCTGCAATAAAAGAAGAATAGTTAGTGTAGGGCCTGCTCCATTCTTTCTTCACCATTGTTATTTTGCTTTCCCCCAGGTTTCTTTTCCTTTGACAGTGTTACTGCCCATTGTTTCCTACCACTATTAGTCTTAGGTATGGGCATTGACTCTTATCATTGTTGATCAATCTCCTGCTTTGTATATCCAAATCCTCAAAACAGTAGCATTCCATTGATCCAATGTCCAATGGGTGGTCTGCCACTTTGTTGCCTTCTCTGAGTGTGTGTGTAATTGTTATATTGTAGCGTGCAATCAGTTTTCTGATCTCTGAGACTGTTTCATCAATGACCATGGCACTCTCCATTCTCCCTTTATACTTTTCAATAGTATCATTGAATCAGTGTGAAGGTCTATGAGGGTGTGGTCATTGTGAACACAGAACCTCAGGGCCTCTACCATAGCATGTGCTTCAGCTTCTGTGTTTGTGCCTTCTTGGATTTCTTTACTGCATGCATATATGATGTCTCCCTTTTCATCTCTCAGTATGAAGCCAATGGAACTTCTTCCTGGATTACCTCGAGAGGCTCCATCTGTGTTAACCTTAGTCCACCCTTGATTAGGGAATTACCGAAGTACCTTTGTGTACTTTAGGGTGGGGGTGTATTGGTCTATCACAGTGATTATGTCTGGCCATTTGTGTGGGATGTTGTGTATGCCTGGCTTTCTGAATTTGATGAGTAGCTGAAGAGTAGAGTTGATCTGGTAGATTACTCTACTGATAATGACTGCATCTCTATGTCTGTAGCTGTTTCTTCTATTCCACAGCTCCCATATAATCACTGAAGGTAGGGCCTGCATTATTGGTTTCATTCGACTGACCATATCTGCAGTCCAGCATTTGGTCACTGCTTGGTGTAGTGTGATTCCCTCTATGTCAATTCCTGCATAACCAAGGAAGTACCTCCACACTTTTTTGGCTGCATATGAAGTGAAGAAGAGATGTTGTCTTGTTTCTTCTTGTGGTTCTGCACAGCAGTTGCATTTAGAGGCCATGTGGTAGCCCTGTTTTTTGAAGAAATCATCAAGTGGTATTCTGTTTCTCCATAGTTTCCACATGAAGAAAGCAACTTTGAATGGCAGTCCTTTCACCCAAATGTTCTTATAAGCATTGTGAGGATGCTGTCTCTTTCTCAAATATTCCCAGGCTGATTTAACAGTGAATTCTCCACTGGTTCCTAGCATCCAAATTGGTTTACCAAGTTCATCTATAGAGGCTGAAGGTTTAATGTTCTCTAGTATGTGTGCAGCAAGTTCAACATGCAGTATCTCTTTGATCTTCTCCTCATCCCAGTAGCCTTCACACACCACATCTTGAATATTTTGTATGGTTTCATCACATATAAAATTAGGTGGGGTAACAAAGTATAGAGCTCCTAGTCCAGTCCAATTTTCAAACCAAAATAGAGAAGATTCCATCTTAGGTTGCCAACAGATTTGGTGTTCTATAATGTTTCTGCAGTCAGTCATTTTCCTGCATATGTGAGAACCACCTCTCCATGGTACTATTATAGGATTGAGCTTTTTGCAGTACTTTTGGCTCATAAATGCACTCCACAGACTTGGTTTTGTTCTAAAGTTCCACCATAGCTTACAAAATAAAGCTGTGGACATGTCATGTAAAGATCTGAAGCCTGCACCTCCTTCCTCACATGGCAAGCATAAAGTGCTCCATGATGCCCAGTACCTGCCTGGATTTCCCACAGATTTACACCAGAAGAATTGTGCAATTATCTTATGTAGTTTATTGATTACACAGGATGGGGGTTTACTGCAGAGAGGAGGTGTATGGGCATGCTTTGTAGCACATGTGTGATAAGCACTGCCCTTCCTCCTATAGAGAGTAGTTTCCCTTTCCATTTTTGTAGTTTATCCATCACCTGTTGTATGAGACCTTGGTAGTAATCCATCTTCCTCCTTTTGTAGAAGATTGGACATCCCAGGTAAGTAAAAGGGAAACCTTGCCTCAGTATTCCTATGATTATTTGCACTTTGTCAATTACCTGTGTTAAGGTGGAATGATGCATATAGATAGCATACTTGTTCTTGTTGATCAGTTGGCCTGAAGCATTTTCATAGTCATTCAGCACTTCCATTATCAGCTGAAGTAAAGTGGCATATGATGAAGAAAAGATGATAGTATCATCAACATATGCTAAGTGGTTTATTTTAGGACTCCATTTAGGCAGTCCAATCCACAGAAGTATAGATTGGAGTGTAAAGCATTGAGTCCTCTAGACATAGCCTCTACTGCCAGTATAAAGAGGGCAGGTGACAGAGTGTCACCTTGCTTGACTCGCTTTGTAGATTTAAAGAAGCCATGTGGTTCTCCATTGATCAGTACAGAGTACTAGTTGTTTTCCAGGATTCCATGTATCATGCCAATGAATTTCTCCTCAAATTTTATCTTCCTCAGAACCTTTGTCAAGAAGAGCCATGACAATCTATCATATGCTTTTTGAGTACCACATTTGGATCTGCTTTAGTTCTTTCTCAAACGAATGTCTGTTATAATCTCTTGAGTTAACATGACATTTTCCATTATGCTTCTACCTTTTAGAAAACCAGCTTGTTCTTCAGAGATTATCTTTGGTAAAATGCTTACCATTCTGTCATGAATCACTCTGGACAAAATCTTATTGCTGAAGTTGCTGAGACTGATTGGTCTCATATCTGAGAAGGTCAGTACCTCCTTCTTTTTTGGCAGTAGCACCAGGTTTGTGTGTGTTATACTCTTGGGAAGAGTATGTCCATTAAAGACTGCTTTCACCATATTCACTATGTCATTCTCAATTATGTCCTAGCATGATTGATAGAAGCTCCCATTGAATCCATCAGGTCCACCAGCATTTTCTGCATTAAGTCCAAACACTGCTTGTTTGATTTCCTCTTTTGTTGGTTTCTGCATGAGTATAGCATTATCTGTGCTTTCCACCAATGCGGGAACATGCTCCAGGATTCAGAATGTTGTAGGGTTGTTTGCCTCATGGAACCGGGCTTTGAAATAGTTAACTGCTTCCTCTGCTATTTCTTCTTTCTTTTCTAACCATGTGCCCTGACTGTCCTGTATTCTCTTCAGTTGTAATCTCTTTCTTCTGCCATTCACTTGTGCATGAAACAATTTTGTGTTTCTATCTCCATCTGTGAACCATGTCATCCCAGATTTTTGCTTCCAGAATTCCTCCTCTAAGGTCAAATATCTAATCAAGTCAGCTTGTACCCTTTGCAGCCTTGTTCTGTTCTGTGCAGTAGGTGACAGTTCAAATTGTGCTTTATGTACTTTGACCATTTCCTCCAAGCTTGCTATCTTTTGAAAGATGTCTCCATATGTAGATTTATTCCATATTGATAGAGCTCTTTTCAAATTCTTCAGTTTGTGATTAAATACCAGGAAGGGATCCCCTACAAAGTCTGCTTTCCAATGTTCATTTACCACATCCTTGAAAGAATGGTGTTTTATCCAAAAATTGAGGAATCTAAAGGCTTTCTTAGTAGGTGTAGTATTTAGGTTACAGGTTAGTAGCATGGGGTAGTGGTCTGACCCTATCTTTGGCAAGTGTGTGACTTCCAAATGTGGCAGCCATTGTTGGAGTACATAGTTAGCTAGGCATCTATTCAGCCTTTTGAAGATACATCTTCCTCTGCTCTCCCATTACACCATGTGTAAATGCTGCCCTTAAAGCTGAGTTCAGAGAGATTGCAGGTGTTGATGCAATGTCTAAAATCTTCAACTTCATTTAGATATACTGGGAGTCCTCTAAACTTCTCTTCCTTATCCCATTTCACGTTGAAGTCACCTCCTACAAGCCAAGGCATTGACATGTTTCTGGCAAGATTGTACAGACTATCCCACAGCTCGATTCTTTCAGTAGCATCATATTTTGCATATAAAAAAGTGACAATGAATGAAGAATGGGACTCCATATTTGTCAGTTGCATAGTTAATTGTTGTTCCATGTCATTTATTAGCTCTACTTCATGATCATTATCCACAAATACCCATATCTTGTTTGAGACACTGGCATAACACTTAGGCATTCCTATCTTCCTTCTGTACCTTTCCAGTTTTTTGATTTTCTGCTTAGGTTCAATGATCCCAATGAATTGAAAGCGATGTTGTCCGTGCATATTGATCAGTCTCTCAAAACCTTGCTGAGTGTTGACTGACCTTATATTCCACATGATTCCATTCATGATTGAGTGTGGGGTTTAGATAGGATCCTCCTGGTTTGGACACTCGTTTATCACCCAATTCCTCTTTTTTTTTTTTTGGGTATTCTTGTTGGTTTAATTTACTACTTACCGCAGATGAGCAATCAACCCTCCTTCCGTCTACTTTCCCTATTTTTTTTTCTATTCTCTTTTCTTAAGAAATCATTGAGTTACAAAATTAGTACTTGGCTTTAAGCACGTAGTCCCCGACTTTGAGTGGCCTGATCTTTGCTTTTTTGTTATAATAACGTTCTGCTTGTTGCTTTTGGGTGACCATTCTTACATACGCCATATCTCTTCGTTCTTCGACTTCGTCGAGCTCCTGTATTCTGTTGTTATCGTTCCGCGGTCCGCTTTTATGTGAGTATCTTAGGCTGGGCTCCTTAACCTTGACTACTATACTGCATCAGTCCTATAGACTAATGAGTATGGCGTCCTGTGCTCGTCTTTAACATTGTTCGGTAGGCCCAGAGTACTTCTGGTAATATTTCCGGCCAAAGTCCTTTGGCGTCTTCGAGTTTCTTCTTCATAATGTCAGTATCAACTTATTGGAGGATTTCACTTTCCCGTTGTTCCCGGGGTGGTATGGCGTTGTGCGTATTCTTTTGATGTGCCATTCTTCAAAAAAGTCAACGACCTTTTTTCCTGCAAACTGGGGTCTGTTGCTGCAGCTGATCTCTTTGGGGAGATCGAAACGACGTATGATGTTTTTCCATATGAAGGCGATCACTTCCTGTTCGCGTATATGGGTGAATGCTCCTACTTCTACCCATTTAGAGAAATAGTACGTTAAAACAAAAAGAAATCGTACGTTACCTCGTCCTACCGGGAGGGGCCCATGATGTCCATTCCCCATTTTGATGAACGACCAAGGGGAAGTCACTGAATGTAGGTGTTCGCTTGCTTGGTGAATCATTGGGGCATACTTCTGGCATTGCTCGCATTTTTTCACAAAATCCACAACCTCGTTTTTCATGGTGGGCCAGTAATATCCTGCCCGTATAAGGCATCTGACCAAAGCTCGATTGCCGGATTAGGCTCCACAGTGGCCCTTGTGTACTTCTTCAAGGACGCGTCGCGTCTGATTTGGGCCTAAACATTTCGCCAGAGGGCCACCATACGTTCTCTTGTATAGGTCGTTATGAATGATGTTGTATCTGACTGCTTTCATTCGTAACTTCTTGGCCTCTTTTTTATCATCTGGGAGTGTGTCATCCTACAGATATGTAACAATATGGTTGCGCAGTCCCAAGTCAGGTTTATGGTTCTTACCTCGATTTGATCCATCGATGAGTTGAGGAGGTGGACCACATTTCTTTTTCTGGTTGTAATGTTTTTGGTAGCTATGGCTAATTTGGCGAGACCGTCTACCTAAGTATTTTGTGCTCGGGGATCTGGTTGAGTTGACATTCGTCGAACTCGGGTAGCAACTTACAGATTACAGTCTGGTACTTTTGTAAACTTTGTTTCTTGATTTGGAAAGTCCCTATGACTTGGTTGACAAGAGTTGTACCGCAGTTTAGTTTTATCAGCTTCGCCACATATTTGAGTGCTAATCTTAATCCTGCAATTACGGCCTCATACTCGACCTCGTTGTTAGTCATGTCTGAACATCTTATGGACTGGTGAATCACTTCGCCTATTGGGACTTTGAGTACGAGCCCCAGCCCAGACCCTGATGCGTTAGACGCGCCATCAGTGTAGAGGAACCAGAGCTCTTGTGTTTGGGGGAAGCGCGGGTAGCTTCTTTTTCCATTTCGGGCATTATTTTTGCACTGAAGTGGCTAACAAAGTCTTCGAGAACTTGCAACGTTATCGTCGTTCGCGACCGATATGTGATATCGTGCTCGCTCAATTTGATGGCCCATTTGGCCAACCTGCCGATAGCTTGTGTTTATGTAAAATGCTTCTTAAGGGAAAGTCATGACGACCGAGACGGGGTGGCATACGACTAAGACTAAAGCCAGTTTTTCGACATGGGGGTATCTCGTCTCAGCATCGACTAGTGTTTTGCTAATTTAATAGATAGGAGATTGCGTACCTTTATTTTCTCGGACCAAGAACATGCTCACAATTACTTCGGACACGGCAAGATAGACGAGAAAGGGCTATTCCGGTTCTAGTTTCGAAATCAATGATGGTGATGACAAGTACACCTTTAACTACTTTAGTGCTTGGATGCACTCAGGGGTCCATTGGAGGCCGTTATCCTTTTTGAGTACCCCGAAGAACCTATGGCAC
Organism: Nicotiana obtusifolia; assembly: GCA_002018475.1. Lineage (NCBI taxonomy): Eukaryota > Viridiplantae > Streptophyta > Magnoliopsida > Solanales > Solanaceae > Nicotiana > Nicotiana obtusifolia. The sequence continues at coordinate 13,847 of MCJB01007635.1, read as the reverse complement.
TTATTAGAGGATCGCGAAATGAACCTTGAAAGGGCGGCGATATGATCAGTCAACCTCTTAACCCGTTTTTTGGTGGTCAAGTGCTCTGGTATCCCTTTGATGGCTTTGATTTGGTCAGGATTGACCTCGATGCCTTGCTATGACACTAGGACTAAGAATGTTTCTGAGGCTACGCCGAATGCACATTTTTCGAGGTTAAGTTTCATTTCGTATTGCCTAAGTATGCCGAAGACTTCTCTCAAGTTGTCGATGTGATCTTCTTTCCTTTTGGATTTGAGCAGCATGTCGTTTATGTCGATTTCTATCGTTTTACCGAGTTGGTCTTTGAACGTCTTCATCACCAATCTTTGATACATTGCCACTGCATTTTTTAGTCCGAAGGGCATGACCTTGTAATAGTACGTCCCTTGATGGGTGATGAAAGTAGTTTTTTCCTGATCCCCTTCCTCCATGAGGATCTGATTATAGCCCGAGTAGGCATCCAAAAATCTTAGTAGTTCATGCACAACCGTTGTGTCAATGAGTTGGTCGATAAGGGGTAATGAAAATGAATCCTTGGGGCAAGCTTTATTCATGTTAGTGAAATTTACGCACATCCGCCATTTGCCGTTCTTTTTTTTCACCATGACTATGTTGGAACCCATTGGGGATATTTTGACTCCCTAACGGAGCGTTCTCCAACAATTTTTCTAGTTCTTCGCGTACCTCGTTATTAATTGCGGAGTTGAACTTATGTCTAACCTGCCTCACCGGGGGGTGGAACGGATCGACATTCAATTTGTGCGTGATGATCTCCTTTGGGATGCCTGGCGTATCTGCATGGCTAAAAGCAAACAAGTCTGCGTTAGCAATTAAAGATTCACGAAACTTACCCGGTTCCTGAAGTTTGCAACCGATGTAAGCTTTCCTGCTGTGGTCGTTGTTGTCTAACTGAACGGGGTCGAGGTCCTTATGGTCGATCCTGCAGCCTCAACCATATCGGGGTCTCTTACGACGTCCTCATTCTCGTTGCACATCGACCTCGACCCTGTTGATTGCTATGCCTTTTTTGTCTTTACCGTTGGTTTGTTGGGTGGCCGTACAGTCTAAGGCGATGCGGTAGCATTCCTGGGACGTGCGTTGTTCCCCTTGTATACTGAATATTCCCCATGGAGTTGGGAATTTGATGACTTGGTACAAGAGATAGCTCTCATGGTGTGTATCCATGGTCACCCTATTATGACGTTGTATGTCGTGTCTTGGTCTATGATATGAAATGTGATTTCCAGAGTAATACCACCTGCTAGGACGGGGAATGTGATCTCGCCAGATGTTCGCTCAACTGCATTGTTAAAGCCTGTTAGTGTGATGCAGCGCGACACTACCTTATCCTCAAGTTTCATTTGTGCAAGTACTCGAGGATGGACAATGCATGCGCTCTCCCATCGTCTACCATAATCCATCTCACATCAGTATCTAAATTTTGTAAAGTGATAACAAGAGTGTCATGGTGAGGGAAGGCCAAACTATTGGTATTTGACTTATCGAAGATGATACTTTCTTCGAGCTCGTCATACCGTTCGTGGGTGATCGACCGTTTGAGCTTGTGGATTGTGGTGAACTTCACACTATTGATGGAAGCGTCGTCCCCGCCACCGATGATCATGTGGATGGTGTGGGCCGGCGAGGGCGGTTTTGGCGGCCCTTGATGTTGTGCACGTCCTCTGGAAAAATTAGTCCTTCCCCGATCACTCAGCAATTCCTTAAGGTGTCCTTGTTGTAGCATGTCTGCGTCCTCCTGTCTTAGGGCGATGCAATCTTCGGTTTTATGTCCTCGCTCTTGATGAAATTCGCAGAGGGCGTATGATTTTCTAGTATTCGAGTCTGACCTCATCTTTTATAGCCACTTCACCTTCGGTCCGAGCTTCTCCGAAGCGTAGACTATTTCTATAGGTGATGCCGCACATTGAAAAAGGAAATTTTTCCAATTAAAGTGACATTAATCGAAATGAGACTATTTATTTAATTAGAGACTCCACTTGAAATAATTATTATGGTGTCCCAAGTCATCGGTTTATCTTAAAATCCTAAATCAAGAAAATTGACTATGTTTAAGTCCGTGAAACAAAAAGACCGAATAAGGAATTCTATTAACCCGGGAGAAGGTGTAAGGCGTTCTCAGATTCTGTGATTTTAGCACGATCGTTTTAATCATACCTTGCTTAATTGTTAATTACGTATTTTATAACCTATGTGTGTTTTACCTTTTACCGCTTTTAAATTACTTAATTATTAGAGTATGGAATTATCTTCGAAACCGATCACGTGTGTGTAAATCCATTTTATTTGGTGTGCTAAAATCAGGTCACGCGTACATGTACACAATTCATAACACTTCGTTATTGTTAATATATTTTGGCCCAAAGTCGCGCGCGGGTACCTTGATTTTAATTTTGAAAATCATAATTATGTCATGCGAACGTATACATAATCACGATAGTTGATTGAATTAATAATGTGCCCAAAGCATTCTAACGCTTTCATGATTTATTCATGTGAATTTCCGAAGTTATGGAATAACGGAGGAAAATGGGTCAGCTTGTTATTCAAAAATCAGGCCAACACATCCTTTATTACCTACGGCCCGTTTCAACTAAAAGCAGACCAAAATCAATCTTGTGGAGTTCTACAATTATCACAAACGCCAATCTCATATTAACAACCAATAAAGAATATTCACTTGCCTTAGATAATTATTCAACTCATGTTATATCACTAAAATTAAGAGCAGATAATCCTAGGTTCATTTGAGCACAAATTTGAATTATTAAAAAAAAATTCAAGTATGAATACCAACTTAAGATTAAGAGACATGACAGAACCAATCTCAAAATTTGAAAGGAACACATGAACATGAATCATCATAAACTAATGAGAAATGGGTGAAAAATTGAAACTCGAAGCAATAGCTCTTTCAATTTAAACAGCGACGGTACATACACGAACCAAAATTGGAACTCTCAATGGCGGGGAGGGAACTCGACAGAAGCTCAAAAAGACCTTGTTCGACATGGTTTTTGTGATGTTTACCAGCTGATTTTTGAAGTGGAAATGGAAATAGATCTGTTTTTGCTGGTTTTCATGGCTGTTCGAAGGGTGTTTCAGAAGCGTTTTGGACGATGATTAGCGGTTGTTTTTCAGCAGTGTTTTAGCTGATTTTTGGGGCTGTTTTAATGGCTGAAAATTACTGTGGCTTTGGAGCTTTACTTGGCTGCTTTGGAGGAGTTTTTGGTAGTGTTTTATGAGGGATTTGATGGTGCTTCAGTTGGGTATTAGGTGATGGGGAAGGTGGCTACCATGGTGGATTTACAACTTGGGGAAGAAGAAGAATCAGTGCGACTGCCCTTTTTGCGTTTTTGCTCTCGAAGATTTTCTAATTTTGTTCTCTCCCCCTTTTTCAGGTGTTCCCCTTTGTTTCTCTCCCCAGCCCCCTTTTTGTTCTGTGTGTATGTGTTTATATAGCTGAGGGAGAATGCTGATGTTTTGTTGGGGCAAGGACGGGTGTCATTCTTGGGGAGCAAGTTTTGGGTCTTTTAGTGAGGGAATATTACGCCTCATGCTTGCTGTGAGTGACTGTGTTGGGAGTTTGTTACGGGGAAATAAGGTGGAATCTTCCATGTGGCAGGAGGTGATTGGTTCATATCTTTTTTTGTGGTTTTGATTTCTTTTTTATTGATTAATTGATGAAAATAAAAATACTACTCCTACTAAACTTGAATAGCAAGATAAAATACTAATCACTTAAAATTTACTTATTAAACTAATATATTTTTTTTGAAAAACCTTTTCTTTCTTTGTAAATGAAGATAAAGCTTATATTAAAAATGTGACTCTTTTCTTATTGTTTTCAATTTTCTTAAGTAAAATACATAAAAAGAGGAAACAAAAGCTAAAATGTGTATATTAAACTTAAAGAATACTTACATACTAAAAAGTTATGAAAAATTCAAATATGATCGAAATTTAGATGCTTACAAGTGACACACAAAAATTGTGAGCGGATAATAAAGGGGGCATATCTCTATCGTTCCGGTGAGTCCCTATTCTTGATCGAGGTAGGCCCCCTTCATGGCGGGATGAGGACGCATCGGTTGTTCTGACATATGGGAGATGCCATTCTCGGTTGGGTCTCGAGGTCACGAGATCTCTTCTGATAGCATTTCTTCGATCTTTCCTGGATTCTGCAAGCACCAAGGTCAGCCGATGGGTCGACCCATTGAGGTCGTCCTCGTTTGCTTGGACTTCAGCACAATATGCGTTATGTATTTCGTCCCAAGTTGTTGGGGGGGTACTTCATGAGCTGACTTAATAACTTTCTTGTTGCCCTTGAACAATTTCTGGTCAGCTCGTTTTGGAAAGCTGCGACAGCCATCCCTTCCAACACATTCAGTAAGGTCATTCTTACTCTGTTGAATCGAGCGAGGAAGTCCCTCAATCCCTCTCCCGACGACTGTTTGATAGTGAATATGTTGTTTACTCTTGCCTTTGCCTTCTTGGCCCCAGTATGGGCCGTTACGAACTTGTCGGCCATTTCTTCGAATGTTTCAATGGAATGTGCAGGTAGCTGTGAATACCACGTTAATGCTCCTCCAGTGAGGGTCTCGCCGAACTTTTTCGATATTTGTTCTTTGGCGAGGTCATCGCCTTTCACGGCGGTGACGTAGTGGGTTACATGGTTTTTGGGGTCGATCGTACCGTCGTATTTTCGGGTAGGGAGGAATTTTGAAGGTCTTTGGTATGGCATGTGGGGTGGCATCGTCGTTGTATGGCTTATCTACAAACCGACCGGCATCTATCTTCGGCAAGAGCTTAGGAGCGCCCGGTATTTTATCGACCCTTTCTTGGTTTTTCTCTCATTTGGTCCCAAAGTACTTTGTTCTCATTTTTCATTTCCTTCTTCCTTTTTAGAATGGCAGCGAGAGTTTGTCACCTCCATTATTAACAACATTGTGAGTAGTACCTGTCATTATAGGAGGAGGATGAAATTGATCATGTTGCTCGTCTGTTGGTGGTATAATGTAAGTCCTCGCGATTTCTGTAGCCGCGTACCGAACGGGCTTATAGAGGACGTTGGTTAGCGTGTCAGTTAGCCAAGCCTCAAGGAGCTTTTTTACTGCTGGTGGCGTCTCTTCCGTCACGGATGTGGAGGCTCCTTTACCAAGAGATTTCGTGATACTACAGTGAAGAGGGGGTGACCCGCCTTGCCTGGGGGAGGCATTGGGCGTTGCGTCCTCATCCACTGTTCCAAAACTCTCATTGATGATGCTCATAAGGTTGTTTGGGAGGTCGCTCATTATTCTCACTCTTTCTTCTCTGTTACCTGCCATATTAGATATGTGTCTACAAAGAAAAGGAATCTTGTTTTTGGTTCCTTTTTTTTTTTTTACGTTAGCAATTCGCGTTTGTTGTAGATCTAGAGAAAATTAAAAATTTAACTAGAAAATCCCCATAGACGGGGCCAAATTGTTTGACTAAAAAGTATAATTTTCGGTTAAACAATTATATTTATGTAATGATGGGTTAAACCTAGTTAATTATAATATTCCTAAACGTGGATCTTGAAAGTACGGATAATGTGAGGCTGATCTAGTGGGGGATTAATAATATCGTGTATTAAATACTCCAAAAGTATAAACAATAATGGAGGAGTAACTAGCAGCTAAATAACAATAAATGGCATTTAAGTAAATAGAAAGAAGGAATCACCCAATAATGAATGAGTTGGATGATTATTCCTCCTGACAATGATGCGTGACAGCTAAATCTGAGAATGTTCGAACTATTCTCGGATCTGATGGAAAACATGGAATAATATGAGCAAGAATATTGATAAAAAGGTAATGTTTGTATTTTTGCTAGAGAGAGAAAGAGAATCTTCTTCCGAAAAGTGTTCTTGTCAAGTTAATATTACATGCCTTTCTTCCTCACATGTCTGTAACAAACTAACAGTACAAGTTCAGAGAATATTCTCTTTAATATCCTATTTTAAAAATTAGTCGTTACTGTTTTGCCAACGATGCTCAACAACGGCCATTGCTGTCATCCTGACCACGTATCTCGCTGCTCCCCGATCGATCTTGACTGAGTCTTTCTTTAATATTATATTACCCTAATTATTCTTGGATAGATTTTGACCTATAGAATCACTCAACTTTATACATTCAGTGGTATTTCTTTAAAGCATGGACTCGCTTTTAAGAACTTGAGTTTGGAGACCATCAATTACCAATTTGCATATACGAACTCTTTTCGAGAGTGTTATATGTTGCGCAAGTTTATTTGATAGAAAGCAATGCAACACTCACTCTAATTTAGACTTATATGTTCATCCCAACAAAGGATAATCTGACATTCAAAGAACACTAATATTATCGTTTAAATCAAAAAAAATTATTTCTGAATCATAGTTTCATTTTTGAAGGTAGGATTGTCATCGCACGCGCTCAATATGCTAAATGAGTAAAAATAAGGAAAAATTATACAAAATACCTATTAAACTTAAAATAAATACCCTAAGTACCCATTCGATCCTTTAAAAATTGGAAGTTTAGCTTAGCTTAATGGGCATGCTAATTGGTAGGATGGTAAATTTTTCGAGTCCTATGGATATTTGTATAGTTATTCCAATAAGTAGCATAATCAGATTTTTTACCTTTATGTTATGCAAGTATAAGTGAAATACGGAGGTCATTATAAACAGTAATACGATATTTGTTGTAATTCTCATTTTTTATCAAGAGAAGTTTATGTAAAGTCCATTCTGTAGACTAAATGTGTTCATCTCCCTGTGCAAATTAAGTATAAATTATAGCATTCTGTTATGAGTTTAGGAAGTATCTATAGACTCTCTTCGAATGAAGTTTGGTCAATCACGTTGGTATATGTAAAAAATATTAACTGCCCACTCCAATTTCAAGCTGGAATTCAGCTGTTAAATCATTTTCATACTATTACATACTATGAGTATTTGCGGACTTAGTACTGCTGCACCAGCAAAGGTAGATTAGAAAAAAATATTATTATTATTTTTTTGTTCCAAATAATATATCAGAAATTTAGCATGTTATTAATACTATTTTCTTTTATTGTTGCTTATGAAATTATTTACTCATTTAATTTATGTGGTAAGAAAAATACTCAGTATCATAAATTGGAGAAGTCAAATTCTATAGGCCATCAGGATTAGCACACAATTTTGGGACTTGTTTGAAAGCCTCGACGCTTTAATTTTCAAGTTGAACTTTGAACAACAACGAATTTGACTAAAAGACCATCTCCAAAAGTAACAATTGCTTTTTTTTTTTTTTTTTTTTTTTTGTAAAGTCCTTTCTTATTGGTTTAAACCTTGGGAGTATTATGACGTCAGGTTAGGTGCAGTACAAAATGAATTTGCAACGAAGGCAAGCCTATTTATGTCATTGAAAAGGATGGGGTCCATTTATAATCATGAACAAGGGATAAGTAGGTCAACAAATCCAAAAATTTAAATGGCAGCTACAATAACCTTTTTCAGTTTTGACCCGAATTACAACCGGATGCAGCTCAATTTTTAACCGGAGGCAGCTCTCTTTCCCCCTTAATAATAGTATACTGCACAAATTTATACTGTATTAAAAGCATGAAGGCCCTTAGTGAAATATCATTTATTTATTTTTATTTTTTAAATTGAGTTCACACTGAAGGAAATAATTATTTTATTAATTTTTAATATGTACAAATAGTTATTTAATTAATCTCCTACTACTTAGAAATGGTCATTTAATTATTCTCCTAATCTAACGACCCGACCGGTTGTTTTGAGCATTTGCGCTTCGCTCTGTAGTTTGAGGGCATGGGTAGCTCCGTATGATGTATTATGACTTATGTGAATCGTCGGTTCTGGTTTTCAGGTTATTCGGAATCGATTTGGAAGAATGAATTTCATGATATAAGCTTTAAGTTTGAAAAATTGACCAAGTTTGACTTCTGTGAATTTGACCTTGGAACGAAGTTTTGAGGGCTCAGTTAGGTCCGGATGGTGATTTTGGACTTGGGCGTATGCCTAGATTTGCATTTGGATATTTTTAGAAGGATTCGGCGCTAATTGGCGAAAGTTGAAAATTTGAAGGTTTGAAAAGTTTATAAGTTTGACAGGGAGTTGACTTTGATGATATCGGATTTGGATTGTGGTTCCAAGGATTGGAATAGCTTTGTTATGTTATTTGGGACTTGTGTGCAAAATTTGAGTTCATTCCGAGTTGATTTGATATGTTTCTGCGCGAGTTTTGGAAGTTGAAAGTTCAAGAGTTCATTAAGTTCTATTTGAGGTGCGATTCGTCGCTTCGATGTTGTTATGTGTGATTTGAGGCCTTGAGTAGGTCCGTGTTATGTTATGGGACTTGTTGGTACATTCGGGTGGGGTCCCGAGTGGCTCGGAGGAGTTTCGGACCAGGTCCGGTTTGTTTGGATCATTTTTGGCTAGGCTGGCGTGGTTGGGCTTCTAGTGTGACCGCACCTGCTGAGCTAAGGGCGCGGGTATAGAGCTGCAAAACCGGCAGTGGAATCGCAGAGGCGGGAATGCTGCTGGGAGCGGAGCCGCAGAAGCTGAGGTTTATTCGCCTGCGGTGGCGCAGGTGCGGTGAGTTAGGGCACAGAAGCGGGGTCTTGCGCAGGAGCGAAGAGGAGCCCCCACCTGCGATATCCCCGAAGCGGATACTGTTCCACAGGTGTGAGGGTTCGCCTGGTTAGTTGTGATCGCAGAAGCGTGAATTTTATTGCAAAGGCAATGCCGCAGATCCGGCCCTTGGTTCGTAAAAGCGAAAATCGCTGTGTAGAAGCTATATTTTTGAGGGTTGATCATTTTATTCTCATTTTGGGATTTTGGAGCTAGGTTTGGACGAATTTGGAGAGGAAATTCACCATGTGACTTGGGGTAAGCATTCTTGACTCATTCGTGATTCTATTTTCATTTTTGGTAATTGGATTATGAATTATAAAGAGAAATTGGGGGGTTTAGCCTAAAGTTTCATAAAGCGAAGTTTTGAATTTTGAATATCTACTCGGAGTCGAATTTGAGTGAAAGTAGTGTGGTTGGACTCGTAATTGAATGTGTTATCGAATTTTATAAGTTTCGTCGAGTTCAAAGGCGCGGGCTCGGGTTGGATTTTTGGGTTGATTTTGGGCTTTGATTAAAGATTCGACCTTTATCGATTGGATTTATTTTTTTGGTATTATTTGAAGTATTGAGTTGCTTTTGGCTAGTTTTGAACAGTTCGGAGGTCGGTACACGCGAGATGGCATTTTTGGAGCATCGTTTGGCTTATTCGGTATTGGATTTGACTTGTTCGAGGTAAGTAACACTTCTAAACTTGAAGATGAGGGTATGAAATCCCAAATTACGTGTTATGTGTTTGGTGTTGAGGTGACGCACATGCTAGGTGGCGGGCGTGTGGGCGTGCACCGTGTGAATTGTGACTCCGTTATTTCTGTGGTACTGTATAGTTATCTGATCTTATCTATAACCATAAAATCTCTACGTACTAAAGCTATTGAGCTGTGATCCATGTTAGAAACCATGTCTAGGCTACATGCTTATTCTGTTGGGACCTACTAAGGTCATTTCTGCTGTTGAGTTATTTGCGTACATTGTAATTACATACTCAGTCATACGCACTCATTTGCATATCATATCTCAATCTCTGTCACCATTTATTGATACATTACATCATCATTTTAGGCTGATTTTCATGACATTGTAAGTCCGAGAGACTGGAGAGATTGATGACTGAGTGAGATGAGGTCGAGGGCATGACTGTGAGGATATTGATTTATGATGGGAGCGGGCTGTACGCTGTAGCAGATGTTATTGATTCATGCCATGATTGGCTTATAATAGCGCTTAGGCTAAAGAAGCCCCTCCGGAGTCTGTACATACCCCCAGTGAACACAGGTACCTACTGAGTGTGAGTGCCGAGTGCGAGTGCCTAGCGATTGAGAGGATTGAGTGACTGTGAGGACTGAGTGACTGGGAGGACTGAGTGACTGGGAGCTAGCATTGAAGATGTCATACGTTCCAGTTACAACTACCTCTTGTTCATGATAGCCCTAGACTTATGAAAATCTGTTTATGTATAATCGGACAGATGATGTATTTATTTCATACTAGCTTTATAAACTCTAAATCTTAGAAGCTCGTGATTTGTACTACCAGTCCTTGGGGAATTTTTGTATAAAAGTAGTTTTATTATCATTTCTTTCTTGAAAAAATCTCATTATTTTGGATAGTTGTTACTTGGCTTACCTAGTGGGTTGGGTTATTTCACGACCCAAAATTCAACTAGCCGTGATGGCACCTAAATTCACCCGCTACGTAAGCCAAATAACAGCAATCCGATTCAATTAATAATTAACTGACTCTAATACACTCCCCAAGGACTAGTAGTACAAATAATGAGCTTCTAAGTTTAGAATTTACAAAGTTGATGTGAAATAAAAATACGTCATCTGTTTGAAATATACATGAACAGACTTAAAAATTCTAAAGCTACCTAGTGACTGGATCGCAGGTACATCTTTAATGCTAGCTCCCGCAATGTACAGCAGCATCAACATCCAAAATCTGCACGACCTCATGTACTCAATAAGTAACAAACCTAACCTTAGGTTGAAAGTAGTAACGAGATGGAACAAGGGTCTGAGTCGAACTCCAATAACCAGCAACAGTTCATAACAGTATAATAAAGATGGTACAAGAAATAACTCAGCCGGTTCACAAATACGGAAAATAGGCATGCTTTTTAAGTATAACAGTATATCCCAGTTCTTTCACCGAAAACCTCAAAAATATATGAATAAGTTTGAAAAATATAGTTTTTCCCAAAAACCTTTCAACAATAAATAAGATGTTTCGTTTTTCAGATAACATGAGGGAAATACATCTCTATGCCTACATGTCAATATACAGATGAAATCATGAATGTCACCAAAACCGAGTAGCAAGAGAAAGTGCATCTCTACGCCTGTATCTCAAGTATGCATGTCAAATTCAATGCATCTCAATGATGAACTCATGCACTCACACTATCGGAATACTTAATCACTCAGTACTGTATATGGCCAATCCAGCCCAGGGAAGATCCATCTCCAAATATATATCACTGACAGTCAGTCACTCAGTACTGTATAAGGCCAATCCAGCCCAGGGAAGATCCATCCCTCAATATAGATAATTAGGGAAGATCCATGCCAGGGAAATCCATCCTAAAAATATAAATTATTCGGGCAAGATTCATGCCCAGGGAAAATTCATCCCAAAAATATAAATGATTTGGGCAAGATCCATGCCCAAGGAAGATCCAACCCAAAAATATAAAATAAATTGCGCTCACTGTGGGGGGTGCAGACTCCAGAGGGGCTCCTTCAGCCCAAGCGCTATAATAAGCCAAATCCAGGCATAAATCAATAAAACATGTTGCGGCATGCAGCCCGATCTCATAAATATCACTCACAATCAAGCCCTCGGCCTCACTCAGTTATCAATCTCTCCAGTCTCGCGGGCTCACAATGTCATGAAACTAGCCCAAAAATGATGATATAATATATCAATAAATAGCAACATAGACTGAGATATGATATGCAATTAATGAACATGACTGAGTATGAAATTATAATTTAAACATATAAGTCGATAGTAGAAATAACCTTAGTGGGTCCCAAAAATACCAGCATTTGCTAAGTATGATTTCTAACATGAGTCACAATTTAGTTTCTCTAACACGTGAAAAATACATGGAAAATACAAGTCAATTGGCTACACAGCTCTACGGAATCGACCGAGTCTCAATTTTTATGGTGCACGCCCACACGCCCGTCACCTAGCATGTGCATCACCTCCAAACAAATCACATAACATGTATAATCAGGGTTCATACCCTCTGCTCCAAGTTTGGAAGTGTTACTTACCACGAACAAGCCGAATCCGATGCCGAATAAGCTAAACAATACTCCGGAAATTCCGCACGTATCAACATCCAAACGCCTTCCTATCTCCTCAATTTCAAGTTAAACGGTCCAAAACTAGTTGTGCAAATTAATCAAAATATACTCCAATGCTTACAATTTAATAATTTATAAAAAATTTCAACTCCATTCGAAAGACAACCAAAAGACAATGGTGGGGACACGTCTTGGAATCTGACAAAAATTACAAAATCCGAACCCCCATTCAATCACGAGTCCAACCATACTAAAATTACTCAAATTCAACCACAACTCGGCCTTCAAATCGTCAATTAAAGTCTACAAAATTTTCCATCATTTTCATATCAAAACACTAATTTGTTGATAAAAACAACAACAAATTCGTGTAATTTAACCAAAATTGAGTTAGGAACTCTTACCCCGAGGTTTTCCTTGAAAATCTCCCGAAAATCGCCTCTCCCCGAGCTCCAAATTGTCAAAACTGGAGAACTTAAAATCTGCTGCGCAGTCATTTAGCCTATGCGATCACGGAAAATTCTTCGCGATCGCGACGCACAAAATTTTTCAAGAACATTTTTACTCTATGCGATCGCGGCTATTTTCCCGCGATCGCGGCTATTTTCCCGCGATCGTGAAGCACAAACTTCTATGATTCATCCTAAATTCTTCTCAGACAACATGTATTGTATTGATCATAACTTTTTGTACAAAGCTCCAAATGACAAATGGTTTGATTTTCTGAAAACTAGACATCATAGGCTACAATTTTTGGATCATCTCCGAATTCCTTATATATTGCAAGATATAAACTTCCAAAGTCGGATCAGTGAAAGTAGGATTTTTCTCTACGAGATCGTGAAAGGCCTTCTGCGATCGCGATTCACTGGCCAATTGTTTCTCATTTTACTCATCGTGATCGCGGCCAATTCCACGCGATCGCACTGCACACTGCTATAGCCAAAAACTAGCAGCTAAAAATGGCCTAGAAATGGTTCGAAACCATCCCGAAACTCACACGAGCCACTCGGGACCCCGTCAGAACATACCAACAAGTCTCAAAATATATTACAGACCTACTGTAGGAATCAAATCACATCAAACAACGTCGAAATCACAAATTGCACCTCAAATCGAAATTATGAATTTTTCAAAATTTCAAATTCTATATCTTGTGCCGAAACTTGCCAAATCAATCCTGAATGACTTTAAACTTTGCGTATAAGTCATAAATAACATAACGAAGTTGTTCTAATTTTTGAAATCGGATTCCAAACCCGATATCAATAAAGTCAATTCTCGATCAAACTTCCAAACCTTGAATTTCTTACTTTCGCCATTTCAAGCCAAATTTACTATGAACTTCAAAACATGAAATTCATTCTTTCAAACTAATCCTGAAACACCTAAAAATCAAAACCGACGATTCACACACGTCATAATATATCATATGAAGCTATTCAAGACTTCAAATAGTTGAAAGGAGCGTAAATATTCAAAACGACAAGTCGGGTCGTTACATTAGGTGCCATCACGACTAAGGGTGGCTAATGGTCCGGTTCTAATCGGACCGGACCGGTTTGGGACCGGAAACCGGCCCGGACCGGTTAGAACCGGACCAAATACGCGTGGGGGGGTAGGGGTCCGGTAGCGATACGGTGCGCACGTTTAAAACCGGACGAACCGGATGAATTTGGGGCCGGACCGGAACCGGACCGGAACCGGACCGGTGTGCTGGGCAGATTTCCTTCTTTAATTTATAGTCGTTGGCCAACGGCTATATTGATGAAATAGCCGTTGGGCAACGGCCAAAAACGGCTCTTTGCAGCCCATAACCCCCCCATAACCCCCCC
>MCJB01007624.1:379683-405683 GCA_002018475.1 Nicotiana obtusifolia | reverse complement strand
ATCCTCCGGAGACGAATGACATTGATCTTGGGCCATTTGGCATAGCGGAATACCCATTCCGACCAACTGGTGTTGTTCTGCCATCTTCCGGTGATCTGAAGTCACTGTTACGTCGGTGACTACTGCTGAGATTTGGTGGGGAAGACGGAATGGACCTGGAGATGGTTCCCCAGTGCTTGGAATGACTCGATTTGGTTCAAAATCAAGTGAGGAGTTATCTTGGATGCCCTGCGCTACAGTGATCCCGATTTCTTTTTGTAATCCTGTAGCAACTGGGTTAATCGTTTGGATTGGTGTTTGTTGGGGAAGGTGCGTCGTTGTAAGGCGCTTTGTTTGGGACAAATCCGGTGGTTTTTCACCACCGGACGAGCAAGAACCGATCATTTGCGCGACCACTGTTGCTGGCAGTTTTGTTACCGTTGCTGGCAGTGTTTAGAGAGAGAAAATTTCTATATGTGAAGCAACAGTTGATTCAAAGTGAATGCATTAATCTATGATAGAATATGTCTCTTTCTATTTATAAGGGAACATGTGCTAAAAAATCTTAATAGTACAGACACATATAATATCCACTGGAATATTCTCTTTAGAGTCTTATCCTAAAACTAGCCGTTATTACTCTGTTTATGACGAGTGCTCGTCCTCGACCTTGATCGATGTCGACTCCTCGACCCCGTCCTTAATCTCGTGTGTGATCACTTCTACTTTGAACATGCCCATTGTCGAAGTCATCCTATGACACGTGGCAGCCCTTGAAAGCTCTCATAATGCTGATATGATCTGAACTTAAACTGAGATAATTTTTGGCCCATACAGTTACTCTCTCTGCTTGTTGAGGCCGTCCTCACCGGTGAATTCAATTAGCGGATGTCGTTCATAGTCGAGCTTGTCGAACTTATAACTTGGGTTGTAGTCGTTGTAGTGAGCTGGCGACGTGGCTTTCTGTGGGCCGCATTTTTCAAACCATTGATTTTCCTAGGTGATATGTTGGAACCATTTGGTCCAAGATATGGAGTGATGTCATGATGATGCTGATTCCAAACGTATTACGTCGATTCTTGTGTGGTCCTTGATTGATTCTGTCATTTCGATCTTTGTGCTAATCATGATGAACTGTTTCGATTCTGGTACCCTAAACCTTATAAATAAGGGAGGACTTGTTGAGTTTGAAGTTTTTTACACTCTCTTTACTTCTCAAGCAAAAGCTCTTCTCCACCTTCGTAAGCTTTCACTGCCTTTCTCTTTCTTTCTCTACCTTTTTATTCTTCTTCATAACAATGTTGAACGTCTCATCTGATGCCCATATGGAAGACCACTCTGTTTCTTTGGATGTTGTGTTCCCTGATCAAGGGAAAGACGTTGTAGTCGCTGCTGAAGAGGAAACTCTCCCCACTATAGAGGAGATTGTGCCTCGGTACCCTGATTCCAAACCCGATTTCCATAAGGCACCGGAGGTGGTGACTGAGAGGTTTTAATCTACAATGACGCTGAGCGTTTAGCCGAATTTAAGGCTAAGTTTGGCCTTCCCGATCACGTGGAGTTGATTCCTGCGGGTGATGATTAAGTGCAAGTCTATCACCCCGGATTTTGTGCCCTTTACGTTTATCCATTCTCAATCGGCTAGTCGTTCCTTTTCCCACTATTGATAGAGGAACTTTACCGCCATTATAACGTGTTCCCTATGCAACTCGCCCCTACGTCTTCAAGGTGGTCAAGATGTTGGCGAAGTTCGTCGAATCAGCCGAGGTCGAGATCACGGTATGCCACTTGGTGCACCTTCTCGCCCCCCATTTCTACCAAGGGATATTGCAGAATCTGTGCCACCTCCGGAAAAATTCTTGGTAAGGATGGACAACAAGAGTAGTCAGCACTTCTGGCTCAATTATTTTTTCGTCAGGACCGAGGCCATAGTGTCTGTTGTCGCCGGCTTCCTTGAGGCTCGGAACCCCACCCATAAATACTCGTGTTGTTAGCGTTTTTCAAACATTTTTCTTGTTGTAGGTCAGTCAATCAGCTCTCCTTTTTCTGCAGCTACTATACAACCTCTCCAGTTAGTTGCACATATTGCTGACTCGGTCAGGAAAATCCTTCCTTATACGGCGGGGATACGTGATTGGTCGAGGCTTTTCGAGAAATCGCCTCTCCCCTTGACCGGTAATCCCTTTCCTATTGTCGACGTTGTTTTTATGTGGTTTGCACTCGCCCATTATACTGGTCCCTTCCTTCTTAATTTTTCTCTAGGTTCTTCCAGAGGGGTCGCAAGGAGGACTAGGGCCCCAATACCCTCGTTACGGAAGATGAGGGCCACTACGCCTTCCATCTCCGCCCCTGTCCTAGTTACTGCAACTTCTGCCTTCGTCCTAATACCAGTTGTTGCTGCTTCTACCTCCGCCCCTATTCCGTCCGTTGCGACCTCTGTTCCTCCCTTATTTTTGCTTGTCGATGAGCATGACGAACACTTGCCCGGTGACGAAGATCTTCAATCTCGAAAAAGGAGGTCTGTGCATATGGGTAGCGGAGTTTCTTTGGCCATCGACATCGTGGAAGAAGGTTTCATGTTGCGTGAGATGATGAAAATTTGTATCAATGATGATATTAGGCCGAGTCTTGAGTCTCCCAGACCGGTAGAAGTCGATGTAGGTATGCCCTTACATTTCTAGGGGGAAACAGTCGAGGAGGTGGCATTTGATAGTGGCCATGCACTTCTGAGACAATAGGAGGCATCATCCTCTCGAGCATCCATGGACGTCTCTTCACCCATCACTGATAGAGGGAAGACTGTTGCCAAGGATGGTAACGAGTCGGGCTCCGATATTGATTTGGATGATTTGAGAATGATCGATGAGGGGCTCACCCAGCTCGAGGTGAGGCTAGAGGGAGTTTCGAGGACCATCATGATCCCAATAGATTGTGATTTGTTTTTGAACACCGAGGAGGTAGTCCCTACCCTCGGTCCTCTCTGTTTCGACATTGACGGTGAGACCCTCAAGGAGATAAATGACAGTACTCGGTTGAATAGCATCGCGAGCCTCGCTCTTAGGGTAAGTACGATTGCTGTCCGACCTTCCTCTAATGCCTTAGCTTGTGTTAACTTCTGACCTCTTTCCTTTGATTTGTAGACGGTTATTCTGGAAATCGAGAGTGCTCAGAGGGAGAAAAGACGCAAAGATATTTTTATGAAGTTGAAAAAGAAATATAACGAGTACTGCAGTAAATACCGAGATCTCTGAAGTTGGCTTCGTGAGGGAGGTGATGAGCGGGCGCTAAAGGAAGATTTGAAGAAGAGGGACAAAGAGCATATGGAGGTCATAAAGAAGTGCAACGTTCTTGAGGGAACGTTGAGGAGCAAAGAAAAGGAGCTCGAGCTCAATAAGGGCGTGGAGGCCCAATGCAGCGACCTTCAAGCTCAAGTGGTCCAAGTACGAGGCCAGCTTAAAGAGTGTCAGTTCTAGGTGGAGGCTCTCAGGGGTGAGATTGCCAAGAAAAATGAGGAGCTCGAGAAGGCGGAATCCCCTTGGTTGGATGCACGGAGGAAAGTGGATATTCTTGAGCTAGCGAACAAGACTCGTCGTGCTGAGTGGGAAAACAATCAGTTGACGGCAAGGTCTAAGGAGGACCGGCTCGATGAGAGGATTGGAAAGCTAGATAGGGAAACCGCCGAGCTTTATGATCGAGTTGCCACTCTAAAGGCCGAGAAAAGCCCAACTACTTGCATGGCCTTCTTCCTCTAATGTTTCTGATTTCCCCGACGTCCCTCGAGAGTTGTACGAAGAGTGGATCTACGCTGAAGCCCGACTGGATATGTTTCAAGATTTGCATGTCACGGGCTCTGTTTCTGAGGCGTCCCTTGAGGATGCTCGGGTTAAGGCTCATGAAGCTCGGCTTGCTTGTAGAATGACCCTACTACGCCTCAGCCTGGTGAGGAGGATGAGGAAGAGGGCATAGATCGTCTTGAGAAGGACGCCTGGTATGATTCCGTTTACCCTCAGGGCGAGGATGATGAGGATTGAGACGGTGGTGGTATTGGCGGTCAGGGTGGCGACGTCATTGAAGATTGAATTTGCCGGCGTCTTCAAGAGACTTTGTAACAAACTCTTTATATAAGTATGAAATATCAAAGTTGTTCCTTGCATTTTCTTCTGTTCCTGTGCTTTGTTTTTGTACTTGTATATTTTTTTGCTTCTGTTGTTTGCTCGTTTCGCTTTTTATCCTATTTATTGTTGTTTTCCTCTACCTTACCGTAGCTTTGGAGCCGAGTATCCATGGGCCATATCAACCCTTTGTTTGCATAGGTCGAGTATGTCTCTTCATTCAGATTCGGCCGAGGGCTGATAGGTGTTGTTCGAACTTGGTCGAACTTGACATTTCGTTAAGTTGCGGTCGAGGGCCGATAGGTGTTGTTCAAACTTTATCGAACATAACCTTTTGTTAAATCGCAATCGAGAGACGGTAGGTGTTGTTCGAATCTTGATCGAACTTGACATTTCGTTAAATCACGACCGAGGACCGGTAGATGTTGTTCGAACTTGATCGAACTTAACCTTTCGTTAATCGCGGTCGAAGGCCGATAGGTGTTGCTCGAACTTGGTCGAACTTGACTTTTCGTTAAATCGTGGTCGAGGGCTGATAGGTGTTTGTTCGCACTTATTCGGATTAACCTTTCGTTAAATCGCGATCGTGGGCCGATAGGTGTTATTCGAACTTGGTCAAATTTAACCTTTTGTTAAAGCAGTTTCGATAAATGTGAGTTTCTATTACTTTGACATTGTTTCTCTATTACATAGTTGGGGAAAGTTACAAACTTTAGGCGTTGGCCTTTTCAGTCCCAGTATATCTAGTCCCTTCATTGTTTGACTTGGAGAATTCAGAGGAGCCGGGCAATGAAAAGGAAACCAATCCATTCTTCGCATACTTCGACTCGAAATGTCCCTATAGTTGCCTCGTTAAAAACCTCCTTGAGAAAACCTTAATGGGAAAAAATGCAAGTTAGGGAAAAAAAAGTACGACTTGGGGGGCACTTTCTCATTTTTTAGAAGTTGAAGTATTTGAGGTATCTGATATTCCAATTATTTGGTAATTGGTTTCCTTTCATTGTCTCTAGTTGGAATGAACCCTTGTTTGCTTTGCCTACAATTTTGTACGGGTCGTCCCAGTTGGTTCCTAATTTGCCTTCACGTGGATCTCTACTTGCTTGGGTTTTGGCTTTGATTACAAAGTCCCCGACTTTGAGTGGCCTAACCGTTGCCTTTTTGATGTAGTAACGTTCCGCATGTTGTTTCTAGGCAACCATCCTTATGTACAACATATCTCTTTATTCGTCGATCTCATCCTGCTCTTGCCTTTTACTGTCGTCATTACCGGTGCCTCTTTCAGAGGAGTATCTTAGGCTGGGTTCTGATAGACCTCGACTGGTATAACTGTTTCTATTTCGTAGACAGAGAATAGGGTGTCTCTCATGTGCATGTCTTCGGGGCGGTCTTGTATGCCCATAGTACTTCTGGGAGTATTTTCAGCCACAGTCACTTGGCTTCTTCAAGTTTCTTCTTCATGATGTTTAATATAGACTTATTGGAGGATTCCACCTGCATGTTGCCCGATGGCTGATAAGAGGTCGAAAGTATCCTCTGAATATGCCATTTCTTGAAGAATTCGGTTGTTTTTTCCCCATGAATCGAGGTTAGTTATTGCATCTTATCTCCTTGGGTAGGCTGAATCGGCAGATGATGTTTCTCCATATGAAGGCGATTACCTCTTGTTTGCACACTTGGGCGAACGCCCCTGCTTCCACCCGTTTAGAGAAATAGTCAGTTAAAACTAAAAGAAATCGTACATTACCTCGCCTTGGCACGAGGGGACCCACGATGTCAATTTCCCACTTGATAAATGGCCATGAAGAGGTGATCGAATGAAGATATTCGCCTGCTTGGTGAATTATTGGGGCATATTTCTGACATTGTTCGCATTTTTCGCAAATTCTGAAGCGTCTTTTTTCATGGTCGGCCAGTAGTACCCCGCCCGTATGAAACATCTAATAAGTGCTCGATTACCAGAATGAGCGCCGCAATGGACTTCGTGGACTTCCTCGAGAACGTGCTGGGTTTGGTTTGGACCCAAACACTTTTCTAGGGGTCCGCCGTATGCTCTCTTGTACAAGTCACTATGAAGGACGTTGTATCTGGCCGCTTGTATTCTTAGTTTTTTAGTTTCCTTTTTGACGTTTGGGAGTTTGTTGTCCTGCAAGTAGGTAATAATACAATTGCGCCAGTCCCAAGTTAAACCTACAGATTTTACCTCGATTTGGTCTAGTGATGAGTTGAGGAGGTGGACTACGCTTTTATCCCCGGTTGTGATGCTTTTGGTGGCTGCACCCAATTAGGTGAGGCCGTCTGCTTCGATATTATGGCCTTGCAGGATCTGGTCAAGCTAGCATTCGTCAAAATCAGGTAGCAACTTACAGATCTCAGCTTGATATTTTTGCAACCTTTGCTCTTTGATTTGGAAAGTCCTGTAACTTAGTTAACCACGAGCAGAGAATCCCAACAGAGTTTCAACCGCTTCGCCCCATATTTTAGTGCTAGCCTTAGCCCTACAATTACGACCTCATACTCGACCTCGTTGTTAGTCATATCTGGGCGTCTTATGGATTGGTGAATTACTTTGCCAGTAGGGACCTCGAGTACGAGTCCCAGTACAGATCCATAAGTGTTGGATGCGTTGTCGGTGTACAGGACCCAGAGGTCTTGTGTTTAAAGAGAAGCTTGAGCGGCTTCCTTCATGTCCTCGTGCATTACTTTTGCGCTAAAGTTTGCGACGAAGTCGACGAGCACCTGCGACCTAATTGATGTTCGAGGCTGGTATGTGATATCGTGCTCCCTTAGCTCGATGGCCCACATGGCCAGCCTCCCCGACAACTCGGGTTTATGTAAAATGCTTCTTAAAAGAAAAGTGATAACGACCGAGATAGGGTGGCGCTGGAAATAGGGTCTAAGCTTTCGTTAAGCTACGACCAGTGCTAGAGCCACTTTCTCGGGGTGTGGGTACCTCTTCTCGGCGTAAACAAGTGTTTAGCTAATGTAATAAATATGAGATTGCGTACCTTTATTTTCTCGAACTAGAACCGCACTTACTGCAACTTCGAAGATGGTGAGATAGTTGTTCCCCGGGTTCGAGCTTCGAGAGTAGAGGCGACGATGACCGATTCGCCCTTAGTTCTTGCAGGGCTCATACGCAGTCGGGTGTCCACTCGAGGCCATTATCCTTTTTTAGTACATTGAAAAATCTATGGCACCTATCGGACGACCGCGAGATAAATCTCGATAGGGTAGCGATTCTACCAGTCTAACTTTGGACTTGCTTCTTAATGGTCAGTTGCTCAGGTATCCCGTCAATAGCCTTGAGTTGATCTGGGTTGACTTCAATCCCTCGTTGTGATACTAAGAAACCCAAAAAATTTCCCGAGGCTACGCCGTTTAGTTTCATCCCGTACCATCTTAGTATGTCGAAAGCTTCCTTCAAGTAGTCGATATAGTCTTCTGCCCTCACAGATTTGACTAGCATGCCGTCGATATATACCTCCATGATCTTGCCGAGTTGATCTTTGAACATTCTTGTGACTAATCTCTAATAGGTTCCCCCTCCGTTTTTCAACCCAAACGGCATGACCCTATAACAATATGTTCCTCTATGGGTGATGAACGTGGTTTTCTCCTAGTCCTCTTCTTCCATAAGTATCTGGTTATAGCCCGAGTATTCATCCAGAAAACTCAACAGCTCATGCCCGGCCGTTGCGTCGATGAGCTAGTCGATATGTGGCAACGGGAATGAATCTCGGGCATGCTTTGTTCAAGTCCGTGAAGTATATACACATCCTCCATTTACCGTTTTTCGTTTTGACCATCACCACGTAGGCTATCCACTTGGGGTACTTTGACTCCCTGATGGAGCCATTTTCTAATAGCTTTTCTACCTCTTCGTGGACGGCATCATTGATGGTGGGGTTGAATTTCTGTCCGACCTGCCTTACGGGGGAATATAATGGGTCGACGTTCAATTTGTGTGTGGTGATCTCCTTGGGGATGCCCGACATATCTGCATGGCTGAAGGCAAACAAATATGTGTTAGTTATTAAAAATTGACTAAATTTACCTGGTTCTCGGAGTTTGCAACCGATGTAAGCCTTTTTGCTGGGGTCGCTGGGATCTAATTGAACGAGGTCGAGATCCTCTATTGTTGAGTCCGCGGCTTCGACCATTTCGGGGTCCATAATGACGTCTTTGGTCTCTTCTTGTGTCGACCTTGACCCTGTTGATTGATATGCTTCTTTTTCCTTATCTTTCTTTTGTTGGGTTGTCGTGTTGTCCATGGTAATGCGGTAACATTCCCAGGATATGCGTTGTTCCCATCGTATGCTGAATATTTCCAAAGGTGTTTCAAACTAGATCATTTGGTATAGGCTGGAAGGGACGGCTCTCATAGGATGTATCCATGGTCGTCCTACTATGGCATTGTATGTGGTGGCCTGGTCCATGATGTAGAACGTTGTCTCCAGAGTTATGCCGCCGGCGAGGACGAGGAGTATAATTTCTCCCAATATCCATTCGACTGTATTGTTAAAATCGGTTCCTCAAGTCTCATCTGAGCGAGGACTTGGGGATGGATAATGCACGCTCCACTCCCATTATCTACCATGATACGTAACATCAGTTACTAAAATTCGTAATGTAATAACAAGAGCATGGGAAAGTCAAATTGTCGGCATCTGACTCATCGGAGATGATACTTTCTTCATGTCCATCATACTGTTCGTGGGTGATCGATATTTTGAGCTTGTGAGTGGCAGTGAACTTGACGTCGTTGATGGAGGCATCATCGTTGTCGCTAATAATCATATTGATGGTGCGAGCTAGTGAGGGTGGCTTCGGCGGGCCTTGATGTCCTCGACCCCTAGCGAAGGTGCTCCTTCCCTTGTCGCTCAACAACTTTTTGAGGTTCCCTTGTTGCAACATGTTCACTACTTCTTGCCTTAAGGCAATGCAATCTTCTGTTTTGTGTCCGCGTTCCTGGTGGAATTCGTAGAGGGCGTCGATTTTCCTGGTGCTCGGATCGGAATCTTTGGTGGGCACTTTACCTTTGTTTCGAGTTTTCTCCAGGGCGTAGACTATTTCTGTAGGCAAAACACAAAAACGGTGAGCATATAACATGGGGGAATACCTCTCTCATTCTTGTGAGTCCCCGTCATCGGCCTAGATAGGCCACCATCATAGCGAAAGGAATGAGGGGCGGGAGCCCTAACGTAAGGCTGATGTCGTTCCCTGTTTGGCCGTGGGACTGGGTGATCCCTTCTTATGTTATCTCTTCATTCTTTTCTGAGCTTGGTTTCTACTGATATGAGCAGCCGAGTTAGTCCGCTGAGGTCGTCATCATCTGCTCGGACTTCGGCGCAAAAGGCATTACGGATCTCGTCCCAAATAGTTGGAGGGTACTTCATCAACCGGCTTAGCAGCTTTCTGCTCGCTCTTGAACCCTCTCTGATCAACCTGTTCTGAAAGGTCGCGACTGCAATTCCTTTAGATATATTTGGTAGGGTCATCCTCACTTTGTTGAATCAGGCAAGGAAGTCCCTCAGTCTCTCTCCTAGGGATAGCTTAATTTCGAAGATGTCGTTTACTCTTGTTTCGCCTTTCTTGGCCCCGGCAGGCACCATCACAAACTTAGCGGCCATTTCTTCGAACGTTTTTATGGAGCAGGTTGGTAGCTGTGAATACCATGTTAATGCCCCTCCAGTGAGGGTTTCGCCGAATTTCTTTAGCAAAATAGAGAACACTTGCTCCTTGGTGAGGTCGTTGCCCTTCACGGCGTGGTCTTCGGGGTCGGTTGTCCTGTCGTATATCCTATGGTATGGTGGCATTTTAAAGTTCTTTGGTATGGCATGTGGGGTCGCTTCCTTGCTATACGGCTGCTCTACGAACCTGTCGGCATCCTTTTTAGGCAATAGTTTAGGGGCACTCGGTATCTTATCGACTCGTTCTTGGTGTTATTTCATTTGGTCTCTGAGCGTTTTGTTCTCATTCTCCATTTCTTCCATTTTTTTCAAAACAGCGGCTAGGACGTCGTCACTTGCACTGTCAGTAGCATTGTGAGTTATACGTGGCATTGGGGGGTTTGGTTGATCCCCTTGTTCGTCTCCTTGCTGTATCATGTGGTCTCTCGTGGTATCTATAGTCGTGCATGAGGCTTGTTTGTTGAGCAAACTTACTAAGGTATCAGCCAACCATGCTTCGAGCAGCTTTTTCATGGCAAGTGCCGTCCCTTCTCCTGTGAACGTGGAGGCCTCTTTCCCATTTGGTTTCGTTGTGCTGCAATGAGGGGGAGGTTACCTCTCGCGCCTGGGGGAGGTAGATGGTGTCATATCATCACCCATTATTTCATAGCTCTCGTTGATAGCATTCATGAGGTTGCGGGGGATGTCACCTGTCATCCTAGTTCTGTTTTCTATACGTACAGAGAAGGAGAAAAAGTTTATGGTTTGTTAGGCTAGCAAATCATGTGAGTTGTAGATCTAATGGAAACTAATAGATTAGACGATTTAAACAATTAGATTTAATAAAATAGAGTCAATTAAATTTAATAAAATAGAGTCAATTAGATTTAAACAATTAAGTTTAATAAAATAGAGTCAATTTCGGCTAATATTAATGTTTAAAAGATATATTACCGATTTTGTGGTAAGATAATACATATATTATCTTAATAGCAATAAATGATGATAACGCTGGTAATATTTAGTGAACTGAAAATGGTGAGATTTATGGATATTCTTTCTGACAATGATGAATAATTGATGAGCCTTTAAATATTCAGATCGTTCTTGAATCGTGTGAAAAGTTAGACAAGAATCTCAAGAAAAAGGTGTATTTTGTATGTGTGCAATAAAGCAGAATTCAACAGAGAATCTCGATATATTGTCTTACAAATGAATATTTCATGTTCCCTATAATTAAGTCTCTTTATATTTATAAGGGAACATATGCCAAAAAACTTAATAGTACAGACACAGAGAATATCCACTAGAATATTCTCCTATAGAGTCTTATCCTAAAACTAGCCGTTATTACTTTGTTTAAGACTAGTGCCCGTCCTCGACCTTAATCTATGTTGACTCCTCGACCCCGTCCTTCATCTCTTGTGAGATCAGTTCAACTTTTACCATGCCCTTTGTCGAAGTCATCCTGTGACACGTGGCAATCCTTGAAGGCTCTCATAATGCTGATATGATCTGAACTTAAACTGAGATAATTTTTGGCTCATACAGTCACAACTCAATTTCACTCCATCTCATGCTTCACGTCATTTTGGAAAGTGTAGCTAACTGATATTTTAAAAGGAAAACTGAAGTCTCCTGAATCACTCCCTCTGTTTACTTTAACTTATCCAGTATTCTAAAGATAGATTTTTTCTTTTACTTGTCACTTTTAGCATATCAAGAAAAGACAATTACTTTTTTCATGTTATACCCACAATATTAATTACTGATTTCAAATTATTTTTTCAAATCCATTAAAAAAATGCATCAATTAATATGAGTATCATGATAAATTATGCACTTCATTTGTCATTTTTTAAAGGGTATGTAAAGTCCATAGTAGACAAGTAAAAATGAACGGAAGGACTAAGAAATTGCATAGAAAACATTGATTACACACAACAAATTAAAAGCTAAAACGACATGAAGTGCATTACTAGCACTTTAGTTAGGTAAGCAATTTCGAGTTTCACCACTTTAGAATTAAATTGGACGATATTGAGATTGAAGCAGTAGTAAACACATTCTTTTGGTTCATTAAATATTTCATTAACTTTAGAAACACCTATTAATACTTGTATTAGATTAAGTTTTTATATTATAACATCCTATATAAATACGAAATGATTTATGTACCGAGCTGACCTTTTATGCAACTTGTGAAGACACTAATTTAGTCACTTTGTGTTTCGCCCCCAAGCTGTTCGCCGGTCATTTCTACTCAGGTTTTTCACAAGTTTCCAAGTAGGTCTTCTTTCAATCAAAAGAGCTTGCTGAAAATCAACTTTCGAGGGTGCTTTGCAAGATTTCGATGAGAGGTTTCATAAAAGTAACACATTGTTCATTTATTTTAATAACATAAAAAGTAGATTTGTTACATTAGCAACGAGTAATTTAAGTTCCGATCAGGTGGTGAAATAAACCCGTAACTAGAGGAGAGAATTATATTAGTGCCGTCTGGCTTTGATCGTCTACTTTTAGATAGACGTTTCTCCAAATCACACAACACAACTCATTTTCGTATAAAATATAGAATATCCATTAATTTTCAATTATCCTCTTACTTCCTTAACAAACAAAACGTTAATATTTATATATAATATTTCTTCTTTATTTTCCAAAAAGGAAAGAAAAACAGTGGAAGCAAATTAAAAAAGTGAGACGTTATTTTCGTACTCCATTTATTCAATCTTTCTCATGAGTATATACTATACTTGATTAGTAAAAATGTGAAATCACCTACATATTGATAGTTTAAGTTCCAGCGACCATGATATCCCAGGAGGTGCAGTAAACCTACCTTATAGTCATGCATGCAATCACGGACTACATTTGTACGCATAAAGCATTCAAGTTACTACGAGTTTAAATGTTATATACCATCCATTTAAATAATTTTTTATGATATTAGATCACCCAATAAGTCTCTTTAAAATATAAAATTTGTAATTTTAAAAAAATAAGCTAGAACACATGCTACAAGAGGTAAAGGTGACCTCATAGTTAACTTTAACGCTTAAGTTATACACTTTGAAAAAATTGTTTACTTTATCAGTGCAATTTAATTATTATAGTATGTTAATATTATTTTATCAAATTATAGTAATTAGTAGTGTTTGTTATATAGATTCATTTTTAGTTCGAAAGCATAAATCTTTTTCGGCAACATATGAAACTTAAAATATGTACATATAACAGGGCATATCACGTTAAACATATGCTACACAAAACCAAAAGATAGTGATCTAAGCTGCAGAGTGCTCCCAATTAAATTACGGACCTCTAGTCCCGTCTTCTTTCAAACTGATCAAAAGATGCCATTTCGCATCGAGTCGGAAGCAGAGCTAAGACAAAAGCCAAGCGACAAGGGCACTATGGTTTTGGTTTTCACTGTGCAGCACGGAATCCATTTCCACCGTTATTTCGTTCGTCCAATTTTGAAGTAACTCAGTGTCAGTATTATCCCATAGTGGCCAACTGTGATTAATTGACATGTTGTCTTGCCCTGTTTCTTCCCATGACCATACTTCTCTCCTGTCATCTGCTATCTCTTGCCAATCCCATTCAACTGTACTATCTTCCATTAATAATTTCGTGTCGTTGCTATTCTCTTGTACATCTTTCAGAATATTTATTGATACAGTCTCACTCTCTGGACTACTCTCCAGTTGTGCATTTTTACTTGATACCATTTTATAATCGTGATCTTTGTTGTTACGTTCATTGATTCTGTTCGTGGTCCCGCAGTCATTTTCTGCCTCGTTGGTTACTTTTTCCGGGCTTTCTCCTTGCCCGTTGTCTAAAGAAGTCAAAATGAATTCATTTGGGTCCAAATCTTGATCGTCAATGACCATTGGCATAAGTTCCTCAAGCCATTCCATCCCACTATCTGTTAAACACAAATATAATTCAACATGATATCAACTCATGAGAAAAGTTTTGTTGAGATATAATATAATTAGGTATATGTTCTGTCGAACAGTTTAAGTACTAACCTGAACTAAGGCTGCTCTGGGCCTCTCTAGATCCCGACCAAGGATTTGGCTCTGCTACGTTTGCTACCTCTTCTTGCATGGAATCCATGACATTATTACCTTCTAACCATGAGCTAATGGTGCTAGATAAGGCCTCTTTTTCCATGTTTGGAGTTGAGGGCATAGGAGCTGTTGAATTTAAAGGTTCACTGCTTTCTTTAGGTTGCTTAGGCTCTGACAAACTTGAACTAGACTTTTTAAACGTTCTGTTTTTCTTTACTGAGGGTCGGCTTGTTTTGCCAACTCTACATTTGATAGGGTTCAAAGTTCCTTTAGTAGCCAAATCAACTACAGCTTGAGGCAGCTTTTCGTCGCTTGGAATCCTTAAGCTTTCAACTTTTCTGCTTAGATGAGAGTTCCAGTAATTTTTAATTTCATTGTCTGTTCTACCAGGTAAAAGTCCCGCTATTAGAGACCATCTGCAAATATAGTAATAATAGAATTAGTTGACACTAGAAAATATTAGAAAGATGGTATATTCATATTTCATCGTCATATTTAACTCAACTAACAGATGTCATTTTTTCTACTTTTTCTCCTTTTTCTTTTACTGTCTTTCTTCTTTATACCATTTTTCTAAATTAAATTGCCACTGCTAATTTTAGTCCCACCGACTCAGACCAAAGCTGCTATAGAACTAATAATAGAAAAGGTTGAAGAAAGGGTCGAAAGCATGTGTCATTCGTCATGTGAAAACCCAAGGATTATTGAACTGGTGGGGACCAATTTATTTAACTTATTCATCAGCACAAAAGGATGTACCAAAAAATCCATATAAGTGTCCGGAACTCTCAAGCCCTTCTTTGTTTCTTCTTTTCAAGCAAAAGAGTATAAAATGGAGCAACATGAAATGAAAGAAAAAAAGTACTCTGATCTCTCTCTGTTTTATGGACAAACTTTAGAGAAAAAAAAAAAAATTAGTAAAACTTATCGTTTTAAACATGTCATATTTTGTCGCTATAAAATTATGTCAACAAAAATAATATCATTGATTGTTTAAAATTAAGTTATTTTCAAATGGATGAAGCTCTTATTCTTTTTTATATAGACTAAATGAAAATAATGTCATTTGACTTTTCTCATTTACCGGCGTGTAGTTGCTATCATTGAGTCGTTTACATTGGCGAAAATACCTGTTACCCAAAGTTGCATGCAGCTTGATGATTATGTCTTCCTCTTCAGAAGTTATGTTACCTCTCCTCAAATCAGACCTCAAGTAATTAATCCATCTCAGTCGGCAACTCTTTCCACATCTAAGTAAGCCTTCAAAGCACAAAAGAACACAACAAAACAAATTTTAAACTTTAAATAAAGATAATTTAACTGCAGGATGTGAGGTTCAATAGAAGAAAATGGTATTGAAAAAGCTAAGGTCGTACGTACCAGCATTTTTGGGTAATGATCTCCAAGAGCCTTCGCCATTAGTTTGAATATATTTAGTGAGAATTTCATCCTCTTCTGCAGTCCATCTGCCTCTTTTGAGACCCACTTTTTCACAACAAGGTGCTCTTCCCATTGGTAGTAAGAGTAGGGAAGAACCACTCTTGTTATTCAGGGAACTTAAGAGCGTACTACTGGCAAAATGGCAAGTGGAAACAAGGCAATTAGTCCCAAAATCACTGCCAATAAATAGAGAGATGACAGAAATAACTGAGCCCCACACCTAAGACCCTCTCTCTCTCTCTCTCCCCCTGCTCACTCTTCACTTTTGCCCTTATTCTAGTAATATTGTGTGGACTTTTCATAGCAAAGGTTGACTTATAAGCTTTTATGCATGTCACTCTTAGCTAAAAGGATGCAAGGTAATTTATAGAATGATCCTTTGTTTGCGTAGTTCCTTGTGGACACGAGTGCTGGAATAATCAAATCTTTAAAGAAACCGGGTTTCGGTTTATTCAATTTTGGACGGTTAAAATGGATCAAATTACTAGACGAATCATAACTCAATTTGTCCAATATTTTGTTTGGTCGAATAGCTTGAGCCAAATAATTTAGGTCTCGTTTGATCATAGATGTTAGCTATTTAAAAAAAAAAAAAAATGTTTGTTGATGAAATATAATCAGATTTTGAAAAAAAATTAAAATTCTCATCAACTGATTTCGGAATTTTTGGATGTTTTTTTCTTTCACTCACAAAATTCAACCTTTTTAAAAAAATAAAATATATGTCCAAACACAACTTCTACTTCCATTTTTTTTTCCTATACAACTTTAATTTTTTTTTCTTTCAAGATTCAAACAAATCTATATTCAAAGACTAATTAGTTATAATACAACTTACTCAATATGCGTCAACTTCTCCTCTTTTTCTTGTTTTGCCTTTTGAAAAGAAAAACAAGTGAAGCTAATTTTTTTTTTTATGGCTTATTAACCTAAATTCTTTCTAATTAACACAACTCTCGGTCTCCAAATAAAAATGTGGTATATTTAGATTTTGGTTGTATTATAACCCATCGATGTACACCACTTCGATTCTTTATGATTCAATAGTTTGATGCATCATTAAAAAGGGTTTTGATGTATCATTTAGAATTCAATTCATAGGATCAGATCAATATATTAATCATAACTCAGTCTTTTAAACTTTGAGGGGTTGAGCGGGATATTGTAATATGGATTGATTTTGCCAATGAAGAAACTCTTAATAAAGAATACATATGCAAAATCATACTATTAATTTAATCTGTTATAAAAAAGTTAAGCAGTCTAAGAGATTTCAGTACGGCATAACTTATCACAGTATAAATTATTCGTGATAAAACAATAAAATAAAGAATTTTAAAATTAATACAATATATTACACAATTAATAAAAAATAATATTTGAATAATTAATACTATCATAATTAATCTTTATAATTAATTCTAACATAATTAATCTCAATATAATTTATCTTGGAACCAAACGATTGATTAAGTGTATAAATATTTAACAGTACACCATTTTAAAAATATCGGATGTCGAAGAAAAAGTGTGAGTGACAGAGTGTGGAGAGTCTGACGGGGATGGAAAAAGGTAAAATTTGTAGCGACTTCAAATGAAAGACGTTGAAAGAGACAGAGAAAGTAGGAAGTCGTATGTGGTGTTAAAAGAAGACACGCAGTGAATAGCCTGAAAGCTGAATCGTGGCTCATCTACAGTCGAGAGCCTTGTGACGGGGATTCCAACTCCCACGTTGATTGTCCCTCTTACCACCACTTTTTTCCCTTTTCTTTTCTTTGTGTTGTCATTTGAAAACATGCTGATGTGATTATTTTACTAATTAATAGCCCCTTATTGTTTCCATCTACCTTTCTGGCTACATCCAACATCCCTTTTTTCGCTTTACAATTAATTCTCTCGCTTAAAACCTTCCTTTTTCTGTTTTTGTTTCTTTCCTCTGGTTTCAGTAGTAGCCCTTTCCTTTGCCCTTTTGCCGTCCCTGCCCTCCTGATGAATGACGGGACTCGGGAGCCAGATTTTGAAGATCAACAATTAAATGGCCGTTTGATTATAAAAAAAAAATTCACGTTTTACGGAATTTTTTATTTTTTGCAATTAGAATTTAGTCATAAAAATTTTAAATTTTATTTGAAGTTAAACTTTTTAAAAATTAAAAAAATTTCAAAAAGCTGTTTTTAAAATTTGCACTTCAAATCACTCATAAAATTCAAAAACAACTTCAAATTATATTCATGTTCAAATACAATTCTAATATTCAAATATTATTTTTATTTATTATTTTTATTTACTTTTTCCGGATCACAATTCTTACGTCCAAATGCCCACTAACTCCAACACTTTTTAAGTACTTACCGGTACTTTCTCTATTCCACTTTATATGATTGAATTATTGTTTTCAAAGTTAAGCTACTTTTACAGAACAGTTTTTTCAACATTTTTATATATAAAAGGTTGTAGTTTGTAGTACGTGTCATTTAATTTAGTCATAACAATCAATGAATCCAGGGCGAATAATAAATGATACTCCCTCAAGTTACTTTAGTTGACTTTTATCTTTTTTTATTCATAATATTTGATTTTTTTTTATTAAAAAGAAATTAATCTCTTATTTTTTAAAATTGTCCTTGGAGTAAAAAGTCTAGGAGTATTTATTATATTTTTAAGCAACAAATTAAGGTTAATATAATTAATTTCATTATTAATTAATACTAAAATATAAATTCCTTAATATATATAAAAAAAAGTCAGAAAATTAAATAAAATAGAACGGAGGGAGTACGGTCATATTCCAGATCTTTTTAGTATTATTTTTTATGTTAGGAAACGGAGGGAGCATATAGATTAACTCCAGTAGGACCGCCGAGTCATGGGGATGGAGATCGTTGGGCAGAGAATTTAAGGTTCTGTTCTTCTGTTAGTCCATATTTTGGTGCATCATTGTGATACTTCTTTGCTTTTACTGCCCTTGCAAGTGGTATTTCCATTTAGTTCTGGTAGTTTTTGCAAAACTAAATTCAGAAAATTTCTGGGAAACAACTTTGGAGTAGAATTGCGTTTAGATGATCATTTGAGAAATAATTTCAGTTTAATGTAGTGAGAGTATAAACCTATTTTACATAATCAGGATTAAGAATCAACTCGAGATAGGTTACGGTTTTTTGCAACTTACACAAGTGAAGATATATTGAATTGTCAGACGAGGATGGTCAAAAATTTACATATATGTAGATTAATTGTAGCATACCAGTTTGATTTTGTCAACGAGGTAAAGCGTCCGGGAGTAAATAAATAGTTGTAGTCCTTACAAAAGAAACAACAATATAGTAGCCAAACTAGATAACGAATGCCTTTGCATCTTAGCATAAACTATATAGAGTCCACACATCGATAGATTAAATAATGTTTAAATTAGTATTTCACTTGCTAAAAGATAATTTTATATAATTATCTATAATAATTAAAATTAGTAACATAAAAATAAGATAAATTAGAATACACTGGTTGAGTGGGAAGGTTATGTTTCTCCTTATATGGTCATGAGCTAGTTTTTAGTGTTTAGTTAGGTTTAAAATCGATTTTTTTATCATGGTATCAGATTCATGCCCACCCAATTCATGTTTCACCCAATATTGAATCACCGTATCATTCTGTTCATGCTCAGAATATGCGGGGTATTAATGTCCCATATCAATAATAAAAAAGTCATGTTTCTCCTTGGTCTTCGATAATCCTCACCTATTCACTATGATGATATTTCACATTTATTGGCTTAAGAGAAGAACTCATGGAAACAAGAGGAAAAGAAAAAAGAGAAACAATATTTAAGTGGGATATTGTACTTCAAGTGGCAACCCTACCCGTACAGGCTGTGCCAACTATCTATAAGGACAGGTGATATAATAAGCACATGAAGCATTTGCCTAATGTTAGGCTTTACTTATTTGCCTTGATTAACTTGACGCTTTGCGGTCTCTATGGGACCAATATAGCAATTACTCCATAATTAAATTGTCTCAATGTCACCTGTTCTAATCTAAGCTTGAGTTTATTGGGTATTAAGTATTTCTCACTTTTCAGTAAATATACGAAATAAAAAGGTCCAGCTTTGTATGCAGCTTAGATTTCATATCTAACATTATTTATTGAGAATCGATTTGTACCCATATTTGATTGGTCGTGGATTTAAGTATTATATCGACTTGTATGTTGTATTTGACTACTAGTAACAAAATATTAAAGCAATAATTGAAATTAAATTTGATGGAAAGTCATTTATTTAAATTAGAGCCGAAATAGAATCAACTTGAATTCGGGACCGCTATTCGAAATCTTAGTGAAAGACTGAATTTCTTATCTCATGTCTACTTTTCGGGAAAAAATACCAATTGAAGTGGAGGGTTTCTTCAAACAACAAGGGGCTGGATCAACTATTCAATCAAATGATATTGAGCATCTTTCCCATCTCTTCTCGAGAAAGAAGTGAGTTATTTCTTTGTAAAATTGTGTTCAATTTCATATGTGGCAATTCCGCCAAGATCTCTTCATTAGTTGGGGGAAGAATCCGCCCGAATCGGATTTTTTGAGAAACGTATCGAGAGAGAATTGGATTTGGTTAGACAATGTGTGATTGGTAA
Source organism: Nicotiana obtusifolia (assembly GCA_002018475.1). Classification (NCBI taxonomy): domain Eukaryota; kingdom Viridiplantae; phylum Streptophyta; class Magnoliopsida; order Solanales; family Solanaceae; genus Nicotiana; species Nicotiana obtusifolia. The sequence continues at coordinate 385,770 of MCJB01007624.1, read as the reverse complement.
ACAAGAATCGGTTTTTTAGCAATATATCGTCAAATATTCAATATGATTCCACAAGATCTAGTTTCGTTCAAGTAACGGATTCTAGCCAACTGAAAGGATCTTCTTATCAATCCAGAGATCATTTGGATTCCATTAACAATGAGGATTCAGAATATCACACATTGATTAATCAAAGAGAGATTCAACAACAAAAAGAAAGATCAGGCGATAAAAAATAAAGAAAGAAAGCTATGGGGAAAGATCCCTAGACCTGGCTCACTCCAGCGGATTCACTTGAACAGGAAGTAGCCAAAGTTAACCAATTTGATTTCTTGGAATGTATCTACTTATGGACTTATGGCTAATAATCGAGTAAATTTTATGGGTAGTCATTCAACTTTGTGTTCATTAGTGTAAAAGTCACTTTTCTTGTTTTTGTTACGTAAAAATCATTCAACTTTATGTTCATTACCTAAAAGTCACTTTTCTTTCTTTTGTTACGCAAAAATCATTTTACTTTGCTCTATTTATCACAAAAGTCACTTTAGGCAGATTTTACAATACTTTTACCTGAAAAGACTATTATGCCCTTGACATTATAAATCCTCTCATTTATATAATATCTTCTATATGATATACTATATAATATATTTTTACTTAGGTATTTTACTTATAATTAAAATAACTTTAAATTATTTTATTTATTATTTTTATAATATATTCATACATTTAATTTTTTTCATGGCAATCACTTCGTTTAATCATATTTAAACATGAACATATTTTAAATATCAAAACAATAAAAAATTATTTTTATTTTAATATTTATTTGAAATAATAACAAACAGATTTGTTTAACAAATGATAGTTTTTTTTATAGTCAATAAAAATTAAAAAAAAATAAAAGATATTTGTATTTAATATTAAGATTTTTAAAACTTTATCTGTTAATATTATCATTTGAAAGTATTAATCTGATGTGTCACTGTGTTAAATGTGGGTATTTTATTTATTGGATTAATGAGTATGGCTTGACTGATAAATCAGTAAGCTTTGATTTTATAATTTTCATTAAAAATATTTTATTAAACTTGGTTAAGAACGTGGACTTGAGATTTGTTCACGGTAATATTACTGACAAATTTAATATCTTGAAATTAACGTTAAGAAAAAATTAAATGTACAAATATATTATAAAAATAATAAATAAATAATATCAAGCTATTTTAATTATAAGTAAAATATCTGGATAAGAGTATATTATATAACATATAATATAGAAGGTATTACATAATAGGATGATTTAAAGGGCATCTTTTCAGGTGAATGATTTGTAAAATTTGGTCAAAGTGATTATTGTGATAACTAGAGTATACTAAAATGATTTTTGTGTAACAAAAGAAAAAAAAATGACTTTTGAGTAATGAACATAAATTTAAATGACTTTTACGTAACAAAAGAAAGAAAAATAACTTTTGAATAATAAATACAAAATTGAAGATCACCCATGAAATTTACTCTTAGTAATCTAGATAAATAGTAGAATCATGTCACTATTAGAAGTAACACAAAATTAATGAAAAGATTGCTAAGTAATTCGTGGTTCAAATTGTACTATTATTTAAGGAACTTCCAAAGGGTTAACTCCAGAACTCCTAACTCATAATTAAGTTTGGTAAAGCCGTAATCTGTCGACCATTAATGTTATGTCTGGTTCTAATTAATGCCACGACGCCTTAAAATCAAAGACACATTCATTCAATGAAACATAGGCACACCTACAAGCTACTACTCAATCTGTTACGATTACATAGTGCAGAATTCATAAATTCATGAATCATAAGTGACTATCTGCTAGTCAAATCAGCATATTTAACGTTTAGTTGATTTTAAGAGAAGATATCCCAGCGTTATCTGTCAGTGTATATTTAATAAAGCTCAAGTACTTATTGTTTATTCAGGATAAAGAACCACCCAGTTAGTCCTGGATGCATGATAAACAGTTAAAAATTTATATTTGGGGTACTCTCATCTCGTAACTTGTGTGGTTGAGGAGATTATATGAGTTTTTGTGGCGAATTATACTGATTATGTGCATTCTTATATGTAGAAAGTCAAGAGTGAAAAATAGAGGTGATTTGAGCAATAATGAAACTAAAAGGCAATTATTGAAGAAATAAAAAGAAAATTGAGACCCAGACAGTGAAGTAACTGCCCATAACACAAGAAAAACACAGGAAAATTGTGACCAATGCAGTGAAGTAACTTCCCATAGTACAGGAAAAGCACAGAAAAATCTGGAATTTCAACCAGATCCTGTGCAAAGCACAGCTATAGCACAAGTACAAATTCGCATGCGTTTTATCTTGAGGGGCACTTAGTCATTTGGCTTAGGGACTTGATATAAAAGTTTCTAACCCTTATTTCAGGCGCATTCTTGGCCTGAGGAGGCAACGAACACCATTGTTGAAGTAAAAATTGAGCCCGGAAGAACTCAAGTCCATTCCACAAGACAAATCGAAGAATTCTTCTGTACTTTTCTATCTTTATTTCTACGGATATTGGTCTGACAATGGTTTATATATTTTTTAGTGTTAGTATGCGTAGCTAAACCTTTCTTCTAGGGTTTTGATGGAATCAATTATTGGGTAAATAATTGACCATGCTTACTTACAATTAGCCATTTTTATAATCTATTTGTTCAACTGCGTTTTGCTTGTTGTTAATTGAATGGCTATCGATTAAATGTGTCTATTTGTCATGTGTTGCTTGACAAAGAATATTTGATTAGGTTGTTGAACTACGTCACTTCTGAGTAAGTTAAGAGATTAATTACTTGGATTTAAAAGTGGGATTAGAGATAATGAAGCTTTGGCACGATCTTTGTGAGTCGCTTGAATTGCTAGCTAGGGTTAGTTCGAGAGAATAATCTTAAAAAATTACTGCTTTTGATCGAGAGATAATATTAGTAACAGGAGAACTCACGATCATTGGAGAATAAATCGGCGTGATTATATTGAACACGTTAAACATTCATCCTGATAATTGAAGAAATCATAATCCTAGGCCTTTTTTTCTCTTCAATTCACTTATTTCTCTTTAGTTGATAATCTTCTTACTTTAGTATTTTTGTAATTAAGTAGTTTAAAACAAAAATCTTAATCTTTATCACTCGAAAATTATTTGAACTTATTTTCTTAGTGATATTAAATAACTATAGCTAAGCCTTAGTTCTCTTTAGGATTCAACCCTAGACTCATAAGTCAGGTAATATTTGCTGCGACCGCTTATCCTTCTTAGGACTAGAATTGGGCGTCCATACTTTATTTTCCTTCATGGATTCCATTTCGGATTCCATGGCTTTTTGCCATTTCTCATTGTCAGAACCTTGTATCGCCTCTTCATAAGTCTTAGGCTCATCATAATTATGACCAACCTTATTTGATACGTCATCTTGTACCATTAGATTTAATCTAGTGGCTACATGGCATTCTCGTGTAGACCTTCTAAGATGTGCTTGTATAACTTGCTCACCTTGTGCTGGATTTGATTGTTGTTCAATTTGGTTTGAAACTGGTTCATTAACCTGTTCTTGAACTACATTTAGTTCTTGAATTTTAACCGTTGAAGATGGCAACTTCCTTGTCAACTTTAAAACATCCAATAAAGGTTCTTCAACTTGTGTCTCATGATCTTGATTTGTGTTGATTCATTAGTTTCTTGAACTTCATCAAGTTCTATTTCTCCACTTTAATTTCCTTCTAAAAGATATTCCCTTTCCAAAAAGGCTGCTCCTCTAGCCATAAACACTTTATGGTCAGAAGAGTGATAGAAATAATATCACATTGTTTCTTTTGGATATCCAATGAACCTACACTTTTCAGATCTTGAGTCAAGTTTATCAGACTGCAGTCTCTTAACATAAGCTGGACAACCCCAAACTTTAATATGCTTAAGGTTATGCTTACATCATTTCCATATCTCATATAGTGTTGTAGAGACTGACTTAGTGAGAACTTTATTAAGTAAGTATGTTGCTGCTTCCAAAACATATCCCCATAAATTTATTAGAAGATCAGTGAACCCCATCATAGATCTCACCATATCTAATAAGGTTCGATTTCTCCTTTAAGACACACCATTGTGTTGTGGTGTTCCTGGAGGTGTCCATTGTGATAGAATCCCATTCTCTTTGAGATACCTAGTAAAATTTTCACTAAGATATTCTCTACCTCCATCATACCTTAGTACTTTGATACTTTTACTAGTCTGTTTCTCAACTTCGCTATGGAACCTTTTGAATATTTCAAAAGATTTAGATTTATGTTTCATATGATACACAAATCCATATCTTGACATATCACAAGTAAAGATGATGAAGTAAGAATATTCACTTCTAGCTTAAATTTTTATGCGCCCACAAACATCTATATGAATTAGTCCCAATAATTCTGATGCTCTTTTTCTACTTCCAGTAAATGGAGATTTGATCATTTTTCCTTTGAGACAAGATTCACAAGTTGGATATGATTCAAAATCATACTTATCAAGGTACCCTTCCTTGTACAACTTGTTAATTCTTTTCTCTCCAATATGACCAAGCCAAAGGTATGTATTGTGAGCACGTGATTTTTACCGTACCCGAAATACTTTTATAAAAAAATTACTAAGTAATTCTTAATTAATTATTAGTCATTTTAGGGTGTTATTACGTTTAATTACTCATTTGTCAATTAATTAATTCATGAAAATACTCAAAAATATCATGCATTGCATTTAGGATTTAGGTTGCATTTTTAGAAATTAAGTTAGTAATTAATCGTTTTACAAAATCGAAAATCACAAAATTACTGCATTTTTACAATTTCCTTTAATTTTAATCTTCATTTCTTAGATTCTAAGGGTTTTATAGCTTTATAAATAGTATTTAAATTAATGTCACATTTTGGGTAAGATTAGGAGTTTAATTATTAAGTAGTTTAATTACTAAAATTAAATAAAAGGATTTTCAAATCATGAAATTAAATAAAACAAGGAGGAAGAAGAACTGGACTAGGTCACTTAAAACTAGGCCCAATTTCATATTTTCGGACCAGCCCAAGAACAGCCCAACCGGCAGCCCAACATATCCAAACCCCTTGCCCGATCTGGACCGTTGATCACAATGAGATCAACGGCCCAAAATCATCCCCACCTAAATATAAAATGTCCTTAAACCAAACCCTAAACCTAATCCCTCTTCCACCCTAATCCAAACACCCCGCCGCTACCACCCTTCACCACCTCACTGCTGCCGTGGTTTCACCCGCCGGAAATCGTCCAAACTCGGACGAGTTGAAACCCCAACTCGTCCGTGGTCCCCCCCTTCTCCCACGTACTCCAGCCCTAACAAACCCTGACAAAAAGGTTTTACACTCGAGTGCTTTTGCAATTTGGGGACTATTTTCGGGTCAAATGGGGACCGTGGATCAATTCTCAACTGATCCTCGCCTTCCATCTGTCCCGATTCGGTTTCAAAAGAGGATTTCAGAAGATTTTCGGATGAGGAGGTTTGGGAATTTTTCTTTTGTTTTTTTGTTTATTTTCGGGTTTCTTGGGGGAGAAGGTTTGGGGAAAGCTTTATATATAATGAAAGTTGTATTTCAAAGGGGGAGTTTTTCTTTTGGGAGGTCTGAAATTTGTGGGAGGTCATTGGAGTAGAGTAAAAAAAAAAAAACAGAGAAGGAAAGAAGAGTAGAGGTTACAGTCTAAACAAGTGGTTTCAAAAGCAATCGAGCTAATTAGTGATTGTTTTTGGTTAGTAAAAGTGAGTCGAAGTTATGTTTCCCAGTGCTGCTGCTTACCTGTTTGCCCGCGACTTCATTAGGATTTGTCCATCGACCATATAGGTACGTTCAAATACCCTCTCAACGTGAATCGAAATCATGAAAACAAATTAAATATTAATGGATACTCCCCTGTTTTCAGTTTCATGTTTTGATGTTTCATTCGTTTCTTTTGTTGTTGGATGATTGTCTTCATTGATGTTTGATTGTCGCAATTCCAGTTTCGATAGTCATTTTATACAGGTTGTCTAAACGAAATTGTTCAAAATCTTGGCTCGGCTGT
>MCJB01007624.1:323549-379317 GCA_002018475.1 Nicotiana obtusifolia | reverse complement strand
CTTCTCTTCTTTTATCATTAGAAGATTTGCTTCCTCACATGTAATGATGTGCTGCACAATTATCGTTATTAGTATACCAGTTTTCCATTGAGGTACTTCTCTACGTAGGTATTGGCTGTTTGTTAAGCTCGTTTTAACTAATGCTGTAACGCGCGACCCCGTGTCCATGCTACTGGAAATAGTATCAAAACCATGGTTCTAATACATTTGATGTTGTTAACTGTTTTCCATCCATTTCTGGAAATAGCCATATTGCCGTCCATTGATCAGGAAAATTTGATTTTGATCTCTACAGTAGATTAAGTGTTGAGCCTTCATTTTAGCATTGCTGTCTCTTGTTTGGATTGAAAATGTCGAGCAACAGATCCAAAATTATTCTCTGCTACATCGTTTTGTTATAATATATTGATGGTTGGTTCGTTAGTGTCTTAATGGGTTCTGGTTCTTTATTTATCCTCACATCAGTTTGTTGGAATCAACCATTAGCAGCAACTATTCTTAGCCAAATAAATATTTTTCTCAATAGTTTGAATTTGGAAGTAATTGATATTAGGATAATAGGAATCCGGCTGTTAATTAGAATGCGAGCCTGTTAGTTATTTAGATTAAAAGATTTAGCATAATTTACCACAAACTTGCGTAGTGTGCTCTTAGGCACGATTAACAGCATTGTGACTATGGGTACGGTTTCCGTGACATAGTGACAATGTCAACTTCGGGGTGCCTTTTAGGTGACCCGATTTTAGTGATTTACATAGTAAAGCCCTTTTAAATAATTCGAGGTGTTCCATGCAAAAAAAAAAAAAAAAAAAATTCAATAAATGCATGGCCCTCACTAATTATACACTTAGAAAACCGAGGCGTGCTATTCAGCAAATTTCATGGCCCTCGAAAAGTTAAAAACGGGTAGCTGCTTTAGGCACGTTATTTTAATAATTGAATTTCCTAAATTCGGGTGCGCATTTATGTGACCCAAATCCAAAATCTCGATGTTTAATTAAAAGATGTTATAAATTACGGGTGCATTTATGTGACGTGATTCGTGACATATTTTGATTAGCATTACAATTCTCCAACAATTTTAAAAGGCGGAAAAAACGGAATAAAGTGAAATGCACTATAGGCTAATAACAGGTATTAAAGTTAGATAATAAGCCAATTATAACAATAAGCGACCGTGCTAAAATCACGGAACCCGAGGGTGCCTAATACCTTCCCGCGGGTTAACATAATTCCTTACTCAGAATTTCTGGTTCGCAGACTTCTTTATGAGAGTCAAACTTTTTTCTCGATCTGGGATACCGGTGACTTGGAACACCAATTTAAATTTCCAAGTGGCGACTCTGAAAATAATTAAATAATCTCATTTCGATCAATGTCACTTTAATTGGAAAAATTCATTTTTATACATTTCCTCTCCCGGGGAGTGTACGAAAAGAGGTGTGACATGTATGATTTACTTGATTAGGTTGTTGTTGAACTACGTCACTTCTGAGTAAGTTAAGAGATTAATTACTTGGATTTAAAAGTGGGATTAGAGATAATGAAGTTTTGGCACGATCTTTGTGAGTCGCTTGAATTGCTAGCTAAGGTTTGTTCGAGAGAATAATTTTAGAAAATTACTGCTTTTGATCGAGAGATAATTGTGGTAACAGGAGAACTCACGATCAGTGGAGAATAAATCGGCATGATTATATTGAACACGTTTAACATTCATTCTGATAATTGAGGAAATCATAATCCTAGGTTTTTTTTTTTCTCTTTAATTTACATATTTCTCTTTAGTTGATAATCTTCTTGCTTTAGTATTTTTTTAATTAAGTAGTTTAAAATAAAAATCTTAATCTTTATCACTCGAAAATTGTTTGAACTTGTTTTCTTAGTGATATTAAATAGCTATAGCTAAGCCTTAGTTATTTGTGGGATTCGATCCTGAACTCATAAGTCAGGTTATATTTACAGCGATCGCTTATTCTTTTTAGGACTAGAGTTGAACGTGATCCATGCATATTTAAGAGAAGTTTCAATTTGGTTCCTAGTCAATTGATTTTTAACCTAGCTGTATGTTAACAGGAAAAATTTGTAAGGTCACACGAGCTCAACATGATGCAATTAGAGGGCACACTTTACACCGAATTTAGTTTCCAAGAACAAAAGATATGAACAACAAATAATGAAAAGGAGGAAATGAAGTATCAAGGTAGTAACTAATAAAAGTTGGGTATTGGTAGTACTAGCTAGGTAAAAGATTTATTATGGAGTATCCCTTGCCTTGTTCATCTAAAATAAATATATAATTTATTGAGCTAAAGTAACTCTTTAATGTTAACAGTGCTGATAGTAATTTAAACTCATGATTATTGTTTGTGATGTTTGATTTCAACGTTTGAAAAGAATGATGTCAAACTTATATCCACCGAAAAAATAAGGAGGCATATTTATCAGATATTTAAGGCGTGATATTTGATTACTAGCTTATTTCTTAAAATTTTAATTTCACTGATTATGAGTAATATCTACAATTACTTTTCAAATGATTTAATATTGTAAAAATAAGTTTATGGTGTCAATATATAAAAGTTAAATCGCAGTTGAAGAAAAGTTTTTAAAAAGGTTAAATACTTAGCCCCCGTTTGGCTATAGATTTTGTCAAGTTTTTTCCAAAATTTTTTTGGCAAAACCTGTTTTTTGAAAATAAAATTTTCAAATCCCAAAACTAGCTCTACACATGTTTTTGGCCCCAAATATTACCTTTGGATTTTTAATAATTTTAAAAATTACCCCAAACTCTTATATCTTGTAAAAAACGCTCCATCTATTATGACCCAACTAATCCAGTTACTATCATTTTTATAGACTGGTGGATCTTTATAATATTATTGCAATTTGACGAATTGTGGTAGCTAATGATTGTGTTATTAGCAGTTGATATTAAAATATCAAGTTATGGTTTTAGGATAGAGTATTATGTAGTTCATTATAAAAATAATGATATTGTGTCAAACATGTTCGGGACTATAGTATGTAATAGTGATGCATTGATGAAGGTTCTGCATATACAGAATTAACAAGTTTGTTTGTATTATTAGGTATTTTTGATAGTTTTTAAAACTTATGGGAATAAATTACGTTTCATTTTTTTCAAAAAGAATAAAAAAGTGAAATATATTTAAAAGAATGATGTCCAATAAAATTTAATAATCAAACTTTACCTAAATCAGATTTTTAAAACAAACGAGGGAATTAATGGCCAAGCGTGAACTTTAGATAGTCCTTTAAACTTCTCACCATTTATAAGTTAAACGTTTTAACTTTTGCAATAGTTATTTGAACACTTTTATTTGACCTTGTTAGATACACTTATTTAGGAAGGTGGGTCACAGTAGCTCTTGTACAAACAAAAACATAAAAATGACAGCGACGAAACGAGTCGAGGGTTGTATCGATTTGCATATGTCGATTTCGACACTAAACAAAAATCTAGAAGAGGAATCAGCTAAGGTCCAAAGATCTTGGAAGGCACGAAAGTAGGTGATAATTTAAACCCATCTGGACTTTATACTTGTTGTCCCAACATATTGCACATGGATTTCAGTCCGAGTGAGATATGCGGAACTGATTTTAATTTAGTATCAAAATTTTTTTCTTTGGCCAGATGTAGTAAATATCAATTTTGTAGTAAAGAATTTGTAACAACAAATTTTCGGGTCGAGAAAATTAAATAATTAAGATTAGAAAATTATGCAATAAATATAGTATTTGATTTTAATAAATACTAGTGTTACAATCTCTATGGTATTTCTCTGATTCTTCAAGAATGTAAAGTATCTTAATGAGCTTGACTTTGATTTGATTCAAGGGCCTGTAAAGCTTGGTCTTGAATCTCCTTCTTGAACTTGAATTTGTATTTGATCACGAACAAGCAATTTGATCTTGAACGCCTTGGTATTTGATTCGGCTTCGTTCTTGATATTGAACTTGAACTTGAACTTGAACTTGTAGCTTGAGTGCTTGAATGCTTGAACTTGTAGTTTGTAGAGAAATCTGCGATGTTTGATCCACGAGCTCTCTGCTTGCTTTTTGTTATCACTTCTGGTGTCTTCTAGCTTTACGAAGACCTCTACTATAATTTTTGGGAATGGTGTGGCTCTACGATTTGATTGGTTCGTTTGAACTGACCAATACCATTTAGACACTTGGCACAATTCTATTGGTTGCTGATTTGACTTGGATTGCCACCCCTTCTTTACACGTGGCACGGTTTTATTGGCTCATTTACTTGGTTTGGATTGCCACATTATTTGACACCTGACATGATTTTATTGGCTCGTTCTTTTGACTTGAATTGCCACATTTTTGACATGTGGCATGATTTATTGGCTCGTTCTTTTGATTTGGATTGCCACATCATTTGACTCGTGGCATGATTTTATTGACTTGTTCTTTTGACTTGGATTGCCATGTCACTTGACACGTGGCATGAGTCTGAGCTTTAAGATGGGCTAATAGCTATTTGGACCTAGGGCTAGTGGAGTGGCCTTGCCATTTAATTTGTAGTCCAATTAAATGGACTAGCCCAACACATTTATATTAAATTTAAATAATTGGTCCAATTTACTAGCCACACTATTTGTTTGGACTAATATCTTAAATTTAATATGATCCAAATTATTTTATAAATTTAAATCCGATAAAATTTAAATTCTTACAGAGTTGTCAGAAATTTTGAAGAGATCTTACAGAAGGCTTATAATTTTGAATCTATGCTCCTTCACTATTTTTGCATAGTGTTTTTACTAGCAGTGGCGATATTACCTTTGTCCGCAGGGTACCAATTGATACTTATTCATTGGAAAATTACATTATGTAGAATTAGTTTTTATTTTTATTTTATATATATATTATATGTTGGTTTTTTAAAACTTTTAATGTGTTTAACTCTTTATATTTTGGATCCTCTAGTTTGATTCAAACATTAATTATGTGGGATTGTAATGCATCTTCTGCTTTTAAAATAATTAAGGAATTGCAAATCAATGATATACGGCTAATATATAGGGAGTATCATACTCTGATTTTACCAAGTACAACTCCTAAGAGTTTTTTGGTCCATTGTCCATACTCCTTTGTTAAAAGAGTTAAATTGAAACAGTGGAGTACCCCTCTTTTTGCTATACCCGTGACGCACGTTCTTGCTCATTTTATTTCTTGATACCTTCTTAGGAGTATTATTTATTTGATCATACCAAAAAAGTGACATATTTTTATTTGTATTAAATTTATTTAATCTTTTCACATCAGTATATTTTGATTTGACTTTATGCAAATATTACGAGATCTTAAACAAAAAAGAACACATCCGTTTTAAATAAATGGCGGAATCATATTACCTTTTTTCTTTAGATATACTGTATATGTTTCATTTTATTTGACAACTTTATATGATTCATTTATTTAACAACATTGGATTTTTGGCATTGTTACCTTGAAAGTTTCTAAGTGAACTTAGTAAACATCATTTTTGTCATTAAACTTTGATTTTACCTGTTTAGGGAGATCCGTTCAATTCATATATGACATCAAATAACGGACTTGTGTGATATTAGAAAAATTAGCTTCAGCCTTCGTCAATTTACGACTCGAAAAGAGTGTTTCATATTAGGCATCTTTATATTTGCACACACGTAATTAGGAAAAAAGAAAGCAACACCACAGACTAATTTATTCATTCGAGAGTTACTTTGACTCAGAAAGATGAGCGTAAGGCAAGGGAAAGAGGAGTGTGTGCGCAAACGACTTCTTTTTCTCTAGATAAAAATATGGCAAACATAGACTATAGTCGTGTTATGACTTCGTTATCTTGTGAGGTAGAGAGGTCTATGTCAAGCTTTGGAACTTCTCTAGTTAATTATCTCTAAGTAACCTTTGCTGCGAGCTTTATGCAATGGACTGTAGTTATTCAAGTCCTTTTTCGAAGCAAAATCTGGTCGAACTTTAACTACTTCCTTCACTATTTCTGCATACTGGAGAAAGATAAGAATGACATGTTTTTACACGCATGCTTTCTAACGGAAGAAGAAGAAAGAAGAAGAGAAAATATACTAAGTTAAGAAGAAGTGGGTCTCTATCGCTTTCTTTTGAGTTGTGAAATCATCGGGATAATGACATTTTTGGCCTGTCTAAAAAAAATAATATCCACTATATATACATAATTTCTCAAAGGTACCTAACTGGTATATAACCTTAGGTTGAATTTTAGAGATAGTCCACTTATTAAGGAGATCTAATTGATGGGGCATATCATACTCTTCTTTCCTACTGTTTTTAACAGTAGTCTGTTTCCTAATGATATTATTAGTAAAGAAAGTGCTAAACTTAGTATCTGTTACTATTCTGAAACATGACTATGATACCAATTCTCTACAGGATCGCTTCGATGAAGCTACAGGGAGGATTATTACTAAGGACTTAAACCCTGTCAAATTCTAAGTTTTTTCAGTAAACTCTAAACCACGGTCTTGCCTGCTAAACCCTTTTACAACGCCCATCCTGGCTTAAAAACGGGTTCTGCGAAGACCACCGGTTATACTGCCATAACCAGAGCTTATTATCTACCTTAAAACTGCCTAGGTTTAACCTTAACCTTTAACCTAAGCCTCATCGGAAAGATACAGTATTGAAATTAATACTAAAGCATGCTACAAAATAGCTCAAGATTCCTAAGTTTAACACTTAAGTATTTAGCCAATCATTTAGGCTAAATATCCAATCAAGAAAATAGAAATTAAATGCAAGAAAAAGATATACCTGAGACAGCCGTTTGTGGCCAATAAGCCTTTTGATTTTTATTAATACACAAACTTGTTAATAGGAAGAAGAAAGTGTTTACAAGTGAGAGAGAGACTACCAAATGCCTAAAAAAAAGCCTGCCTATGATAAAAAAAATTTGATCCTTATATAATGGCTCAACTAGCTAAAAACAAAAGATAGATAGTAATGGCCAACATAATAATTATATTTGTGGCCAGCAAAGAAAAAGAAAAAGGATAAAATGACAATCTATTTTATAAAAATAGATTCTGATTCCTGACACTTTATCATGGTAGGGTCGGCTTGCTTTATTAAAGCTGTTTCATCCCCATTACCCTAATAATTGTATTGTGAGGCTTTCAGTATCTTTCAAACGGCTGTTCTTTTACCTTTGTCGTTCTCTGTAGAAGATTCTTCTACATTTTCTTTCATTTTCTTCAGAAACTCTTCAAGTTCTTCAATATTAACTTGTTCTGATTGAGTTCCTTGTGATTCACCAGCTAAGTATATGTCATCGTCTGTTGTATTACCTAATGAGGCCATGGATACATCGTCTGAAACTTCTGTATCAAAATGTTTAACTAGATCCTTTCTGATTTCTTTAATGTAGGAGGCTAGAATCTCCTTTTTCGAAACTGCACCCCTCTTCATTTGCAGCTTTCTAGTTATTTGCTTGAATGGACTGAGTTCTTCAATTTCAGAATTACTGACATGGCTCTTTGAGCTGTAATCCTTAAGTGCTTTGTGGATATTACCCAAAGTTTCTTGCCCGTGGATATTACCTTCCTTGCCTTTTTGAAGTAATTTACTCCAAAACTTTGTATAAAAGATTCTATTTAAGCAAGGAAATTCCCTACTAGTTTAACTAACTTCTATATCCCATTTCATAATCCATGGAATTGAGAATTCTATAAAGAAATACATAAGGGCCATACCCTCAAAAAATATATTATCTTTTTGCAAAGCTATTAATTTGGGTGATATTTCTACCCACTGTGTATATAAACTCTTAAAAACTTCTGATAATATTTCCATTGATGGATCATATAAAATCCACCAGTCAAAAAATCAATTTGGTAAATTCTATACATTCGGGCAGATTTTAATAAACCAAGAATGTTTTCTATTAGAATTTTCATATAAGAAAGTTTTATAAAACTTTGGATATAATCCCAATAATTAAATTTAACAGGTATTTTCTATTCTGGGTGGATATAATCCTTTTCTTTCAAAGTAATGATACCCCATTCATCTGAGGGAATAATTTTCTTGATTATAATCTTGAAAAAGTTATAAACTTTTTTCGTAGTAAAATGATAGAAATGCTGAATTTCAGCTGAGCCAGTTGATAATAGAATCAGCTCATAATTCATTCTGTATTTGTAAGCAGTTGAGGCATATGATGTCGTATCCAAATACCTGGCCATTATTTGCCATGGATTATGTTTCCATTTCAAGTCCGATTGTTCTAGAAGAATTATTAATTCTTTCTGTTGATTTTGGCTATAAACCTCATTGCTTTCTTGACCTTCATCTGTCAACGCAGTTGAACATGATAGTGGGCTATTACCCATATTCTGTTTTGGATTTTATAAAATTCATGAAGTCCTTGTACATAGGGTGATCAGTATTAACTCCTGAACTTTCTGCATAATTTGCAGCAATCAATTTCTGATTTTCAATTTGGGCGAGGGTATTACCTCTACCACTGCCTCTACCTCTTCCCCTTCCCTGAGGGGGTATATAATGTGGTCTCATCTGAAAATGAAATACAAAGAATTATGAATCAAATATTCTCTAGTAAGAAAATTGGGAAGACTATTATCAGTACCTTTTTTATAAATAAACTCAAAATCAAATGGAGCTAATAAAGCTTGCCACCTTGCAAACATTTGTGTCGATACATCATGCTTGCAATCTTTATTAAAAATGAATTTTGCTGCTTGACAATCATTTTTTATTAAAAACTTCTGATTATATAAAATAGGATCCTCATTTAAGATCCCAGATTATAGATAAAATAGATCCCATTAAGGATAATAGTCCTAAGGATTCTAATACAGAAGAGATTCCTTCCCAGAAAGGTCTTTATACGATGTCTGATATTAAAAGGATTTTGAAAGAAAAGTCCCAAGCAATTGATAGGCCAACCACAGTTCAGGACTTGAAGGATGAGATTAATAATCTCAAAAATGAAATCTTGGAATTAAAGGCTTCCAATATTGCCTTAGATAAGAGAATTATTAGATTAGAAAATTCTCAGGTAGATACAAATCTAGAATTTAGTACTGATATTACTGAACTAAATTTAGGTGCTGGTACTTCCAATAAGGAAGTAAAAGATGATTTTTTAGGAACTGTTAATTTACTCGACAGTAAATTCTTACAAAAATTACAGTTCTTTACCACTCAAAATTTTAATAAAAGTAACTCTTTTAATTGATTACAATTTCAAAAAAGAGTTTGTTGCATTATTTAATAGTGGTGCATATTTGAATTGTATTAAAAAGGAATAATACATTCTAGGTATTTTCATAAAACTACTCATAGATTGAAAAATGCTAGTGGTCAGCATATGAGTATTACTTATAAATTGCCCAAAGCTTATATTTGTCAAAATAAGATTTGCATTCCTGAAAGCTTTGTTTTAATAAAAGATATTCATCAGGATATAATATTAGGAATTCTGTTTTTTTTTATAAAAGCATGCCTTTTACTAATTGGGATGCTCATAGTTTTACAGGTGTTTTCAATGGAAAACCGATTACTTTTGAATTCATATCTCAACCAATTCAAGGATTTTTGAATGAAATTATTGCTAATAATATTACTGCAAAAAATAAACAGATTAATTTTTTGAAAAACGAGATTTGCATTCTTACTATAGAACAGGATTTAAAGGCTCCTAAATTAATAGAAAAAATTAATTTACTAAAAAACCAATTTTCATTGCAGATTTGTGGTGACCATCCAAATCAATTTTGGAATAGAAAACGTTATATTGTAAGTCTTCCATATGAAGCAGACTTTTCAGAGGATAATATCCCAATTAAGGCTAGGCCTTGTCAAATGAATTCCGAATATTTGGAATTATGCAAAAAAAGAAATAGATTCTTTAATACAGAAAGGTTTAATACAACCTTCAAAGTCCAAATGGTCTTGCACTGCTTTCTATGTTAATAAACATGCAGAACAGGAACGTGGTGTTCTTAGGCTAGTTATAAACTATAAGCCCCTTAATAAGGCGCTTAGATGGATCGGATATCCAATTCCTAATAAAAAGGATTTATTAGGAATTGGTATCAGAGCCATGTTTCAGAATAGTAATAGATACTAAGTTTAGCACTTTCTTTATTAATGAATATCATTAGAAAACAGACTACTGCTAAAAACAGTAGGAAAGAAGAGTATGATATGCCCCAACAATTAGATCTCCTTACTAAGTGAACAATTCCTAGAATTCAACCTAAGGTTATATACCAGTTAGGTACCTTTGAGACATTAGATTTAAAACAAGCAGTTAAAACTACTGAAGAGACAATCACTGTAGATAGTAACCATGCTACGTTCAAATTATTATCTGAAAATGATTTAACCCCTTATAGGAAAACTCATAAATTCTTGCATATAGGTTTAATACAAGTTGCCTTTAAGCCCCTTACATCGAGAGGTTTACCTGAGAGCTTTATAGCAGCACTTAGGGATGACAGGAACTAAAATTGGAAGAAGTCCCTTATAGGAACGGTTCAAAGAAGTCTGGCTTATGGTCCTGTTTATTTTAATGCTTATCCTAATTTGCAGGTTTCGTTAAGCGATGATAATTCGCTAAATGCTTTAATATTAAGTATTAAGCTCCATGGTTATGATTACTTGCCTGGAACTGAAGCATGCTAAATCCTTTATAAAATATATATATTTTATATATTTAGGCTACCACCTATAATTGTATTTGGCCGCTGGGTTATGCTAAAATGAGGTAGAGTGTAGTAGTAATTCTTTCGTTTCTATACAATATTTAAAACTTATTTACCAAAATTGTTCTAATTTCTTATATTACCCGTCCTAAACAAGGATTACTTACAAATTATATACATTCCACCTTAAAAGGCTCCCAATATACATTACACCCTCTTTTTTTTTTTCTATCCTCTCTCCCCTCTTCTCTCCAGAATATTGGGACCAAAGATACTCCCAACAGTCAACATTTTTCACAAAACAAATCAAGTAATTGCATATTTTGGGATGAATTTTAACAAAAAGGAGTTAAAACGAAATAGGATGCAGGGAGTATGAACTTTTTCTTTGTGACTTATCCCAAAGGAAAAAGCTTACAGTTGACAGCACATATAGTATCTTACATTACCATCAAAATAAATTTTGCTTATTATTTCATAGATATTGTTGAAGAAGAATCACATGCAAATTAATAAAGCTTGCAAGTTTATTTTTTATTAAAAAAAGTTGCAGATTTTGCTTTTAGTTTTTGAACTCATATTGCATAGTGTGAACTGTTTTACATAGAAAGTTAAGGAGAATTTGGGACAGATTTTAGCAAGATCTAAAAGAGAACTTCTACTGAATCTAAACTTCATTGCATATTTATATTCAAACTAAACACATAAAATATCTATCTCTAAGAACAATCTATGGTACATCAACATACAAATTAAAAATAAATTTCGTACAAATTTAATGCAAATTTGATTATCTACAACAATTTACATAGTAAAAATAAATTTCATACAACTAATTATATATTATACAACTTATTTACAACTTTCATACATTATTTTTACCCATTTAAATACAACTACAATATCATACAACCTAAATATAATTTTTATACAAATTTTATACAGTATCTGATTTGTATATATTTTGTATCTGATTTGTATCTATTTTGTATCTGATTTGTTATATTTTGACTGTGGTGTGTGCTTCTTCCTCTATAAAATTTCAATCAAAACTTAATCTTTTAACACGATTTTGATACATATCAACAACTTTAAGTAAAAAGATAGTATTGATAACTTAATACAAATTTTATATAACGATTCATATATTATACAACTATTTTTTAACTTTCATACAACATTCAAATAATATATATATATATATATATATTATATATATATATATATATATATATATATATATATATTACCCGGGGGTCTAACTGGATACCTTGAAAAGCTCTCATCTTTTGTCTAGAACAACAGAATCAAGAGGAGCAGCGCGAACAAAATCCGCTTTGGGGTGAATTCCCTCTGCGCTAATTGAACCCTAGATTATGAGCTTACTGATTCAAAGCTCTCATGAGATCTCGTTGGCATGCCCTACCAAATGTAAAGGAAGTCGTAGGAGTAAGTTAAGAGTTAGAATTCCCCGACTCCCTTCCTATTTATTAGCCTTCTTTCTACTTCAACATCAACTTCGTTAGCTAACTAATTGATCCTCGCCCATCTTTGGCTGCCTGTTAGGAGGATTATGTTGGACCTTTGCGATCTCGTTACAACGTTCTTTTTTTTACAGAAATTTCTGGTGAAAACTTCAATCTTGAAGCATGGGCAGGCGAACAGAATGTCCGAGGAAGGAGAACTAGCTAAGCTTCTTCACAAGCGAAGGAATTGCAGCCTAATCATCTGTGAGATCGGAGACTTCGAGAGGCTCCCCAGTCCTCTTTATATATATATATATATAAAACAGAATACTATTTACATAGAATTATAATACAACTTTACCATAATTTTGTAGGTATATTGTATGTCGTGTCTTCTTCTTCTTCTTCTTTGAATATGAAATTCAGCCAAAATCAAGTCTAAAACGAAAACACCCTCAAAATTAAGATATAAACTCCAAACAATATTTTCAATTGTTTGCAACAACACCCAATCCAAACAAATAATGGTTTTTGAAAATCCAAATTGGATTTCAAAGCTTCAAAGTTTTTTAATGGCTGTTAATGGTGGAGAGTCAAATATTTTCAAAATTTATTGATTGACAATTTTAATTAGAACACCGATTGCGCAACATGAAAAGAAATTACTAAGTTAAAACAATTGAAATCTATTGATGAATTCCTTTAAAACTCTATACAACAAGAAAGCATAAAAAAATAGAGAATATCAAACGAAGAAAAATTGGGGGAAAAGACAGAGAAGAGAGTAGAGAGACGAAGAGAGAGAGAGACAGAGACGGAGAGAGATAGTGGGCAAATATAAAAGGATAAGGAAATAACTGATATTCCTTATTCAATTCCTAATATAAAGGGATACTCATTTAAAACTTATTTGTATATAATTCGTAAATTATATATGACCATGTAATTAAATTAAAACTTGAGTAGGAAGGATAATAAGGTTTCATATAGCGTATAGGAAGGTAAAATCCTTAGTGCAGTCCATAGAATAGTATGCTAGTTTGGGCTCCCACATCAGGCAACTCAGACACCCGAACAACCCCAAATTCGTAAAAATAGCATGGGCTGGCTAGTTTTCGGACTGGTAATTGAAAAATAGCCAGCGTTTGCAAAGTCATTAAAAAATAATCACTATTTGCTGCAACACGGAAAGTACCAACATAATATATTGGAGATTGGTACACCTGTGTATGAATTTTCATCATATTATGCTGGAACTCCAGCACACTGAAAGTTCCAGCATAATATGCTGGAGATTGGAGCACTTGTATATGAACTTCCAACATATTATGCTGGACTACTATATTATGCTGAAACTTCAGTATATTATGCTGGAAGTTCACATATAAAAGATTCAAACTCTAGTATATTATGCCGGAACATTTACCGGAGTTTGAACAGTAATTTAGTTCAAATTTATTTTTATATAAAAATAACTAAATTTTAATTATTTTTAAAACTGTGACTACTTTTTAATTACTAATTGTAAATCTGGCTATTTTTGAATTTCACTCCCAAATTCCATTGTCGAGGCCAGACACCACAAACAATTCGTTTTGTCCATCAGATACGAAAAGAAGTAGAATCAGAAAAGATGCTTGAAAACACGTGGTATTATCCTATTGGCTAGAACATGTTGGAGTCCTCTCTTATTGGTCGCTATTCGCATGACCACGTCGCGGCAGTAAAGTCAGTCGTTGATTCAATATTCAAACGTTCGCCCCGTTCCGCGGTTCAATTTTCTTTCAGCTTTTGCAGTAACATAAAATCAAATTCAATTGATTATAAATTTCCAATTAGCTAAAATCTTCTGATATTCCAGATTGTTCTGGTACATCCAGTTTCTGAACCCTAGATTTCACAATTGTTGTAAGAAACATTTTTATTTCCTTTGATCTGTGTGCCAAACGAGATATGGCGCATGGAAGATCAAAGTTGATCCTCTTGTTGTTGTGTTGTTTATCATACACTTTATCAATTGCCATTGCAGCGTGAGTATTTAATACTAGGACCTCTCGATCTGTGTTTATGTTTTTGTGTAAAAATGTGATTTTCGTACTATTTCTTATGGAGTGTATTTAATTCTTTTCAGGAAAAGTTACTATGATATATTGCAAGTTCCAAAAGGTGCTTCAGATGAACAGATTAAACGCGCTTATCGGAAGCTTGCGTTAAAGTATCACCCTGATAAAAACCAAGGAAATGAGGAGGCTAACAAGAAATTCGCTGAAATCAATAATGGTACGTTGCTTTTTCTTTTATTAATTATTACTCATTAGGTGGTTTTTTTGGATATCAGTTTTGTGTAATTACTTATCTTCTTGGGGCATTTTCACTTTTCAGCTTATGAAGTGCTGTCAGACAGTGAAAAGAGGAATATATACGACAGGTATGGAGAAGAGGGTCTTAAACAACACGCTGCTACCGGAGGAGGCAGAGGTGCTGGAATGAACATTCAAGACATATTTAGCCAGTATGTTCAGTTCCTATAGTTCCACTTTATCCTTAATTATTTTTTTCTGCGCTGTTGATATTCATTTTGCTCATTTACGAATTATATCCGTTCTTTGGTTGCATATTCTTGCTGGAATGAAATGGAACTGAAAAGAGATACTCCCTATGGCGATATCTGATTGATTGATCGGATGGCTGTGATCTTTTTGTAATAATTGCGTAAAGCCACAGGATAGAAATAGGTATAAGGTTGCACCTTTTAACTTAAAAAATGGCAAACCACTGATCTTGAGCTAGTTGTGGTAAAGGACTATCAAGTAGGCACATGGCCTGGTTATATAATTCTGGTTACAAGCATAAGCTTAAGCTATATCAGCGGTTGTAGTTTTCAGTTTATCCATATACACAACCATAGCTGGTTCTCATTATCTGGTCACCTTATTTTATTACATTGTGCTGCAAGGCTGCTATATGAATTTATCTCTCTTACATTTAGCTATCTAAAGTTTGTCCATTGTTTATGGGTTTTTGATATCTAACGCTTGACCATTTTTCCTGCAATATGGTAAGGGTTTTGTAGTCTAACTGATGTTTAGATGCATTCGAACTTCTTATATGTTAGAAAAATAGGTCTCAATGTCTAATCTTTCAAATCAGTATTGTTGGTATTCTGGATCTTACTTATGGTGAAAATTATATGGTTCATTATCATGGCTTTTTTCTGTTAAATGCTTACCAGATACTCCCTAAGATACATTCTAGATACTCTAAAAAGATTCCAACATGAAATATTTAGATAGACTCAGTAACCAGACTTTCACCAATTATGATGGTAAGCTCCATAGACATACTTTCGATATGAAAGTACATTGTGCTGTGCTAAGTAAAATTTCCTACCATGATACTTTTTCTATGTTAAATATTTCGTAGTTGCATTGTTTGTGGTACTACACTATGCTCTATTCATGTATGTCAGACATGTTTCTGTTAATCTTTCTAAGTTAGTTGCAAACATTGGTTTCACATGTATATTACATTTTAAGAGATAACTCTTATGTTCATTTATTTCTACTAGGTGATGATGCCCTCTCTGCCTTGTCTTTTCAGCTGGTTGGAAATGTTAGTAGTTGGTTCTGTTGCTTGCTTGTTAGAGAAGTACACCCTACGTACACTTATTAGTGCCATGATTTCGGATATTTCTTTCAAAGAAATAATTCTCCTTAGTTTGTCTGGTTTCTCCTGAAGTTGTTGGTTCGTTATCTTATGATGATTAAATGTTTCGAATGCGCTATCTTTCTTGCTAACAAAATGAATAATCTCTGAAGGTTTTTTGGTGGAGGCTCGATGGAGGAGGAGGAAGAGAAGGTTGTGAAAGGTGATGATGTAATTGTTGATTTGGATGCAACATTGGAAGAGTTATACAATGGGGGCTCCTTGAAGGTGAATTACTGTGAACTAATCTGCACATCTCTTGCTAAATACTCCTCGTCAAGTTGACATCATCGCCTCGCTACTACGGCAAAGGGTACCACTATCTAGATCGTGGAAAAATAGATGTGCGGTTTCAGAAAGTTATATGAAGCTATCACATGTTTTCCATCTGTCTTCTTTTTCCATTTCACTCGGCAATGCACAGTAAAAGGATCTGAGCTTTCTCATTCTTTGTTGTGTGTTGAACAACTCATGAGTGACATAAAGTAGAGATTTGGGAAGCTAAGTTGAGAATTATCTCCCATTGATCTTGAGATACTCTCACGTAGTAGTTTATGGCTAAGAAGTTATGAGAGGACCAATCCTTTCAGGCGCAGCCATTTAGAGTTGTGATTTCACATTGTCAAAAATTATATTGCGTAAATAGAGAAAAAAAAACTATTTATTTTGCTTATATATAAAAGATTGGATCCCCTTAACATAGAGGAAAATTCTATTGTGGTGTCAAAGGGGTTTCAAAATTAGTTTAGGTCATAATGTTATATCCTAGAGTGTGACATTCTTCCATTTCTTGAATCAGTTTGTTTGAATTCCTGGCCACGCAACTGTCTAAACCTAGAATTTCTTTTCTGGTGATATCAACTGTCATAATTCTTCTACATGTTGTACTTACCAAGAAATTTTTCTTCTGTGTTTGGTGAAAAATACAGGTTTGGAGGGAGAAAAACATTTTAAAACCGGCACCAGGTAAGAGGCGGTGCAACTGCCGAAATGAGGTATATCATCGACAAATCGGTCCAGGAATGTTTCAGCAGATGACTGAGCAGGTATATCTTCGGTCCAAAGTTCTAGATATCAATTTCAAGCTTTTTGGTGCAGCATCTAGATTATGTTAAACTCTGCAATTATGCTGTTTAGGTCTGTGACCAATGCCCCAACATGAAGTTTGAAAGGGAGGGCTTCCACATTACTGTGGATATTGAGAAAGGAATGCAAGATGGTCAGGTGAGCTTTCTTCTACATTTTTGACTTGCATGCTTGATGTTGTTTGTTAAGATACTTACACTCTTATTTTGTTTGCAATGATCCCGTTTCTGATGTAGATGCTGAACATAAGCTTGTGTTTATACATTTTGATGTACTTTCTTCCTTGTACCCTTTTCACTGCTAGTACTCTCAGGAGCTTCATTTGGCTAGCAGAATAATTTCGTTTTAAATGTCCTTATGGCCACTTAGATCAGTCTAACTGAACTGTTAAAGCCATTTACTTTTTTTACTCTTAGTAAATAATAGCCTTTACTAGATGCTGATTTGAGGTGCACCTAAGTTCATCCAAGAACAGTCTGATGGTGGTTCATTTGAAAGCTAGGCTTGTCATGTGGTGCACTTTGATATCAATGTTATTTACAGTTTAACATTTACAATTTATATCTTGTCTATGACATATTATCTTTCACCGTAAAGAAGCTTAATTCGTTGTTAGTTCCTTTCTTAATTTTCTGAAATACAAAGAAACATTTCAAAATTTCTTTGGATCTATCGAACTTTTTTTGTTTAAAACTGTGAGCTAGTCATATCATGTGTATTCTTCTAACTCATTTCTCCTTTTTAAATGGCTAAATGTTTGCGTGAACATTAGATCATAATGTTGAGGGGCATTCATTTTCTTTTTGCCTAGAAATGCTTTCTCTTCATGTCATGTCTTGTTAGACTTGATGCCGAAATGGCAGGAAACTGCTTCTGGTTGTGTTGTGTGTTTCTTAGTAAGTCTTTGAATATGTTGGAGCCCTTAAATAATAGAACATTCTTTTTACAGGAAGTGGTCTTTTATGAGGATGGTGAGCCTAAGATAGATGGTGAACCTGGAGACCTGAAGGTTAGACTTTTATTCCATGCTGAACAATTGACTTATTTCGTCATGATGTATGCCTTGACTGTGACTTATATTGGTTCCTTTTCATATTTTGGGACAGTTCCGCATCCGCACAGCTCCTCATGACCAGTTCAAAAGAGAAGGAGACGACCTTCGCACCACTGTTACTATAACTCTGGTAACCTAGACATACTTCGTTTTTCTTACCATAGTGCATTGCAATTAGCCCTTTTATTCACTTGGCGTAGAATTAAACATTTCAAGTTACCAAAAGATGAAGGTTGTTAAAGAAGAATTAAAGTAATGGGTTGATGCTATACTGTTTAGAGAGATTGATATCCAGGAAACATGAATATAAATTCAACTAAACTGACGTATGATACAGTGCTTGTAGAGATGGTAGTGCAAGCTCTTTGCTGGTATAATGGTGTTGTTAATTGATTCTTTTACTTCGATTCAGGTGCAAGCTCTGGTTGGTTTTGAGAAGACCATTAAACATCTCGATGATCATCTGGTGGATATTAGTTCAAAGGTATATATTTTCCATACATGTGTCTGACAGACTAACCAACCACACCTATCTGTTTGGCTATATGACCGTGTACTGAAATGATTATTGATATACACTAGGGAATCACTAAACCAAAGGAAGTGAGAAAGTTTAAAGGCGAAGGGATGCCACTGCATTTTAGTGACAAGAAGGGTGATTTATATGTTAAATTTGAGGTTCTTTTCCCCACATCATTGACGGAGGACCAGAAGAAACAGATCAAGGAAATTCTTGGTTAAGATACCCCATAATAGACTATTTCTTTGGTCTCCAGTGATGAAAATCCGTGCATCTGTTTGAAGCTGCACCATGCGTCTGACTTGCTATAACCTTCCAAGCTTTTGTGATCTTAACTTTCAGGCCCTTCTATCGAGTTCATTTTTCCTTTATCTTTTTTAGGGTGGAGGTGCTCATTTGAGGTATAGAGTGGAGGCCATTGTATGTGTATCGAACAATGATTGTAGAGTAGATGGAAATATGTATAGGTGCTGCATTATTTTGAAGTCCTCTATTTTGTAAGGACGCTTGTCAGTAAGGACTAAGGATTTTAATCCCGGATGGTTTATGCAAATGACAAATGTAACGTCTTGTTATTCTTATCTTCACCCCCACTTGTGCAGGCTAACGCAAGGTTGAAAACTTACTTTACTTGGTGTTTGCGATGAATTTATAAATATAAGACATGTATTATACATATAGATATACTTTAATTTTTAATTATTAAGATTAAATTGCTTGATTTGGTGTAAATATTGGGTGTGGGTAAGTGTGGTAGGTTTGGTGAATCTTCAACCGCTTGGATCCTTGTATTTGTTTCGAGGTTCCATTGTTGCTAAACCTGTCATATCAAGCCTCCCAATACACATGTTACCCATAATTTAGGATTTTGGGCCTCTGGGCCATGTGTTACCTAACAGGATGAACGAAAGTAACACTGCAAATTCGATCTTTGAGAAAAACAATTCTAAAATTATGCTGATTTGTTTTTATCTCATAGCTCAGCCACAATGCTAACTTAGTAATTATTAGTTTGTCCCATTTAAGTGTTCCATTTACTCTTAAGATAGGAGCTGAAGTTCAATTACTATATAATAATAATAATAATAATAATAATAATAATAATAATAATAATAATAATAATAATAATAATAATATTAATAATAATAATAATAAAATCATCGATAAAATTGTATTTTTGAAAATAATGAATTATGTTTTATCACATAAGTGAGTTCCAAGCTACATTTTTTTTATAAGGATAAAAAGAAAGAGCTGGAAAACATGAGAAATAAATTCTACTTTAGACACGAATTAAACACCAAGTCAAAAGCTGAAGTGGCCGCAGAATTTACTACAGATTCTCTCCCACCGCAAGAGCAACAAAAGAAAGTGCGGTCTGTCCCAAATTGTGCGATGCAAAATTTTTTGAGGGATATTTTTGTCAGCAAATTTTAAAGTACTATAAATAAATGAGAAATATTTTTAGGGTAATTTTTGGACTGTAGCAGCTGGTAGCGGTTAGAGTTATCTATTTTATGAAATTGGTGACTATAATTAAAAAAGACCCATTACTTTTACCTTTTAATTTTAATTTTATATCTTCAATTACTTTTTCTTTTTTTATTTTTCATGTCTATGAGTATATGTAGTTAGATTTTATCGAAGGTTGTGATCCAACTTTAATATATACAACTTACGGGTATTTAATATTAATGCTTAGTGGGATTTACTTCTAAAGACAGGAATTCTTTTTCATCTCCCCTGTCAAAGTCGACGTCTTAACCTGACTTCCTGAGCTCAGTTGATTCTTGAAGCAGTAGCTCTGGATCGAGAGCTGGATGCTTACCTTATTATTATGAAAAGGAGAAAGAGCTCTTTTTATAGATGTTGAGGTGAGTAAGGGGGGGTTTGCTGGCTTGCTGGCTAGCTCGTGCAATCAAGGAAAAATGCCTTCGCCTTCTTTTTTCAAAATGAAAAAGTAAACTACCTCAGTAAGCTAGCTTTGGTTGCTAAGCGAGCATTACGCTAGGACGTGGATCGATCATGACGAGAATTGAGACTTTTCATGTCATTCCCATTTAGGTCCGATTCAGATCCCTCCGTTGTTTCCTTTTCCTTCCGCACCTTTTCCTCGAAATGAGAAAGAAGATGGTACACTTGAATTGTATTATTTAAGTCCTTATTGCTTGCCAAAAATCCTACTTCTACAATTGATAGGTCATCAGGTTATTCAAATAGGTCATGTTTTCCGTGGTTTTCCCATGTTACAACTTCCGTACCGATTCGGTCGATCCGGAATGGATCGGTTAAACATTCCATTAGGGAGCCTGGTCTTGACTCTTCTGTGTGGTATTCATTCTCGTTCGGCTCTTGAAATCACATCCAGCAGTGGTTGGAACAGCTCGCAAAATCCAACCACTTCACCTACTTCATTGCCGCCAACTGTTTCTCGTACCTCTATTGAATCCACTCTATCTCCTTATTGGATTGGTAGGTACATTCCTCTTTCTCTTCTCTTAGTCAACTAGACTTCCCTCACATCTTACTCTTCATTATAGAAGGTTCTTTATTCCAAATACTGGCGAATCACCTTCATTTAATGCTAGCATCTCTCTCAGCTGAAAGAAGATCAACTCTCAAGCTCACCCCTTTTTTGCTTTAGTCAGAAGAGCCTCTCTTCTCCTCGAGTTCTAAATCAGCAAGAAAAGAGGGACCTGTAAGACAGCAAGGAAGTTTGATTTATATCCCCTCCCTTTTACTAAACTATGGGGAACCCCGAGTAGTTTACCGGACAAATTGAGTTGTCATGATGATACCTTTCAACATCGGAAAAGACTTCTCTTCATCACGAGACTGATCGGATCTGCCGTAGACACCCGAGAGATCTTCACAAGGCAGGCTAAAATAAAAGACTAAGAGGCGCTGCAAGCGAGCAAAGAGTTATGCTTTCATTTCTTTGTTGAGATTGAAATCAAGTTAAAAGGTTAGGTATAATGCACGCAGGCCAAGTCAATAAAAGGACTTCCTTACTTTTCTTTCGTAGTAGTCTTAGTGACTAGTAGTTTGAAGCCTTAAGAGAGCGATTCTTTCGGCACTCGCTTCCTTCGCCTTAAGTCAAGTTCAGTTTACTTTTAGTGATTGAAAAAAAAAAACACCAAGTAAAAATAAAAAAGTGTAACAATTAATTGAAGTTGAAAGCGTATTTATTTTTGAGGCAGGACAAAGTAGGCAGTATAGCGGAGGGTTGGAATGTCGAGGTTGACCTAGAAGCTAAACCTGCATTAGGGTTGGTGGGCTGTGAATGCTGGTTTGATGTCTTCTTATAGTACGTGTTAAAGTCCTTAAAATCTTTTCGCATAAAGTTTATCTATCAAGTAAAGCAAAGCAAGCATATTTATAGCCTGTTTAGTCAAAGTTCTTTTTTATCGAAAGTATTTTTCTTCTAAAATTAAGATATTTGGCCAAGTTTTTAAAAGGAAAAAAGTACTTTTGAAGAAAAGCAGAGAAGCAGAAAAAGTAGTTTCTCTCCAAAAGCACTTTTTTGAAAATTACTTTTGAGAAAAATACACTTAGAAGCAGTTTTTTAAAGCTTGGCCAAACACTAATTGCTGCTCAGAAGTGCTTTTTAAATTAATTAGCCAAACAAACTACTTCTCACCAAAAGTAATTTTGAGAAAAACACTTTTGAGAAAAAATACTTCTTGTTATAAAATAATAAAAGAAGAAGAAGAGTATTACACAGAAAAGTAGAGAGAGGGGATTCTTATTGATTTTGAATTAATTACAATGGAATATAACCCCTCTATTTATAGGAAAAAGTGACTTAGCCACCAAGTAACAAACCCTAAAATCTCTCTAAAATATAGACATTCACCTTAAATACAATTCTATTTATAACACTCCCCCTTGAATGTCTATTCAACAGATAATGTGTCTCGTTAAAACCTTAACTAAAATAAAACCCAGTGAAAAAAAATTCTAGTGAAGAAAAAAGAGTATACATGTTTAGAAATACGCCTTTTGGTTGCCTCGTTAAAACCCTTGCAAGGAAAACCCAGTGGGATAAAACCTTATAAGGAATAAAGAGTAGCAACGCTTATTAACTCCCCCTGATGAGAGCATCAATTCACATCTTTGAGCCTTCACATTCCAATCTTGTGCACCATCTTCAAAAGATCGTTGGTAGATATTTGTTAAACAAATCAGCTATATTAACTTGAATGAATATGTTTCACCTTGAAATTATCATTCTTGATAGATATGTAATGTCTTCATATAATGTCGTGGAATGACTTTTTCAATATCTCCATTGAGGTAAAAATTCTCGCTATTACATTATCATGCTTGTGCACAAATTGCACTTAGGATGTGGTATTTCAGGACCAAGAATTGTATATGCTTTAAGCGATTTAAATCCGTCAGAGATTGTCATATAAGTTAAGTCATATAAGCCAAATAAATAGACTTTAGATGCATATCAAGTTTTCATGTCATGTTAGATATATAAGATCGATAAAAGTGATTGCACACACCATTAACTTTATATTTTCAAGTGTTTGAACTACAAGTCCAAAACTACATATTTTTCATATGAAACCATTTCTACTTGACTTGTTCCTTCACGATTAAAATCCTTATATATATTTAGTGTTATCATAGATGTAGTTGACGAATATTTTATATCGGTTCCAACCTCCTTTTTTTTTTCCATAAAGATATAAGATAGAGATCTCTTTATTCATATTTTCAGGTACTTGAACCTCTCGTGATATTTTATGAAGTGTTATGTCATGTGATTTTCTAGATCACTTGCCTCCTTATTATGATCATTTTGATTATTTGCTCGTCTTCTTTATCAAGAATTTTATTTGAAACCGATTTGTTTATATGCTTTAAGCGTATCATAGACGTTTTCCTTCTAGGACTTATTTTAACAGAAGCATTTGCAATGAGAATATAGTTACTTTCTTTGGGTCAGCAAATGCGTCAAGCATGCTACACAATATATTACAAATGAATTATCTTTTTATGAACTTGAAGTTCATATTATTTTATTCGAGGATCTAAATGTACAAATGATAATTCATTCCGTAATTTTTTCTCAATTGTTTATCATGTCTCCCCCTCATGTTAGAAAAACTAACTTGCTTCCTCAACTTTGGAAACCCACCTTTGTGTATTATGGTGTTAATCAAAATATAAACTGCACATCAATAATAATAAGATGAAATTATTTGGTTCCTGACCCTGAACCACTTGTGAGGGGAGAATGTAATATAATTTCATATATAACATGTATCAAATTGATACTGATAACTCTGTTCTCATAAGCAATAGTTTAGCTATTAAGCGGAGGCACTCAATAAATTATTTTGCTAAACTAACAGTGGTGTAAACCAGCATATCAAGATGAACTCTCTTGAATAGAAAATCTGGAAATTATGCTCTAAATTAAATTATTGAACAAGTTACCACGCAAATATTAGGTTGCGAGTTAATAATAATCGCACACGTAATCATCCCATAGATGCATGTTATATGATACACATGGCAGGTGAATGGGCCCATATTCACCTTTGATATTTCCAGCATTCATGGGATTCAATCCCAACTTTAGTTGGTCTATTAATTAACAAGAACAAGCAACATAAGAGAACTCGTAAAGAACTTTCTAGTTCTTTAATATTTACCCATGTGGATTTTCTTTTATTTTTTGCACATCATACTTAAATTAACATGGCTAAACCAATTATGCCAACTGAATAAATTATCAATATTGATAAACTTCATGTTTACACCATGACATGTGCAATTATCAATAAACTCCAAGTTTATGATATGGGTTTTTATATCAACAAACTTCTACTTTATTGTGGCATTTTTTTTTATTTGTGTATTACAAACTGGAGAATAAAGCGGGTAACTTTCACATACATATTACCCCGTTATAAGTTATTGCAGTGAAAGAAGATATTAAATCTTTTCTTTATTTATAGTCTCAATATAGCCAACCGCTTTTGCGAATACTTTAGAAACTCAATAAGTTTTTTTGAGACTTACTACGACACAATACCTTATTGATAATCAATTTTAATTCTCCAAAATAGTATAATTGCTCTTCTAGAGCTCTCAATTAATTTTGTACTACCATATATTCATCAATATCCATATCGTAAATATCTTTCTTAAAGAGAAAGTTATACCATTATGGTCATGGATAAAATTATATGCAAGATTTGTTTCTTGCATTACTATTGTCCTTTAATAATCACATTGCCAAAATATTTTGGCGTATAATAGGTACGTGACCAATGATCATTCATGCCATAATAATGACATTATGTTCTTAGTTCCTCTCAAACCTCCTTCTAGAGCTGAGTGTGGTATATTCACTACCACTAGCACATTTATATTATTTCAAGAATGAATATGTATTCATAAATCACATGTTATCATATTCACCTCATGAATGGACCATAATTATATATATGTGCTTTGCAAAATCTCATGTCAAATCGATGACAAGCATTACTTTCATGGAGTGAAGGATTGTTTTGAGAATCCTTATTATTCTCATTACCACAGTGATGATGATTATAATTTCGTCTATTGCCACGTCCACATCCATTGATACCTTCACAGTAATAATTTTATCTTCATTCAGACTTATTACATATTGCTACCACATTCTCTTACGGGAATGAGAATGAAGCAAATTTAATGAGACGAGTTTCCACTTCTTATGCTCATAATCATACATGAATTTGAAAGAGAAAAATAAAGTAAAATACTTACCTTGAGTCCAAAATTTATTCCTGAGGGGAGTTCATGGAACAATTGACAATCATTGTGCTCAATCCCAAAGCTTCTACTCAATTGGTTAGAGTCTCGTGCTGATAACATGTTATAAAATAATAAAAGAAAAAGAAGAGTATTGCAGAGAAAAGTAGTAGAGAGAGAATTCTTATTGATTTGAGATCAATTACAATGGTATAGAACCCCTCTATTTATAGGAAAAAAGTGACTTAGCCACCAAGTAACAAACCCTAAAATCTCTCTAAAATATAGACATTCACCTAATAAATACAATTCTATTTATAACATTTCTTCTCAAAATAAGCTGATTTTTTCAGCTTGGCCAAACGGGCTATTAGTAGGCGTTTGGACATAAATTCCAAGATTTTTTTTCAAATTTGGAATTTCACTAGATTTGAAAATGACGTTGTGTTTAGTTATAATTTTTACAACATATTTGGATGTACTTTTTTCAAAACCATGAAACATGATTTATACCCTACAATCTTATTCTACTTGAAACAAACAATCAAACATGTCGATTGTTTAACCGTACGAACAATCTCTAATAGAAGTTGTAGTGGTTCCTTTAGGTAAAAGTATAAATTGTAAATCTCAACAGTAGATATCAAAATATAGTCCAAGGCCACTCAATCAGATGGTGGTAGTTGTAGGTATTACCTAGGTTTAATAACTGATTGGGGTCCTTTTATAAATTTCAAAAATATAGGATAAATTTGTAAAACTTAAGAATACCAACTTTTATACCAACTTTTAAATTTTTCAGTTGAAAAACTAGTTCTCAGCAGTTTTTCAAATTTGAGAATGCATTTTCAAGTTGAATTTGAAAAAATATAAAATTTTCATAATCAAACATTATTTTGATTTTTTTTTTTTGAAGAAAAGGAAAAAATTCTTATATCCAGACGAGCTCTTAGTGGGCGTTTGGACATAAGAATTGTAAAATTCCAAAAAAAGTAAAAAAAAATTTCAAGTGAAAATAGTATTTGAAAATTAGAGTTGTGTTTGGACATGAATATAATTTTGGGTTGTTTTTGAATTTTTGTGAGTGATCTGAGTGAAAATTTTGAAAAACAACTTTTTGGAGATTTTCAAATTTTTAAAAAATTCCAAAATTCATCTTCAAGTGAAGGTTGGAAATTTTGTGGCCGAACACTAATTTCGAAAAATGTGAAAATTTTTCGAAAAAATAAAAAAATTCTTATGTCCAAACGGGCTCATTAGAGTTTCTACTTTCACTTTTAAGCTCCTACTCCTTTTTTAGCCGAATGACTCTAGAAACTTTTTTAATCTCATTTCATTTGAAACACTAAAACATGTGCAATTAAATCCAACACTTAATATTTTAGTAAAATTCTCCACCACTATATTTGGATAATGTATGGAGTAGAGTGTTGGTCAATCAAAAACTCTCATGTTTAGATTTTGCAAGTAGCAGAGATGAGAATGCTGAGATGGAAGTGTTGTTTGGCCCAAAATTTAGATCTAGGTTTAAAAATTAGATTTTCTTAACAAAATAGGGTTAATCTTAGCCAATAATAATATCCACTAGATTATTTAGCTAGTGCTGTGGCAAAATGTCACACGGTCTGTGGTAACAGTAATGGACATATAATAATAAATAATACTTAATCGCAGAAATACGAAGTAAATAGCATTAAATAGCAATAAATAGCGTGTAATGGTATTTATGTAAATAAATGTAACAAAGATGGCCCGAAAAAAGGATGAAGTCGTGTAATATTCCTTCTAACAATGATAAATGATTGATAAGCCCTTGAATACTCGGGTTCTCCTTGGATCGTGGGACAAAAGCTAGACATGGATCTCAAGAAAAAGGTGTCTTTTGTATGTATATAACAAAATAAGAATCTCTAGAGAATGTCAAAGTGTTCTTTTACAAATGAGTGCTCAATCCCCTTCTATAAATATGTCTCTTTCTATTTATAAGGGAATATGTTCCATAAAACCCTAATAATACAGATTTCGAGAATATTCATTAGAACATTCTCTTTAAAGTCTTATCCCTAAAACTAGCTGTTATTGCTTCGTTTAGGGAGAATGCTCGTCCTTGACCTCGGTCTTTGTTGACTCCTCGACCTTACCTTCGTCATTTATCGAACTCGTGTCGATGGTGCGTGGTAACCTTTGAAGGTTCTCCTAATTTTGACTTGGCTCTAACCTAACTAGGGTAATTTTGGCCCACACAGTTAGTCCATTCGCTTGTTGAGGTCGTCTTTGCGTGCGAGTTCAATGAGTGGATAATATCGTTCATGGTCATCTTCGTGGTCGAGCTCGCCGAACAGATAACATGCGTCGTGGTCGTTGTAACGAGCAGGCGACGTGCCTCTCCGTGGGCCTCGTATTTCAAATCCCTTAAATTTCCCGGGTGATTTGTTGGAACCATCTGGTCTAAGAAAGGGAGTGACGTCATGACGTCATGCATCATGATGATGCTTGTTCCCGATGCATTGCGTCGATTTGCGCATAATCTTTGATTGGATCTGCCGTTTTGATTTCGGTGCCAATTATGATGAGCTGTTTCAGGTTTGGTGCCCATTATAATAAATCGTTTCGGATTTGGTGCCTCAATCTCTAAAAATATGGATAGCCAAACCTAAATTTGAAATTTTATTCTTCCAAACTTCCTCTCCGAACCTCTCTTTTCTGCTTCGTTGCTCTATACTGCATCCCAAACTCTCTTCTTAGTATTTTTCTTCACTTTCTCATAAATATGTCGAAGTTAACATCTGATGTCGGTGAAGGGAGTCACGTCGTTCTGTTAGCGGTTGTGTTCCCTGCTCAGGGGGAGAATGCAACTGCCACCGTAGATGATGAAACTTTTTCATCAGTGGAAGAGATCATCCCCTGTAACCCTGAAGCCAGGTCCGACTTCCAACGATTGTCGGATGTGTGATCCACGTCCTATCCGCACTCATTAGTGAGTGAAAAAACAGTCATTGGAAGAATAGTACTCAATAAGAGTCGCGGTCGATTTTCACAGAGAGTTTAATATAGGTGTTAGGGTATACACTTAATGAGAGCAAATGAAATAACTAAATTGCGCTTCCAAACAAGGGATTTTGTTTTCTACTTCTAAATTAACACTAACAATTATAAACTAATGAGAAAAAACTAGAAAGCGAGTGATTGTTTTTTTTTGTTTTTATCAAATGGTTAAAAGTCCTAGGGGTGTGATCTCCACCTAGGTGTTCGCTTAATGGGTTAAGTACGTTAACACTTGTCTTATTGATCGGGGTTGTATTATAGCTGTCAACTCTAAGTTACCCACTCAATACCTCTCGGTTATAGAGTGATTTTGCTCAATTTGGCTTTCTCAAGCCCAAATGGGTATCAAGCAAAATAGTTGATATGAGCTCAAGTTGGGTTTTTCCTATCTCTAGTTCAATCTTTTTAATTAGGCTAATCAAATCCTTAATTAGCCCAATTTCTTGTTAGCCAAGTTTCTCTAGACTAAGTCCCTCTTTCTCAAGTAAAGACCAAGTCAAAAAGGCATGAATCAATGTTCGCAACCATTAGTTCTAAAATTAAAGCATAAATAAGGCTAAATAATTAACACCCAATCATAAAAAAACATTTAATTAAATATCCATAAGGTTTACACACTAGGGTTGGGTTACAACCCTAGTAAAAATCTAGCTACTCATAGCAGAAAATGAAGAAAATAAAGAAGAAATACTAATTAAACTTATAATATAAAATTAAAATGATAAACTATGATGTTTTTATCCCAAAATGACCACAAATTTTCTAAAATATAAAACTACAATGGCTACAACTGCTTAAACTTTAAAACTTGACCTAAAAATATGATTTCCGTCTATTTATAGTGGCCCAAAATTTACTGACAAAAATACCCCTCGGGAGGTTTTGCGGCCGCACAATTCCATGTGCGGTCTACACATTGCTTGGTCTTGCAAGGAACTGGATTCTGCAGTCGCACAATTTGGTCTGCGGCTGCAATGTAGCTTATGCAGCTGCACAATTATTATGCGATCCGCACTTCTGGTAAGGCTTCAGTCTTGGTCATTCATTCTCTGAATTTTTTAAATTCTTGTCAGCGCTGACCATGTTCGGCAGCCGCACAATTCATGTGGTGTCCGCACTTTTGCTTAAAGCCTGTTGAGCTTCTTCACCAATTTTGCGGCTGCAGAGGAAATTCTACGGTCCGCACTTGCTTCTGTGGCGCAGAAATACCTCGCGGATCGCACTTCTTGTGTGCTGCGCCCTTTCTTGCCTTCTGAGTCAGAACACTCCTTTTTGTGTCGGATTTCTTCATAAGAGCCCAAATTTCCAATATTCATGCAATTTGCACACTTTCATTAGTTTTGATAACAATAAGTGGTCAAAATCCACACTTATCTATGTGGCGCCTTGAAAATTCCGTTTGACAATGTTGCCCAAATAGTTGGCTGAGTTTAAATCCAAGTTCGGCCTCCCCAACCATATCGAACTAATCTCCACTGAGGGGGATGAAGTAAATGTTCACCTCCCTGGTTACTGCGCTCTATACGCCTACCCGTTCACTATCGGTTACTCATTTCCTCTTCTCCTGCCGGTGGAGGAGTTTTGCCGCAACTATGGAGTTTGCTCCGCTTAGCTCACCCCTTACGTTTACAAGGTCATCAAGTTTCTAACCAAATTTGCTGAGCTTGCCGAGGTCGAGGTGACAGTGCGGCATTATGGTGCACCTGTTCGCGCCTAACTTCTATAGGGGGACGATGTTGAACCTTCGTCACCGCGCAGGCAAGTGCTTGGTGGTGAGGATGGACAACAAGGCCAACCACCAATTCTGTCTTGATCTTTTATGTCAGAACT
Organism: Nicotiana obtusifolia; assembly: GCA_002018475.1. NCBI lineage: Eukaryota > Viridiplantae > Streptophyta > Magnoliopsida > Solanales > Solanaceae > Nicotiana > Nicotiana obtusifolia. Next base: position 349,125 of record MCJB01007624.1, on the reverse strand, counting down.
GAGGACGTCGTGGCTAACATCGATGGTTTCCCTAAGGCTTGGAATTAGACACGTAAGTGTCCAGGTTTCTTTCGTTTTACATTTTGCATATCTTCGCCTATTTCGGGCTAGTTAAGTAATTCTTCCTTCCCTGTAGCCAACAATTGTCCTCCCCCTCTAGCTGTACACATCACCGATAGGGTCGGGCCGATTCTCCCCCATGCCGTAGGGGTTCGTGACTCGCCGAGCTTCTTTAAGAAGTTTAGACCAACTCTCTCTTCTGCAGGTAACTTCTCTTTTTGGCTGTGATTGTTGCTTCTCTTTGTTGTATGTTGGCTTGCTTTGTTAACTTCTATGTTTTTTCCTTTCCTAGGTCCAGTTGGGGGGTCTTCTTGAAGGGGCAAGGCGTCTGTGCCCTCTTTTAGGAGAAGGACCATATGCCTTCAGTTTCTTCCCCCGTCGTGGTTGCTGAGCCTTCTGTACTCGCCCCCGTCCTGACTGCTACGGCTTCTGAATCTACCCCCATCGCAACTGCTTCTTCCGCTTTTCTGCTATTCTCGCTGATCGATAAGGACGATGAAGTCTCCCCCGGTGATGGAGATCTAAGGCCTCATAAGAAGAGAGTCATAGACACCGGGGGAAATCCCGATGGTTGTTGACTCGTCGGAGGGCGACTTTGTTCTTCAAGAGACAACAGTAATACATATTGGAGAAGGTACTAGGGCGAGCTCCAAAGCCCTACAATTGGAAGAGGTGGACGTGGACGATCGAGGAAGGGCACTTGATGACGGCCCCGCACTTTCAAGGCAAGAGAAGACTTCATCCTCCCGGGAGGCAATGGATGTTTCTTCGCTAGCTGGTGACAGAGGGAAAACCATCACTGAGGAGGGCGATAAGTCGGGTTCCAACATTGATCTGGACAATCTTAGGATGATCGATGAGGGGCTCACCCAACTTGAGATAAGGCTAGAGGGAGGTTCTAGGACCATCACAATCTCAATGGATCGTGATTTGCTTGTAAATACCAAGGAGGTAGTCCCTACTCTCAGTCCTCTCTATTCTGACGTCGAGGGTGAGACCCTCAAGAAGATAACTGATAGTACTTTGTCAAAGAGTATCGTTGGTCTTGCTCTCAAGGTAAGTACGACTGTTACCCGCCATTTTCCTTATGCCTTAGCTTATTTTTAAGTTCTAACCTATTTTCTTTGATTTGTAGACGGTTATTCTGGAAATTGAGTGTGCTCGAAAGTATAAAGAGTACCGTGGGAAGTACCGGGATCTCTAAAGTCGGCTTCGTGAGGGAGGCGATGTGCTGGCCTTGAGGGAAGAGTTGAATAAGAAGGATGAGGACCTGATGGTGGTCGTGGAAAGTTTTAGTGTCCTCGATGGAACGTTGAGGAGCAATGATGAAGAGCTTGAGCTTAATAAGGGTGTGGAGGCCCAATGTAGCGACCTTCATGCTCAGATAGTTCAACTGCAAGGCCAGTTACAGGAGTGACAATTCCAGATGGAGGCTCTTAGGGGTGAGATTGCTGAGAAGAAAGAAGAGCTCGAGTAGGCAGAGTCTTCTCAGTTGGATGCTCGAAGGAAGGTGGACATCCTCGAGCTGGTGAACAAAACTCTTCGTGCTGAGCGAGAAATTGATCAGTCGATGGCAAGCGCTAAGGAGGACCATCTTTATGTGAGGATCAGAGAGCTAGACAAGGAAAATTCCAAGTTGCATTATAGAGTTGCTGCTCAGGAGACCGAGAAGGCCCAACTACTTATGTGGCTCACTTCGTCAAATACTTTCGAGTATCCTAACATTCCTCGGGAGCTGTATGAGGAGTGGATCCATGCTGAAGCTCAGCTGGACGTGCTTCATGACCTGCGTGCAACAGGCGCTATTTTCTAAAGAGGCTCTCGAGAATGCTTGAGTTAAGGCTCGCGAGGCTGGGCTCGCTTGTGATTATGATCCTGTTACGCCTCAGCTTGATGAGGATGATGAAGAGGGCATGGATCGACTCGAGGACGATGCCTGGTATGATTCTGCTTACACTTAGGGCGAGGATGGAGGAGATGCTAGAGGCCGAGATGGTGATGGCCATTAGTTTTTGTTTCAACTCGAATACTTTTTTTGTTGGCATTTTAAAACGCTTTTTGTGAGGAACCCTTCCTTTGAATATGAATATCCAAGTTGAATTATTGTTTTACATGTCTTTTTCATTTTGGTGTTTCGTTTCTATACTTGTGTTTTGTTTCTGTACTTTGTGAAGTCGTCCTTTAGGAGGCTATGGCCCTTGGGTCGAACAGCCGTGGGCCTTATTGGCCTTTTGTTTATACAATTCGAATAAGTCTCTTAGTCTATATGTGGCCGAGAGCCGATAGGTGTCGTTCGAACTTGGTCGAATTTTATCTTTTATTGAATTGTGGCCGAGGGTCGATAATTGTTGTTCGAACTTGGTCGAATTTAATATTTTATTGGATCATGGTTGCGGACCGATAGGTGTTGTTCAAACTTGGTCGAATTTAACCTTTTATTGAATCGTGACCGAGGAGCGACAGGTGTGGTTCAAACTTGGTCGAATTTAACCTTTTATTGAACCATGGCCGAGGGCTGATAGGTGTTGTTCGAAATTGGTCGAATTTAACCTTTTATTGAATCATGGCCGAGGGCCTATATGTGTTGTTCGAACTTGGTCGAGTTTAACCTTTTATTGGAGCACTTTCGATAAGCATGAATTTTTATTAGTTTGACGTCGTTGCTTTGATTACATTGTTTTCCCTTGGGAAATTTTTGGAGAATGTTACAAATTTTGGGCGTTGGCTGGCGTTCCAGTCCCAGTCTCAATATATGTAGTCTCTTCATTGTTGGACTTGGAGAATCTTGAGGAGTCGGGCAATGAAAAGTAATCAGTCAGTTCTCGTACACTTTGACTCGAAGTGTCCCCACTCGTCGCCTTGTTAAAAACCTCCTTGAGAAAACCCTATTGGGAAGGGTACGACTTGGGGGGCATTTGTTATTTACTAGAAGTTGAAGTATTTGAGGTGGCTGATATTCCAATTGTTTGGTAGTTGTTTTCCATCCATTGTCTCTAGTTGGAATGAACCCTTGTTCGCTTTGCTTATAATTTTGTATGGCCCGTCCCAGTTGGTTCCCAATTTTTCTTCTCATGGATCCCTATTTGCTTGGGTTTTGGCTTTGAGTACGTAGTCCCCGATCTTGAGCGGTCGAACCTTTGCCTTTTTGTTATAGTAACGTTCCGCCTGTTGTTTTTGAGGGACCATCCTTACCTTGCCCCGGCGGGAATGGACCCACGATGTCCATTCCCACTTGATAAATGGCCATGGAGAGGTGACCGAATGAAGGTGTTTGCCTACTTGGTAGATTATTCGGGCGTATTTCTGACATTGTTCGCATTTTTTTCACGAATTCCGAGGCATCTTTCTTCATAGTGAGCCAATACTACCCAGACAGTATGAGGCACCTGACGACGAGTGTGCGATCACTAGAGTGAGCGCCGCAATGGCCTCCGTGGAATTTCTCGAGAGTGTGTTGGGTTTGGTTTGGACCTAAACATTTTGCCAAAGGACCGCCATACATTCTCTTGTATAAGTCATTATGAGCAGGCTATATCTGGCCGCTTGCATTCTTAGTTTTTTAGCTTCCTTTTTGTCATTTGGGAGGGTGTCATCCTGAAAGTACATATTAATAAAATTGTGCCAGTCCCAAGTTAAACTTACAAATTTTACCTGGATTTGGTCTAGCGACTAGTTGAGGAAAAGAACTACGACTTTATCCCCGGTTGTGATGCTTCTGGTGGCGGTGGCTAACTTGGCGAGGCCATCTGCTTCGATGTTCTGAGCTTGTGGGATTTTGTCGATCTGGCATTCGTCGAAATTAGGCAGCAACTTACAGATTTCGGCTAGATGTTTTTGCAACCTCTGTTCTTTCATTTGGAAAGCCCCTGTAACTTGGTTGACCACGAGCTGAGAATCATAGCGGAGTTTCAGCCGCTTCACGCCGTATTTGAGTGCTAGCCTCAACCCAGGCGATTACGGCCTCATACTCGGCCTCGTTGTTGGTCATATCATTGCATCTTATGGACTAGCGAATCACTTCACCGGTAGGGACCTCGAGTACGAGTCCTTATCCATATCCAGAAGCATTGGATGCGCTGTCAGTGTAAAGGACCAAGAGGTCTTGTGTTTGAAGAGAAACTTGAGCGGCTTCCTTCTCGGCCTAGGGCATTACTTTTGCACAGTCTGCGATGAAGTCGGGGAGCACTTGCGTGTTCAAGCTAGTATGTGATGTCGTGCTCACTTAGCTTGATGGCCCATTTGGATAGCCTCCCCGACAGCTCGGGTATATGTAAAATGCTTCTTAAGGAAAATGGTAATGACTGAGATAGGGTGGCACTAGAATAAGGTTTAAGCTTTCGGGAAGCTACGACCAATGGCAGGGCCAATTTCTCGAGGTGTGGGTACCTGGTCTCAGCGTCGAAAAGTGTTTTACTAATGTAATAAATAGGATATTGCATACCTTTGCTTTCTCGAACCAGGACCGCACTTATTGCTACTTCGGAGACATCGAGGTAGACGATGAGGTGTTTTCCAGGTTCAGGCTTCGAGAGTAAAGGTGGTGATGATAAATACGCCTGCATTTATCGCACTGATTGCACGCACTGGGGCGTCCACTCGAGGCTGTTATCCTTTTTGAGCACGCTAAAAAATCTATGACATCTATCGGACGATCGCGAGATAAATATCGATAAGCGGCGATTCGACCGATCAATCTTTGGACTTCCCTCTTAGTAGTCAGTTGCTTAGGTATCCCGTTGATAGCCTTTATTTGATCTGGATTGACTTCAATTCCTCATTGCGATATTAAGAAACCCAAAAAATTTCCCGAGGTTACACCAAACATGCATTTCTAGATGTTTTGTTTCATCCCGTACTGTCTTCGTATGTCGAAAGCTTCCTTCAAGTGGTCGATGTGATCTTCTGCCCTCACGGAGCTGACTAGCATGTCATCGATATATACCTTCATGGTCTTGCCGAGTTGATCTTTGAACATTATTATGACCAACCTCTAATAGGTGGCCCCTTCGTTCTTCAACCCATACAGCATGACCCTATAACAATATGTTCCCTTTTGGGTGATGAATATGGTCTTTTCTTAGTCTTCTTCCTCCATAAGAATCTGGTTATAACCTGAATATGCGTCTAGGAAACTTAGCAGCTTGTGCCCCGCTGTTGTGTCAATGAGTTGGTCGATATGTGAAACGAGAATGAATCTTTCGGGCATGATTTGTTTAGGTCTGTGAAATCCACACACATCCTGCATTTCCCATTTTTCTTTTTGACCATCACCACGTTGGCTATCCATTTGGGGTACTTCAACTCCCTGACGGAGCCATTTGCTAAAACTTTTTCCACCTCCTCGTGGACGACATCATTGATGGTAGGGTTGAACTTTCGTCAAGCCTGCCTTACTGAGGGATAAAAGCGGTCGACGTTCAATTTGTGTGTGGCGATCTCTTTAGGGATTTGTGGCATATATGCATAGCTGAAAGTAAATAAATCTGCGTTAGCTATTAAGAATTGACTAAATTTACTTGGTTCTCGGAGTTTGCAGCCGATGTATGCCTTTTTACTGAGGTCGTTGTGGTCTAATTGAGCAGTATCAATGTCTTCTATATTTGATTCTGTGGCTTTGACTGTTTCGGGGTCCATAATGACTTCCCTAGCTCCTTCTTGTGGCAACCTCGACCCTACTAATTGCTATATGCTTCTTTTTCCTTATCTTTCTTTTGTTGAGTTGTCGTGCTATCTATGGAGATTCAGTAGCACTCCTGGGACTTGCGTTGTTCCCCTCGTATGATGAATATTCCCCAAGGTGTTAGGAACCTGATCACTTGGTATTAACTGGAGGGGACGGCTCTAATATGATGTATTCATGGTTGTCTGACTATGGCGTTGTACGTGGTGGCCTGGTCCATAATATGGAACGTTGTGTCCAGAGTTACGCTACCGGCGAGGATGGGGAGTGTAATTTCTCCCAAAGTCAGTTGAACTGCATCGTTAAAACCGATTAATGTGATGCAACATGGCACTATCTTATCCTTGAGTCTCATCTGTGCGAGGACTCAGGGATGGATGATGCACAGTCCACTCCCATCATCTACCATGGTACATTTAACATCAATATTTAAATATGTAAAGTAATGACTAAAGCATCGTTGTGAGGGAAAGTCAAACCGTCGGTATCTGACTCGTCAAAGATGATAATTTATTGGAGTTCGTCATACTATTCGTGGGTGATCGATCTTTTAAGCTTGTGGGTGGCAGTGAACTTGACGCCGTTGATGGAGGCGTTGTCCTTGCCACCAATAATCATATTGATGGTACGAGCTGGTGAGGCAGCTTCAGCGGTCCTTGACGTTCTCGACCCTTGGCGAAGATGTTCCTTCCTTTGTTGCTCAGTAACTCTTTGAGGTGCCCTTGCTGCAACATGTTCGCTATATCTTGCCTTAGGGCGATGCAATCTTTTGTTTTGTGTCTGCGTTCCTAGTGGAATTTGCAGAGGGGGTCGGATTTCCTTATGCTCGAATCGGACCTCATATTTGGCGGCCACTTCACCTTTGTTCCGAGCTTCTCAAGGGCGTAGACCACCTCTGTTGGTGAAACACACAAATTGTGAGCAGATAACAAAGGGGGAATATCTTTCTCGTTCCTGTGAGTCCCCGTCCTCGGCCTAGACGGGCCATCATCATAGAGAAAAGAGGGAGGGGTGAGTGCCCTGACATAAGGCTGATGTCGTTCCCTCCTCATGTTATCTCTTCGTTCTTTCCCGGGCTCGGTTTGTACTGAGATGAGTCGTAGAGTTGGTCCGTTGAGGTCGTCATCATCTGCTCGGACCTCGGCATAATAGGCATTATGGATTTCGTCCCAAGTGGTTGGAGGATACTTCATCAATTGGCTCATCAGCTTTCTCCTCGCTCTCGAACCCTCTCTACTCAACCCGTTTTGAAAGGCTGCGACTGCCATCCCCTCAGACACATATGGTAAGGTCATCCTTACCCTGTTGAATCGGGAGAGGAAGTCCCTCTCCTAGGGATTTCTTGATGGTGAAGATGTCATTTACTCTCGTTTCGGCTTTCTTGGCCCCGGCATGTGCCGTCACGAACTTGTCGGCCACTTCTTCGAACGTTTCTATTGAGCGGGCTGGTAGCTGTGAATACCATGTTAATGCCCCTCTAGTGAGTGTTTCGCCAAATTTCTTCAATAAAATGGAGGACACATGTTCCTTGGTGAGGTCGTTGCCCTTCACAGCAGTGACGTCATTTTAAAGGTCTTTGATATGGCATGTGCGGCCGCTTCCTCGCTATACGGTTGTTCTAAAAATCTACTGGCTTCCCTTTTTGGCAGTAATGTAAGGGCGCCTTGTATCTTGTCTACTTGTTCCTGGTGTTCTTTCATTTGGTCTTTAAGCGCCTTGTTCTTACTCTCCATTTCTTTCATTCTTTCAAAACAACAGCGAAGACGCTATCACCTACATTGTCAGTAACATTACGAGTTTTACTTGGAGTTGGGGGGTCTGGTTGATTGGCCTATTCGTCCCCTCGCTGTACCGTGTAGGCTATTGTGGTTTCTGTGGTCGTGCATGAAGCTTTTTTGTTGAGCATGCTTACTAGGGTATCAGTTAGCCATGCTTCGAGGAGCTTTTTCATAGCAGGCAGTGTCCCTTCTGCTGTAGACGTGGAAGCTCCTTTCCTATTTGGTTTCTTTGTGTTGCAAAAGGGGGGAGGCGGCCTCTCTCACCTAGGGGAGGCCGTGGGCGTCACATTCTCGCCTTGTGTTTCATAGCTTTCCTTGATGGCGTTCATGAGGTTAAGGGGAACATCATCTGTTGCCCTAGTCTTGTTTCCTTGGTTACCTATCATGGAAATTTCTGTAAGTGCAGAGAGGAGAGATAAACTTTGTGGCTTGTTGGGATAGCAAGCCACGTGAGTTTTTAATCTAATGGAAACTAAAAGATTAGCTAAGAAATCCTCATTGGCGATGCCAAACATTTTGACGCAAAATTTAGAGGTTTAAATAATTAGACTTTCTTAACAAAATAGGGTTAATCTTAGCCAATAATAATATCCACTAGATCATTTAGCTAGTGCTATGGCAAAATGTCACACGGTATGTGGTAACAATAATGGGCATATAATAATAATAAATAATACTTAATGGAAGAAATACGAAGTAAATAGCATTAAATAGAAATAAATGGCATGTAATGGTACTTATATAAATAAATGTAATAGAGATTACTGAAAAGGGGGATGAAGTCGTGTAATATTCCTTCTGACAATGATCAATGAGCGATGAGCCTTGGAATACTCGGGTTCTCCTTGGATCGTGGGAGAAAAGTTGGATAGGGATCTCAAGAAAAAGGTGTCTTTAGTATGTATGTAATAAAATAAGAATCTCTAGAGAATGTCAAGGTGTTCTTTTATAAATGAGTATTCAATCCCCTTCTATAACTATGTCTCTTTTTATTTATAAGGGGATATGTTCTATAAAATCCTAATAGTACAGATTCCGAGATTCCACTAGAATATTCTCTTTAAAGTTTTAACTAGCCATTATTGCTCCGTTTAAGGAGAATGCTCGTCCTCGACCTCGGTCTTTGTTGATTCCTCGACCTTACCTTCGTCATCTATCGAACTCGTGTCGATGGTGCGTAGTAACCTTTGAAGGTTCTCCTAATGTTGACTTGGCTCTAACCTAACTAGGGTAATTTTGGCCCATACAAGTATGAGCATACTAAGAGAGATAAGATTGGGAATAAAAATATTCGGGAATGTGAAAGTGGCTCCCGCAGTGGACAAGAGTGCCTCAGTGAGAAGTTATGAGAGGTTGACCATAGTAGGTTTGAGGAGGGCTAGAGGTAGGCTTAAAAAGTGTTGAGTAGAGGCGGTAAGGCAAGATATGGCACATCTGCAACTTATTGCAGACATAACTCTTGATATGAAGGTATGGAGATTGAGAAATAGAGTAGAAATCTAGTAGGTAGTCGCGAGTGTATCTTTTTCTTACCTGTAGAATCTATAGTATTATCATATTTTCTTATACTTAGATTAGTATTATTACCAGTTGTTTTGCTTGAGTTTCTTATCATTTTGTTGTTGTTGCTATTGTTTCGTGTTACTATTTTCTTTTCATGGTTTACATATTATTGCTTTCTTTTCAATTAATGTTGTGATTATACTTCTCATCAGCTCAAGGTTTATCAAAAATAATTTCTCTGTCTTTATGAGATAGGGATAAAAATAACATACACTATCTCTCTTATTAGACCTCACTCGTAAAATTTTATTAAATTTGTTGTTATTGTTATACTACTTTATATCTGGATACTGGAGAATGAAATGGAAAAAAAGGACAAACGACGAAGTGGATATTATGTGTCAATTATATCATTTTATATGACATATTTTGCTTAGACATGAAGTTTATTACTTAGTTTCTTGAAAATACTACGAGTAGTTTTTTTTTTGTTATTACAAGTAGTATTGATGTAAAAAAAAGTGATGTTTTTCGTGTTGATTTCTTTGAGAACGTTTTCTACACGTTTTCTACACCAAATGTTATTTGTGTAGTTTTGTTTGTATTGAATGGGGAGAGAAAGAGAAAAAAGGCACGTAAAGACTAAGAAGAAGCAAGATTGAGACACGTCACTTCATAATTTGGTATAGGTCATCTGCCAAAGTTGACGTGGCAATCATGCAAGTGTATATCCCAAGTCCATTTATGAGCTGTTTCAAGTAGGACCCACATATCTTAAGAACGTGGAGGAAGTCGAAAAGGCCCTCTAAATTCCCAAAATCTTTCTTCTACTAAAATAATACTCCAGTTAATTAATAGTAAAATAAGTAAGACTATCCATGTCATTCTTGTTTTCTCAATTCTAGTTTTCCCCCTTTTTGCCAACCAGGTAAGACGCGGTCACCTGGTACTTTTATTTTTGCCTTTTTGGGTTGGCAACTTGGCATGAATTATCCCATTGTAGTCCTTATCCAATTATTTACAATTTGCTTAGATTTCATGTCTAAGCAAATTGTGTCATATAAAATGAGATCGTTTACTTTACACGATGTCAAACTGTTTGATGTGTTCTGTTTTTATACGAAATTCAAGAATTTAACTACCTTATAATTTGAAACTAAATGTTTTTTGTAATGCTTTATCTATTTAATTAATTTACAACCTTTTCTAAAGATAGTTAGGATTTAAATACGACAGTTTAAATTAAAATCGCCACGACTCACGAGTTTGAAGAATAACTAGTATTGCTATCTTAAAATATACACTCAAATATCTTGTATAAAAAATACTCCAATAAAAGTATATCAGGCGTCGAAAGGAGAGCTGGAAGGGAATGAAAAGTAGGAATGACGAAAAAGCGTAGTGATAATGAAACATGAAAAGATAAAAAAGTAAAAGAACAAATTTTTGCCACATAGATACGACGTCGTGTAGGTGGAGTGATTCTTTTGTAGTTTCCAGGAAAAAAGGCAAGCCAAAAATATCGTTGGTGTGACTTGTGAGAGAGAGAAAAAAGGAAAGAAAATGGAAGAAGAAACCTGAAAGGCTGTTCACCTGTGCCTTCATTTCTTTGGTTTACAAATACAAACCCCCCTTTTTAAATTTCTTTTACTCTCTCTCTCCCATTTTCTCTGTATTATTGATTCTTTTTACGAAAAAACCGAAAACCAACTCCAAATTCAAAGATTGTTGCCACCCAACACCTCAACAACAACAAAAAAAACTTCACCTTTACAATACCAATCTAGTTCATAAAGCTTCACCTCTGATTTTCACATATTGATAAACCATAAAGAAAAAAATAGCAAGAGGAACAAAAGAAATTGTAGAATTTGAAAAGGCTTTTTTGTCAATGGATAGTATTTGTTTAACTGGAGGGATTCAAGGAATGGCGGGACCGATTGCCGTCGCCGGCACCGGATCTTTAGACGTCCGTGCAACCCAATTTAGTACATCCGCCGTTGGCCGTTCGTCGGCGGCGTCCATGTCGGTTGAAAAGCCATCTTCTTCTCAGAGGAATAAAAATACATCATGGGGTTTTTCATTTAGGTACCCACTTAGATCTTTTTGGTCAGGTGGTAAAGGAAGGTATGATGCAATAGCTGTAGACGATGCCGTATTGATGGATGAAAAGGAGGAGCAAATTGGGGAGAAGAAAGACGAGGAGGGGCAAAATGGGAATTGGGTATTGAAGATTTTGCATGTTAGGTCTTTGCGTAGTAAAGAAGAGGATGATGATGTAGGGGACAAGGGTGGTGGTGTTGAAGATGCTGTTCAAAAAAACATTGAAGGGCAAAATAGTCAATGCAGTGGTGGGGATGAAGAGTGTGATGTGTGTTCTGTGGATGATGATGAAGAAAAGTTCAAATTTGATAGAAATTCTTTTTCTAAGTTGCTCAAAAGGGTGTCATTAGCTGAAGCTAGATTGTATGCTCGGATGTCTTATTTGGGAAGTCTGGCTTATGCTATACCCCAAATTAAGGTAGTTTCTTCTTAACTTTTTTGTGTATGTTGATTGCTCGCTGTTTAATTTCTGAGGCTATTTGGAAAATGAGGTCTCGTGAATGGAGAAATGGGTAGATAATAGATACTATGTGGTTGGATTAATGTATTGCATAAGTTGATTTAATATTGAGTATGTAGATTTAACTTCTTCACTTGCTTCTGTGAAAGGGGTGTCAGAAAATTGCAGCTTTTAGTGCTTAATTTTAGTGCACTGAGGTTACAAATGTCTCAAAAGGCGCGATCTTTAGCTTTAGAGGTGTTTTATTATGCATGATTTACGTGATTTGGGTTTTACGGCATCAAGATTTGTCCCTTCTTCTAGCTGAACCAATAAGGCTAGATTTGAAGAAACTGGAAAAGACAGCCATGTTTTTCAGGAGAGTCTTTTCATAATAAGCTTATACAAGCTTTAACCTTGTTCTGTGATAGTGTCAAGTGGACAACTTGATCTTTGGTTTATTTCTGTTTCTGTTTTAGAAGCAATGTCATCTGGCAGCCATGTTATGGGAGTTCATGTTTCTGTTTTTGTTGGTGCAGCCAGAAAATTTATTGAGGAATCATGGATTGCGGTTTGTCACTTCTTCATTGGAGAAGAAAGAACAGGCAGAACAGGCATTGAAAGCTGAGAAAGAGAAGGCAGAAGCTGAGGGCCAGGAGAAGAAAGAGAAAGAAGTTGTTCAAACTCAGGGAGAAGAAAAGAACACTACAAATTCAGTAGAAGGGGATGGGAAGACCAGTGGGAACAGAATAAGTGCATCTACTGCTTATCATATAGCTGCCTCTGCCGCGTCTTATCTGCACTCTCATACAAAGAGCATTCTTCCTTTTAAATCGTCCAACTCTACGCCAAATAAAGATTCCTCTGAAAGAACCATCGGATGTGATGACAATGAAGTTGGAAGGAACAGGGAAGTTGCTTCTTTTATGGCGACCAGCGATTCAGTGACATCAGTAGTTGCTGCAAAGGAGGAAGTAAAGCAGGCTGTTGCAGACGACCTGAACTCGAATCATTCTTCACCCTGTGAGTGGTTCGTATGTGATGATTATGAGAGTTTGACAAGATTTTTTGTCATTCAGGTATGCATCACAGCCAATTTGATCTTCACCTTTTCCCCTTTCCATTTTGTTGCTGAATTTCATCTTTAATTACTTTCAGGGATCAGAGTCATTGGCATCATGGCAAGCAAATCTACTCTTTGAACCTATTCAATTTGAGGTATTTAGGCACTCAAATAAGTGCTTGTGCAAAATTTAAACTATGTTCTGTTTTTCTAGTCCGACTGTGTTGTGCTAGTATAACGCGCACAAGTACTTTCCTAATAAAATCTTGAGACAATGCATTGACGGAGAGTTGTGATTGTATCTTTCTTTTTTAGGGTCTAGATGTGATGGTTCACCGAGGTATTTATGAAGCTGCAAAGGGCATGTACGAACAGATGTTGCCGGAAGTACGTTCACACCTTAAATCTCATGGTAGTCGTGCCAAATTCCGTTTCACTGGGCATTCCCTTGGTGGAAGTTTATCATTGCTCCTCAATCTCATGCTGCACATGAGGGGAGAAGTTCCCCCCTCTACCTTGCTTCCTGTTATAACTTTCGGTGCGCCATCAATAATGTGCGGAGGAGACCGCCTCCTTCGCCACCTTGGCTTGCCTCGGAGTCATCTGCAGGCAATCACAATGCATCGGGACATTGTACCCCGAGCCTTCTCTTGCAATTATCCCAATCACGTTGCAGAATTTCTCAAAGCTATCAATGGAAACTTCCGCAGTCTTCCATGTCTGAATAACCAGGTAGAGAATAACGTTACTCCATTTACATAGAGAATGACTTAATATGTTAAGTGTTTTAAGCTCTATGGTTACTCATACCTGTTTTTTTTTATCAACAGAAGTTATTGTTTGCTCCAATGGGGGAGTTCTTAATTCTGCAGCCAGATGACAAGTTCTCTCCGAACCATGACCTGTTACCTTCAGGCTCTGGTCTGTATTTAATGAGCGATCCTGTATCAAGTTCAACAGAGGCAGAAAAACAAATCCGAGCCGCTCAGTCTGTGTTTTTAAACTCACCCCACCCGCTTGAGATCCTCAGTGATCGCTCTGCCTATGGTTCTGGAGGAACAATACAAAGAGATCACGACATGAACTCATACTTAAAATCTGTAAGAAACGTAATTCGCCAAGAGCTGAACAGCATCAGAAAAGCTCGGAGGAAGCAGAGGCGCAGAGTTTGGTGGCCATTGGTTGCACCAAGTGGGGTTAATACTGGTATTGTTGTTAGAAGGCATGTGGAATCAGGTAATATGGGCCATGGCCAGTTCAACTTTGCTGGCATTTTACGTAGTGGGAAAGAATCGTTGAAGCGATTCAGTACACTAGTTGCGTCGCAGCACATGCACTTGCTTGTGGTGCTTCTGTTTCCTGCACGGTTGCTTATCGTCGGGACTTTCAGCATGTTGAATTTCCGTTGAATCGCCAAAAAGCATTGGACAAGTTAAAAGGAGGGTAGATAATTCTTTATTCTTTTGACAACTAAAGTCCCCCGGTATTCTGAAAGAGGGGGACTTACCTGAATGAAAGAAACCTAAATATGTCAGTATTAGTGAAAAATAGATTTACAATTTGGATCCAATTCTTATTGGTCAAAACTATTACAGATTATTTTCCATTTATTGGAATGCAAAGATGTATATCCTATTATGTTTGAGTAGTAATGATATCGTCTCTTCTCACATAGATGTTCAACTTTGAATGATCCTTCGCATGAAAAAGGAACATGTATTAAATTGGAATGTGAAGGTAAGAATCATATGCAAGATTGAAAATAGAGGCAAGCGCAAATTCAGAATTTAGCGTCAGAACGCGTAGTAGTTGTGTTCTATTTGAGACAACACGCTTTTATTTATTTGATACACAATAAAGACATAGTGGCTAGATCTGCCCACGACTGTAACCTACTGTTAATTTATTTAATTTTTTATGTAACAAAAATGAATGCTAAAAGCTGGGATAACGATGGCTTGCCCAGCATTTCCAAAGTTTTGGGATGAAACGCCTTCTAAGAGGCTATTCTAATTCTGCTGATGTTTTAGTACAACCAATAAAAATTGTTTACAAGGATTATAAACATCACAATCATCAGGAAACAAGAGTCCGATTTGTCAAAAAGTAATTAAAAAGAACGATGTAATCGAAAGAGAGTGGTATTAATTATTAGGCGGGCGGAATAAACACGATATTTTAAAGATGAGAAAATATCGAAGGTGCAAGCATATCTTTTCACATCTTAGTCTTGACGTCTCAATCACTAAGCAATTATTAAAACAGTGCCCAAGAAGTTATATCTAACTTTAGCATTTGGGAAATGTTGAAGAATTGGAAATCAACCATCTCTGTGGCAATCCAGATTCTTATTTGGTAAGGCTTTGATAATGAATACTGATACACTGTAAAGAAATAAAACAAGGTAAGAAATGATGAAAGCTTTGAAGTATGAGAGAATCAATATGTGATACTTCTTTCTGAATTTCGCGTATAATGAGAACTTAGTGCACCAAACTGCTTTTTTTAATATGTGATCCTTCTTCCTGTCTTGTTTATCTGTCGTTCCAGCTAAATAAATTTGGCCCAAACATTTTATCGCTTTAAAAACTTAGATGATACTACTAATTACTTTTTGTCAACTCTATCATTGCTCCAATATATAATTTATACAATCTTCTAAAAATCTTACTAAAGTTACCAATATTGACAAGAGGGGTTGCTCCGATTATTAGCACTCCACCTACAAGCAAGGTTGTGGGTTCGAGTCATCAAATGAGTCGAAACCTTAGGTAACTGGTGAATTATTTTAGCCATTTATGTGAAATCATTTCTCACCCCAGCCGGCCCTCCACTTTTCAACAGAAAGGTCCAACAGTACTCTCTGTGACAATACATATAAACTTCAGGATTTCAGTTATATATAGTGACAAAGTAATTTTTTTTTTTAACTATTACCGTAATTTAACATAATATAACTATTCAACCCCCACCTGATACATACACAAAAAATCCACCAATGTTGTGTCTGCTTCTAAAGTTGAAAGTGGTTATTATAATAAAACAGAGGGAGAAGGGTCCATACTGACAGCTGAATCTTTTGATTTCCTGTTGAGTTTAATGCCTATCCAAATTCAAGAATGCAAATGGGCCACCGGACCCCCCCACGCTAAGAAGCCATTTTTCATCTTCATCTACGTTTATGTGTATTTTTTTTTTGCTTATCTGTACACGCCATTAATTAGACCCCAATTTTGTCAATGCCCTTTCTTTCATTTTCATCTCCCTTTTTCCCCATTTATATTCACAAATAATTGATAAGTTTCTTAGCTATATATGCATTGTATATCCAATATTATGGGCAAAACATCCACCGTGGTTGAGGATAAAACAAGAACCACAAACAAAATAAGGTGTAATGTTTTGAAATTGGATTTCTATAATTGACTTTGTTTTTGTTCCTGCCAAAAGGGGTTCATAGATTTGACGTTACACAAACACTCCAACAAGTGATCTAGAAGGATCCAAAGGGGGGAAATACCCAGAAATTCAGTACCAAGTAGTAATAGTTTCTTGTCGAGTCAGTTGACGATTAAAACAAGTTGGATATCATTCTAGTATATCCCATCCGGTATCCACCACGTCAGCCTTCATATCTGTTTCCTGGTAGAACTGGAAATGTATTCATAAACAGAATAATTTTTCTCAAAAAATATAGGAGAGAAAATGCAGAAAATGCTACTCCTTCAAATTTATTGCACGGGGGGCTGCTGATAAAATTGTCTAACGACTAACATTTCATATTTTTATTCAATAACGTTAGGTGGGCTAGCATGTTACTACCTCCTATTAGCACAATTATTGTTAATTATGTCTATCAAAACTTAGACATATGGGATGGGAGGGATAAACGTTTATTGTAATTATAGTAAGATAAACATTTATCTCCTGTGTGAGCTCACTCACATCGCTGCTATGAAACTCAGATAAAGGACGAGAATTGCAGTAGGTTGATAACCAGCATATCTTTCATTTTTTCTTTCCCTTCAACCACATAATTTTCTCAGCTATATATGCATTGTATATCCAATTTTTTTGGATGAAACAGCCAGCGTGGTGGAGGATAAAACAGAAAAACAAACCGTGTAATATGAATTGGATATTTAAAATTTACTGTCTTTTTATTTATGCCAAAGGGTCTTCCTGTTCTCTGATCTGACATTACAAAAGTAACTCAAACATACATGATTAGAAGGACCGAAATGGGGAAAATGCCCAGAAATTCTGTACCAACTATATCAGTTTCACAAAGCTTACACAGACGATGAGAAAGATAAACGTTAAAGGAAAAGAACAATTTCCTCTCTCTTTTTACTTTGCGTTTGTTGTTAGGAAACAACTTAAAGCGAGATGCTTAAAATAGGTGCATCAAATGGGCGGGTTGGGCCTATTTTGGGCAGGTCAAAATGGGTTGCTTCAATAAATGGTAAAAATAGTACGGGCTAGCCAGTTTTCGGACTGGTAATTGAAAAGTAGCCAACGTTTGCAAAGTTAATTGAAAAATAGCCACTATTTTGCTGCAACACGGACTGGTCCAGCATAATATACTGGAGATTGGTGCACCTGTGTATGAACTTCCAGCATATTATGCTAGAACTCCAACACGCGAAAAGTTTCAGTATAACATACTGGAGATTGGAGCACTTGTGTATGAACTTCCAGCATATTATGTTGGAATATTTTCCGGATTTTGAACAGTGTTTTTGTTCAGATTTAATTTTACATGAAAAGTGGCTAAATTTTGATTACTTTTGAAACTGTGGCAATTTTCAATTACCGCTTGTAAATCTGACTTTTTTAATCTCTCCCCAATAAATGGGTGGGTCAAATGACCCACCCAAAAGTATTTGGGCTGAGATGGACTAAAATTTGGGTCATAACCCAACCCGCCCAACTCTTACCAAACTTTAATTAATACTCCCTCCATTTTAATTTATGTGAACCCATTTCCTTTTTAGTCCATGCTAAAAAGAATGACCATTTCCCTTTTTTGAAAATAATTTACCTTTATGCAATAATTTATAGCCACACAAAATATATGTGCCTCATATTACACCACAAATAAAGTCTTCTCTCTTTTCTTAAACTCCTTACCTAATCAAATATGTTCACATAAATTAAAACAGAGGGAGTATGTGTTATTTTCTCATGAATTGTATAATTACTAAATAAGACTTTTTTACTTTGTTATGCACATATATAACATTTCAAATAAAAAAGAATTATTTCTAAGATATTTTGGCAAAATTACTCATGAATCAATTTGACTTAAAAATTAGTCTAACTTTAAATAAATTAAAATAAGTTAGGCCAAGATAAATTGAGTAATAACCGATCCAGTCTTAAGTTCATTTAAGCTTGGGCCAAACTTGACGGCGTAACTTAAAACATGTTGCCAGGCTATGAGGCAATATTTTGACTTTTGTATTGAAAAAAACAAACCGAAGATAGTGTTAAGAAGAGTAAGAATGACTTCTATATGGAGTAACTTTTAACACTATTTCGGAAATATGGTAAAAATCTTTAATTTAAAGAAATTAGACAACATTCTGAGAACAGTTTAAATAAGAAAAATAGAATAATTGGTTTAAACTTGGGGGAGTATAAAACTAAACTTATTGCTTAGGAATTTTAACATTCAGACGTCACAGAAACTCTCCGATTTTACATATCGCTTTCATTTTCTTGAGCAAAAATATGGGAGTATAAAGTCCGCAAGGAACATCGACATCATGCGTTTGTTGAATTTTAATAGCACAGCTAAGCTAATTTTTAAAAGTCTTGGTTTACCTTATTTACAATGCCGACATTCAACCAAATGCATCAATCACATCATTATTTTACGCATGTTTAATATGGATACCCAATAATCCAGCAAGTTTGGTGGATCACCAGAAAATTTACAACAATTTATGTACCAACGTGCACAATCTTGGTACAATAATGGTTCCGTTTGAACTAGTTTCATTCCAATAATGATGAATAACTTGTCTTTTACTCCATAATAAGGAACTTTTTTAGCTTTTGACATAAAAAAATACGAACTCAAAAAAAAAAAAAAAAAATAATATATAGATATATATATATATATATACTAAATTACCTTTAATTAATTGTTACCTTGACCCATTGGGATATGTAAATAAAGCAAATTTTGAAAAAATAAAATTAATTCCTTCTTCATTATGTAATTGAATTTATTTTGGACCAAAATAAAAAGGCCAAAAAATCACTTATTATAATCCGGAGGGAGTAGTATTCTTTTTTTTCAAACACTCAATCAGCTAGTTCTTTTTACCCCAAAGCGACACAATTTGAGCAACTTTTACTAAAAGCTTATATATTATTCTACTAAAGCCATTTCTGAGACATTTACATTTACTTGAAATGCAAATCAATTTGTGCTAACTTCAAATACAAACTTTCTGGATGAAGATTTCAAGCGTATAACCTGTATATCTTTATTCCCACGTGGGTGTCAAGTTACAGTTAACACTACAGAAGCCATTGGAGTAATGGTTCAAAATAGCTGGCATACAAATCTTTAAGAAATTTTAATCTCTCTAATAGCAGGCTTACCTAAACACTACAGATTCAGTTTTCCCGCTAAATACCAGGAATGCATGGCGAGGCAACCAAAGGAGAAGATGTTAGCAAGGGAAGATAGTCCATGAATCATCCCAAATTTCTTGTTCATTGCTGCAAGCTTTGGATTAACCTTTGCAACTTCCTGGTTCTTGGTCCATCCAACTTCCTCCCCGATGTTGGCCTCTTTCTCTATCTTATGCCTTTGCTTCATCATCTGCCAAACATCAAATGCATTATTAACATCAGAATGCCAATAAAAAAGCACATCAAAAGACTTTCTTGGGGCTGTTTGCATAAGTTCTAATTTTAACAAAAGTGAGATGTTCTGCATCAGAAATAGTATCTCCCAATGCAGAGCAGTTTCAAGATTTTGAGACGTCACCTCGACCAAGTTTTTGCAACAAACTAGCTAATAAATGAGGCCACGGTATTATCCAATTATGTCCACCCCTTATTAGTCTATCACAGCATCAATAGTGAAATTCATCAATGTAGAGCAAATAACGTACTGCTTATATTCATCAGCTCATAAAAACAAAGTCCAACTACCAAAATCAAGGCCCTAAGAGCCTCAATCTTTGGGCTCAATGCTCCCACAAGGTAGAAATTGGTACTTACCAATCATACTTGCTTTGTAAGTAATTTTAGCTTAATGAACTTGTTGAAACAGGAAGAGTAGAATAAATACACTTGGGCTGGCAATGCACGTTTCCCTGCCTTTATAGATGACGAATGCATCATATAATGTGGATTTTCCTTCACAAAAGGCCAACAACTTTTGGCCCATGGAAAATGAGACGTTGGAAGTCACACTCCAATCCAACTCCAAGAAACATGACGCAGTACGAGAATATTTATACCACTAGTTTCCATTCTTGTCTCTCAACCTAGTACTCCTCTATTACATTTTATGTGTCTTAGTTTGATTGAGCACGATATTTAATAATGTAAGAAGACTTTTGAATCTTTTAGTCTTAAACTAACTGTGTATAACATTTCAAAAAAACTATTTGAATCTTGTGATCTTAAACATGCCATGTTATTCATCCAGGGGAATATCATTTGGTAAAATGAGAGTGTTAGAATTAGAACTTACTAAATATAGAAATGTGACTTTCTTTTTAAAACAAACTAAAAAGGAAGTAAGACGCCTAACTGAAATGAAGGGAGTACCAACTATCATTGTTTTTAAAAGCATAAGTGCAAAAAGCAAGAAGTGAGATGTGAAGCGCACACTAATTTATTATACAGGAAAAGAAATTCTAGTTTACCTTACCATTTATTTAATTTATTTACTTCTTTAATTATCCCGTTATTATCTCTGATAAGTAGATGTTAATGGTACTATCAGAAGGCTGATGGTGGCAAGGACAGCTCTGTAATGAGTTAGTTTCTTCTTCTTTGGGTTGGTCAACCAAAGAAGTGATATTTTTGCAATTAGTGCCACTGGCTAGAAGATAAGTTCATGCAATTCCATAATCTTCCAAAGACAGCCACTTTTATACATATCAAGGGATCTTCAAACTCCTTATCAGCAACGCAACCCCTACTGCTTTAGAACCTAGCAAATTAACCAGTGTGGTAACAAATAGTCGTTCACCTTCTTGTGGTCTCAAAATCTCAGCCACCTCATCTATTGTGGTTTCTCCCTGCTCAACATCGTCAATCTGTTCCTTTTAAAAGGTAGTAAAATTGCACATTACACTTCGCTATTTTTTTAACTCGTTAAGTTGACCAATCATAGGTTACTATTACCTTTGTCAAAAAAAAAGTTGACCAATCATAGGCAGAGTACAACAACTCGCTAGTGACTACTATGCTTTCACCCAACCAGAAAATTAAGTCATGAATATACACGTTGAGAATACCCATCGGAAAAACTTTTTTCCCTCTATAACTTCTGTAACATCAGGAAGCCACATCAAAATATCAGGAGAGTAACATAGTGGAAGCAAAAGGGCTCGAGTAAATAACAGAAAATTTATTATAAATGAAGTTAAGATATTTATAAGATTATTATGTTCTACTAAGGGGAAATAATCAAGTTTACTACTTCTCCAGAGGGAAGGAAAAAATCTCGAGGAAATAAGATTTTTTAAAAGACCTACAATTTCTCAGAAACCATTCTGACCCAGGGAAAATTAGAAGACAATGGAAGTAAAAGACTCATATGCTATACCAACATGTTGAGATTGTTGGTACACTTACATTAAATATAGCATTTTCCAAGAATCTTATTAGTTTGTTAGAGATTTGTCTATCAGTAGAAAATGTAGATAACCCCCAATTGTCTTAGAAGTTAAACACAAAATATTGATTATTGGAATGAAGAGTCCAAGTGTAGCAAGATGAACATTGAGTATTCATACAGCCGATCACCATTATCTAGGGATTAAGGTGTAGTCGTTTAAATGGGAAAATTAGCAGCGGTAAGCATGAAGAAACAGAAAAGGGGTTGTTCATTTGGTTTTTGAAACTGTGAGGGGGTGGACTATACCAATTTGCTACCACGGGGAAGAAATTAAAGGTTGCTGAAAACATGGAAAGGAATTTACCCTTTCTATGTTATAAATTCATGGGACCTTCTGCATCTCCCAATTTCAAAGCATAGGGAGGAAATCAGAGGTTGCTAAAACCTAAAACATAGAAAGAAATTAACCCTTTTTTTGTAACAAGTTAGAACTCCTGCCTCTCCCAATTTCAAAGCATAGGGAGGGAGTTTACGCTTTCTTTGTAGTAAGTTCATGGGATCTTATGTGTCTCCCAATTTTCTTATGGTCCAATGACACACTGATCAGGCTTTCTATGGAAATTTTTTTTTTTTTTTTTTTTTTTTATCTTAATCGGCAAAATTACTTGTCATTTTCTAATGTTGGCACAAGCATTATTTTCACCTGGATGACAATAAAATGTCTAAAGAACAGCTCCCAATAAGTCTCTACTCATCATGGGCCCCAAAACTAAGAAGTGACAATTTTCTGATCAGGTAAAACTAAAGCTTTTAGTGATAAGCAGCACCAAGAAGGTGCTATACAGAAATAGATGGCACCTCACTTCCTCATATACTGACCTACATAGACCGTAACATTCTAGGCGCATGGGTATTTACATGAGTACAAAAGAAAAACTTCCCAGTCCTTTATAACACTGATGAACTCTATGAGTTCTTATCCGTCCTCTATTAGTTCATTTTTACATCAAAATGACTGCATATACTAACCTATTAGTTAATTTTTACAGAAAACTAAAAAATGATAATTGCTAACAGTCAGAAGGAAAAACAAGGGCTGATTTAAAAGGTAAACCATCAAAAGTGGTTTTCCACTCATAAGGGTATAACCATGCAAACCTGCAGCATTCTAACAGTGAAAAGCAGACAGAGCCTACAGGTTTTAAATTTTTTTGATATAAAAGCCGCTAGCATAACACTTATCACTTGTGAAACTATTTCATAATTAGTTGTGTGGCTATCGTGTTCAGGCGTAAACAATTCTAGTTCTTTTCTGATATGGGGATGGAACTTTTATGACCAATCCCTGTGGCTGTGTTTCAAACAGGTTACCATTAATCAATTGAGCTGTTTCCTTAACCATATTATTTCATTTAAGTCAGTCCAGTCAATTTCCAATTTTAAATTCAAATCATGCAGACCGAGGCTATCTTATCTTATCTTTAACAAGAGTTGGTGGAACGACTGCATAACACAATATGACTAACCAAGGCTATCAGTACTCATTTGGACATAAAAATGTAACATCACAAAGTACAATCTAGTACCTGGATGGTCATAGGGGTAAAGACAAAGAGATTGCTGAGGTTGAAAGCAAATGCAGCAAGAATGAACCCAAGTTGGTACTTCTCAGCAGCAGATGCAGCCTTCCAAGGATGCAAGTACCCAAAAGAACCCACGGAAACAGCACAACACACCCCCACCATGGAAAAGTAGGCTGGAAACATTTTACTCTGCAGATTCCCAAACTGATGCCTTGGCAAATTCCTACAACAAAAATACTCAAATGTATAAGGAAAGCGTCAAATTATCTGAAAACCCATTGAGCAGAGTGAGTACAGAGGATTCATGTAACAGGCACCAACTAATTTGGGATTGAGATATAGTAGTTGATTGATACTATTTCAAATAAACCCATTAGAAAAATGAGGCAAAATACTAGTCTCTCTGTCCTATTTTATGTAACACACTTCCAATTTCAGTCTGCTCCAAAAGATGAATCACATTTTTCTATATTTAGAAACAATTTAACTTTTAACTTCTCGTTTCATCCGACATGATTTATAGATACACAAATGTCTGTAGCTTATTTTCGTCTTTTCTTACTTAAACTCCATTCCCAGTCAAAAGCATCACAAAAATTGGACATGGAGGTTGAAATATAGAAGTAATACCTCTTGTAAGGGACCAGTAGATACAAAGGATCTATATAGCTAATGGCAATTAATTTGGGATTGAGACACAGTTGATTGAAATGGGGGAAAAAAAAGAAAAAGGTAAATACAGGAAGAAGTTAAGGGGAATACTTGAACATGATGATACCACCAATGAAAGTGACCCAAAGAGCAGCGCCAAAGGCAGTTGAGAAGCAGAGGAGATGAGCCAATTTCAGCAAAGTTACGAGCTTTGGAGGATGTTGACCCTCTGATTTTGATCCGAAAGTTTCTGGAGAAAAAAGTACTCCAATTGCCAAGAAAGCTACAGCAGCTAAGAATCGTGTCATCCAAGCCATGGTTTCTGTACTTTGATCGAAATTATTGTTGCCGGACGATCAGATTCTCAGGAGAAGTGGGTTTTCTGGGTTCTGATTAAAAGGGTGTTCTTAGCTTTGGCTTTACCTACTTCACTTCCAGAAGCTTCCTAACTAGTGTTCTTGCGATAGGTCGTTGAGTACATTTATTGACTGGTCGTCTGCTGCAAAAGTTAGTAATTCCTCACTTCAATCTTATTAAAATAAATTTTAATTTTTACTCGTTACTTTTTGCATGTCAAAAAAAAATATATATATTTTTTATTTTACCCTTAACATTAATTACTCATTTTAAATTATTTTAAAAATTTATAAATACTAATTAATATAGATATTATGGTAAATTATAAATATTATTTATTATTTCTTAAGGGGCGTGCAAAGTTAATAGGGACAAGTAAAAGTAAACTGAGAGAGTAATTAGTATAATAGAAAAATACAAAATTGCCTCGTTGCGACTTAAACTTGCACCTGAATGCCATCCTGATAAATAAACTTTTAGAGTTTCCATATAAACACTTCAACTTATGCATTTGTTAAATAATGAATACCTTTGACTGTTTGACTCAATCAATTATTCTTAGTCCGTTGTTATGCGTGTATGTCACGCCTGCTTGGAGCGTGAAGCTCCTTTTTCCAATGCCCAATGGAAACCCCATTAATTTAGGCTTATTCTTCCTTATTAATCATAAAAGATTTCAGCCTTCATTATTGAGGCATTGAAGCTCTGTAACACCTTTTTTCTTCATATTTTTCACATATCCAAGTCAATTTTGTTCTTCTCCAGATCGATATTTTACTCTTCAGGCCAAGAATACAATGGAAAGTCATGTATTTTATTGTTGTGGAGCTGACGTCGTTCTGAATGTTAATACCCAATTTTACCTCATATTTTATAAAGTATTTCATATACTTTCAAAATATCATTTTGCATCATTACCTAATTTACATGGGTCATATAAGCATTTTCTATAATTTCTATAATTTTTAAAATTTTACAATTGATTTTCTTGCATTTAATTTGTTTCAAATATTTATTAATTATCCCTTCAAATTATTTCAGGGTGATTTAATCATTCAAAGTTATTATTTGTACCCACATGCATTTTACAATATTTATTCCATTCTTACATAATTATATTTGCCTCTTTTTACTATTTTACAATATTTTACAATAATAGCCTATATTCTCATAATAATTACATTTTTATTATATTATTTATGTCAAAATAGAATCTCTATATTTTTATAACTCTGAATTATTGTTTTTAACTATTATATTTTATTTATTTAATAACTATTTGTATAATTTATTTTAATAAATTTCGTGCATTTTAATTTATGCCCAATTTAGGCTTATTTTCGGACCAATAAGGTCCAAATGAGCAGGCTCATCCCAGTTGACCCCCAAAAGCCCAAACCAAATGACCCTCTTTAAAGACCTGGTCGCGACCATTAAAACAACCCGCCCCACTGTTCTTTAATCCAGGCCATTGATCTCTCAAGATCAACGACCCACTATCACCCCACCTTTATTAATTAACCAACCCCCCCCCCCCCCCC
>MCJB01007624.1:298932-320743 GCA_002018475.1 Nicotiana obtusifolia | reverse complement strand
ACCCCCCCCCCCCCCATATCCTTTATTTTGCTTAAAACTATTATGTCATGTACATCTCCTCTCTATTTCCCCTATTTGCTTAAAATTACTATATCATGTGTCCTCCGTCCCTATCTCCACTATTTGCTTCATTTATTTACGATCTCGCACTTATTCATGAGTTATGCTAACTTCTCTCCTTTGTCTTTCCTTTTTTCTTTTCCTTCTCCTGTTCATCTTTATCATATTATTTATTGTTTTGCGTACTTTCATCATGCAAATATCTAACAACGTGTTACTATTTTTGCATAAAGCATGCTTTTAATATCATACTCCACTCGTGCCAATTATCAAAGCGCTTGATGAGCGTCCGTACTTTCCTAAAAATACCCTTTTAAACCAGAAAGGCTTATTAGCGGTAGACTAGTCAACCAACAATGCAGTCGACGATCCCATGCCTTTCCCTCTCAAGTTATTCACTTGAGAGTACCAGTCTAGACCTTTCTAGAAACCACACTCTGATTTGAAATGTACATGCATCATGCTAAACCTAGTATGGATTGAAACGTCATTGACGCATCAACCCCCTTAGATGAACCTTGTCCAAAGTCCAAATGGATTTTCATAATCCCAAAGGACACCATCATATTATGTGCATTGCTTGGAGAAAACGTGCCAACATGTTGACCATTATTGCGTAAATAGTCGAATTTGGAGGGGGAAAGGGCTAACTTTTATTTATTTGTAGAAAATAAAGCATAAAATCCCCAGTTTTAATATGTTCCAGAATATCCCCCCTCTGCTAATTGACTGGTGGAATGACCTTGCACCATGTGACAGAAATCACGTGAGGAGAGTACTGGGTAACTTGTCATCTTTGCTGAATATTCGACCCAACAGGGAATTAACTGAGGCAGCCACCATGTTCTAGGATGAAAAGAGAGCTATTTTCCGATTTGGAAATATAGAAATGACTCCTTTTCTAGAAGAGATAGGAGGCTTCACCAAGTTACCATGGGATAGACCGGGTTTATTGGTGCCAGAAAATCGCAAAGGTTGGTTCGTGCATTCTGGTATCATCAGCATACTACACCAGATCTAGAGGTCCTCAACCTCCTCCTCCTCCACCTAGCGACCCTAAAAGCAAAGGTAAAGGCAAAGGGAAGATGGATGATCTAAGTGGTAATTGAAAGGACAACGCTACCATGGCAGAGAATGTTGAAACCTCAGACATAAGGAGTATGCAAGGGCAGAACGAGTTGGTCCTACGGTTGGAACAGAAAATCTTGGAGTTAGAAGGTGAGCTCTAGCAGGTCCAACATCTCACAAACCTCTCCCTTACTCTAAATGTCCCTGACGTTAACCATCAAAATACCACCACCCAGAATCAAACACCACCCCACAATATACAAGACCAAAATCCGCCACATATAACTCCACACCCTCTCAAAACCTTAACCCTCCACCAGTACAAACCCCTCAATAACACCACCATCACCCGACCCAATATTCGCAAACCACTACTTATCACACCCCTCAAAACGTGCCACAGCTTACACCTGATCCCCTTCAAACCTCAATCAATGATCACCTACATACTCAAGTCCCAGGAACACACCAAGGCAACCCAATATACATGGAAATCTTACCACATACCCTGCAGCAAACCTTTTACATACCTGAATCGACCAAGAAGGACCTGCTCATCTGAAACATGGCTGGGGATCGAAAGAAACTGACTGGAAGAGTCCAGAGTGTTGAGGGCGGGAAAGGTGTTGAAGGTTTGAATTATGAAGACTTGTGTATCCAGCTAGATGTGGAACTGCCGGAGGGTTACATACCTCCTAAGTTCGAAATGTTCGATGGCACTAGCGATCCTAAGGTGCATTTAAGAACCTACTGTGACAAGCTTATAGGAGTGGTCAAGAATGAGCAAATCCGCATGAAGTTGTTCATGTGAAGTTTTACAAATGATGCCTTATACTGGTACATTTGCCAGAATCCGAAGAAATAGGCGAACTGAGTAAGCATAGCATCCGATTTCATGGATAGATTCAGGTTCATCACAGAGAACGCGCTAGACGTTTTCTATATTCAGAACCTCAAGAAACCTTCCGTGAGTATGCGACTCGCTAGATATTAGAGGCCGCCAAGGTGAGGCCGCCACTAGAATAAGAACAAATGAACAAGTTCTTCGTCACAGCTCAAGATCCATAATATTATGAAAGATTGATGGTTATAGAAAATCACAAGTTCTCAAACATCATCAAGTTGGGAGAAAGGATAGAAGAAGGAATCAAGAGCGGTATGATGACCAATTTTAAGGCACTGCAGGCCACCAACAAAGCCTTACAGTCAGGAGGTATTTCGAAGAAGAAGAAAGTGGGCGTCGTGATAGTAGCCCAGGACCCTAAGTCTCCCCTTACCTATCAAACACCTACATCCTCATATCAACCCTCACCTCTAAATAACTAATACCCTACCACTACCTACTATGCCTATAATACCCAACCTACATATTACCATTCACCTCCTCCCGCCCGCCAAAATTACCCAAAGCCGCGACCAAACATTGACCGCAGAACTCCTAGACAATACACCTGTATCTCCGAAACAATAGCCTAACTATATGAGAGACTGAAGGCCATTGGTTATGTCACTCCCATTCCTGCTATTGTTGTAGAAAATCCTTCCTAGTGGGTTAACCCCAACAAGATTGTGCCTACTATTCAGGAATGAAGGGTCATACTATCGAGGAATTCCGCATGTTGAAAGACAAGATCTAGACGCTGATTGACACTAAAGTTATACAAGCAAAAGAGTCCATGCTGAATGTCCGCAATAACCCTCTTCCTGACCACAGGGCGAGGGATAGAAACTGATGAAGAATGAGATCAGGAAGGATCTATCGGGCTTATCCAATAGGGGGATGCTCCCAAAACATCTCATGTCACGCTCTTGCCGATTGTGGTGCAGACTCAAGCACCATTCGAGGTCGAGGTAGCTACGCCCTTCACTGTGATAGTAGCTTCAATATCGTCTTATAAGTCCGATACTGTCCCATGGGATTATGTGGCGGAGGCAAGGAGAAAAGAAAAGGCCAAGATGGAAGAGACGGGTGCTGCACAAGGAATGACCAGTACCGGCAGGGTTTACACACCTGAAAATCTTGGAGAAACAAGTAAAGAGACCACACTGAAACTGTATTGGTGGAAAAAAGGCATGACACGTGGACAACCATCAAGGTGACAAGTGGTGCTTTCAATCAAGAGAATTAAAGAATTCAAGAAGGCGGGGGAGAAACACCCCCGGTGTTTCTTTAGAAAAAGTACCGGTCCTGACATCTAGAAAAGAAGAAATAGGAACGGAATGGATAAAGACCATAAAGAGGGAAGGTTCATGAATCTGTTATAAATAAGGAAGGAAAATCGAAATTGATAGTGGTTACGAGGAATCCTCAGTCATTAATGTTGCCATTATAATTATATATGATTACGGGTAATCAAGGCGATTAATGCCGTTAGGAAGCCAAAATTAAGTAGGGAAATCGTTATAGTTATGTATCCTTATATAAGGACCCGGTCCTCATTTGTAATGGTATCTAAATTTATCAATATATGCAATTATCTTTTACTTTATTCAAAAGGTTTAAACCGCAATTCTGGGAGAGATTATCGATCTATTTTGAGTTTTCTTTCCTTGTCTATTATTTTCATTATTCTTTTATTTTTTAGATTACCAAGAAAGTGAAGTAATTTTGGTTATCAGTAACCTAATTTCTTCTTGATATTGACTTTGACCGAGAAATTTATTTTTTGGGTAAAACAAATTGGTTCCATTACCGGGGATCTGCTAATCTGTTCATTTTCCAATCTTCATTTTTAGCAACAAAATATGTCTAGTACTAACGAGAACAACCAGCTGAATCAACAAGGTGGAACTCCACCACATCACACACCCACAGCTACTCCTCAGCACTCATGAGAAAGTTCACCTTAAAGGTTTACGTCGCGCACTGATGGACAACATGGAGGTGACTGACCGTCGAGCAGGATGCTTTGAAGCAGTTGATTGCAGAACACGTGAATTAAGCAGTGTAGGCCCTTTTCTAGAGGATTACCCTACACAGTACAAACTCCACCACCAGTTAATACAACCACCTTGGAGAATCCGCGTTCAGGACTCGATAACTCTAGAAGTGGAGAAATGCCCAATGAATCTCGCGATAGAGGGTCAGGTACACCAAATAATTCCAGTTTACAAAGTTTAGTACTAACTTTGCATTAAGAGTTGAAGGAGAAAAATGAGCGTATAGAACAAATACCTGGCGTGCCTCCTGTGATCAAAGGTGTAAATATTGACAAGTATTCACAACAACCATGGAAGCCAAGTGCATCACCTTTGCCAATTCCCAAATAGTTTAAAATGCCCGTATTCCTAAATATGATAGGACATCCAACCCACGGGATCACGTTACTGCGTTAACTATAGGCGTGAAAGGCAATGATTTAAACAAGCAGGATATTAAATCTGTTTTGGTTAAGAAATTTGGCGAAGCTCTCACAAAAAGGGCGTTAACATGGTACTCACTCTTACCTAAAAACTCCATTGATTCTTTTATTGAGCTTGCATAATCATTTATAAAGGCGCATTCGAGGGCTCAGAAAGTTGAAAAAGGATGGAGGATATCTTCAAATTTAAACAAGGGAGTACATAATTGCTCAGAGAATTCGTACATAGATCCCAATGTGAGAGAATAATGCTGCCGCGAGTACCTGATAAGTAGGCGGCTATGGCATTTGCGAGCAACTTGAACGAGAAAAGTTCAGAAGCCATGAGGAGGCTAAAAGAAAGTTTGCAGGAGTTTCTTGCAACAACTGGAACGATGTGTACAATCGAGACAACAGGAAGTTGCGGATAGAAGAAGATATGGTTACACAACCAAGGGTAGATGAAAGACCAGGTTCAAGATGCTCAGAATCAGAGAGAAGATTTGATAAAAACAGATACGAGTCTTACATGGGACCCACAGGGCGAGATTCCTGACCTAAACAAGGGAATGCACAATTTGATTCAAGATCAAGGCAAAAAGAGGCTAGTTATTCTTCCAGATTCAAAAAGGAGCGAGATGCTCGAAGCAACGATTCTAGTACTCAAGCAAGAATAGGATATTATAGCTTTAATGTCAGCACCTCTGAATTAGTGGTTGTTCTAAAAGAAATGGGAGATAAGGTGCAATGGCCAGAAGAGATCAGATCAGATCCAAACAAAAGGAACCTAGATTTCTGGTGCGAGTTTCACAATGACCATGGCCATAGAACAACAGGTTGCAGGCTTTTGTAGGGGGAGGTTAAATATCTACTGAAGCAAGATTATCTTACTGATCTGTTTAGTGAGAAAGGGATACAATCATTCATGAAAAAAAGGCAAGAAACCCCAAAGCCACCATCACCAAAGAGAACGGTAAACGTTATAACCGGAGGAGATGAAGTCAATGAGGTTACGTACACGACTGCAAAAAGACATCAAAAGTTACTGTCACTCACGGGAAACGAGTTCGCCAAGTCTTGGAAGGGGACAGTATAATGTTTGATGATGAAGATGCAGATGGCTTGATGATTCCTCACAATGATGCACTGGTAATATTTTTACTTTTATATGATACTAATGTAAAACGAGTTTTGATTGACCCAGGTAGCTCAGTAAATATCATTTTAATGAGAGTGGTAAATGAAATGCAAGCTAATGATAAGGTCATACCAAAGGCACGGTCTTTTTCTGGATTTGATAATTCAAGCGTCGCTACGAAAGGAGAAGTTGTACTGGCTACATTTGCAGAAGGAGTCATCAAAGATACAAAGTTTCAGGTAATAGATGCGGACATGGCCTATAATATAATCTTGGAAAAGCCATGGATTCATGATATGGATGTTGTCTCATCCACGTTACATCAAGTTATCAAATTTCCTTCACAGTGGGGGATCTGACAAATCGGGGGAGATCAATAGGCTTCACGGAGCATTAATTTAGTGGTGATTGCAAATACAACAGTCAACGACGTGGACGCGAAAGAGCAATTAAAATTTGGGCTTCTATCCATACCTCAACTAAAACACACAAGGTCATACTGATGTCGATTCAAGACCTGATGTGATTCAAGAGCCAGAGGAAAACGAGAACCTTAAAACAACCACGGAGGAGTTCAAAGATGTGATATTATTTGTCCACTGGCCAAATAGAAAAGTTTACATCGAAGAAAATTTAAGCCCAGAAATGAAAGGTAAGTTAATTGAATTTTTATGCGCTAAACAGATTGCTTTGCTTGGTCACATTCAGATATGACAGGTATACAACTAGAGGTGATAAATCATAAATGAGGATCCGTTACACCCACCTGTCAAGCAAAAGAAAAGGAGCAAGGGCCTTCAAAAATCAAGTGATCCAGGATGAGGTACAAACATTTCTAAAAGTCAGTTCAATACGAGAGGTAAAGTACCCTGATTGGTTAGCAAATACTGTTGTAACCAATAAAGAATGGAAAATGGCGAGTCTGTGTAGGTTATACTGATTTAAATAAGTCCTGTCCTAAAGATTCATTTCCTTTACCACACATAGATCAATTAATTGATTCTACCGCAGGTCATGAGCTTTTAAGTTTTTTAGATTTTTATTACAGTTATAATCAGATAAAAGTGGACCCTTTAGATGAGGAAAAAACCTCATTTATCATTACAGAGGGACTTATTGCTATAAATTCATGCCATTTGGTTTGAAATATGCTGGAGCCACATATCAAAGATTGGTGACCAAAGTGTTTCAAGAACACCTGGGAAAAACTATGGACATCTATATAGACAATATGCTGGTCAAATCAACACATGCAGGGGATCATTTTCAACATTTGGCTGAGAACTTTGAAATTCTCTGCAAGTACAACATGAAGTTGAATCTGAAAAAGTGCGCTTTTGGCGTAGCTTCAGGTAAATTTTTAGCTTTTCTTGTTTATAATAGGGGTATGAAGTAAATCCCGTACATATCATAGCTATTGAAGAAATACCAGATGTACCCATGAGCAAGAAAGAAGTACAGAGATTAACAGGTTGAATAGCAGCTGTGGAAAGGTTTATATCTAAGTCATCGGAAAAATTCTTTAAGTTCTTTTCATTATTGAAAAATCAAAAAAGTTTGAATGGACTGACGAGTGTCAACATGCTCTGAAGGACTTAAAGGCGTATCTATCAAATCCACCTCTATTAACAAAACCAAAAGACGGTGAGAGATTGCTCATCTACCTTGTTGTGTCAGAAGTAACAGTAAGCACGGTATTGGTACGTGAAGATAAAGGTAAACAATCTCCGATTTATTATGTTATTAAGTCTTTACTAGATGCTGAGACACGGTGTCCTCACCTAGAAAAACTTGCTTTAGCAGGAAGGATGGCATCAAGGAAGTTACGACCTTACTTTCAATGCCATCCTATTTATGTTATAACTGCTTTTCCACTAAGGAATATATTGCATAAACAAGAATTATCAGGAAGGTTAGCTGAATGCGCTATAGAACTCAGTGAATATGATATTATATATCATCCTAGAACCGCTATAAAATCCCAGGTGTTAGCAGATTTTGTAGCAGATTTTAGCTCAAGCTTAGTTCCTGAAGCAGAAAAAGAATTACTAATATTTACCAGAGCTAATCCGTGGACTTGGACTATGTTTACTTACGGTTCCTTGAATGTTAAAGGAGAAGGTTTGTCTTAATTCCACCCTCAGGAGAAATAATAAGACATTAAAATGTTACCCAACTGCTAATAATGAGGCAGAGTATGAAGCTGTGATTGCAGGCTTGGAACTCGTACGAGAGCTTGGTATTGAACAAATTATGATCAAAAGTGACTCGCAAGCAGTAGCCAATCAAATGCATGGGACTTACGTGACAAGAGAGACACGAATGCAGCAGTACCTCGAAAAGGTACGAGGATTGCTTAGGCAGTTCCAGACATGGAAAGCTATACAAACACCCAGGGAGTAAAATGCAAAAGCAGACGCATTGGCAAATCTCGCGTTTCCACTGGTGCAACAAATATAGAAATGCTGTTGTGGTACATTTATTTCATTCAGCCCTCGACCAGACGAAGAGTGAGGTAAATTTCAATAATTTAACTTAGGATTGGAGAAATGAATTTGTGAACTTTTTGCAGTATGGTATTTTGCCCGAAGAAATTCCGGTTGTTAAAGTTGAAGGCTGCTCAGTATTGTTTAATTCGTGAGAATTTATATTGCAAGATGTTTGATGAACCTTTAGCACGATGCTTTGGACCATCACAAACAGAAAATGTAATGAGAAGTACACGAGGGACATTGTGGCAATCATGACGAGGGAAGATTGTTGGTGAAGACATTAATAAGAGCGGGATACTATTGTCCAAAAATGGAAGAGAAAGCAGAAAACTTTGTTGCAAGGTGCGATAAATGCCAACGATACGCTAATAATATGCATCGATCGTCGAAATTATTGCATTCAGTTATATCACCATGGCCCTTCATGAAATAGGGAATAGATATCGTAGGGTCATTGCCTCAAGCTAAGGAAAAGGTACGATTTTTGTTAATTCGAACGGATTATTTCTCAAAATGGGTAGAAGCAAGTGCCTTTAAATAGGTGCAAGAAAAGAAAGTTATGGATTTTATTTGGAGAAATATAATATGTCAATTTGGAGTCCTAAAGGAGATCATTTGTGATAATGGGCCGCAATTCATAGGTGCGAAAGTCATTGACTTTTTCCAAAGCTGGCAGATTAAATGGATTACTTCTGCACCTTACCACCCAGTTGCTAACGGGAAAGCTGAGTCGACAAATAAGGTTATCATCAACAACTTAAAAAAATGATTGGAAGAGTCAAAAGGCAAATGGCCAGAAGTACTACCAGGTGCGTTATGGGCTTACCGAACAACGGCAAAGACTAGCACAAGAGAAACCCCATTTTCACTTATATATGGAACGGAAGCTTTAATTCCAATAGAGATAGGCGAACCAAGCACGGATACACATATACTAGTGAGGCAACAAATAAAGAGGAGCTATGAGTAAGTTTGGATTTGACGGAAGAAAGGAGAGAAGCAGCATTAATTCGGATGGCCGCTCAAAAGCAGATGATTGAACGATACTATAACAGGAAGGCAAACCTGAGGTACTTCAAAATTGGGGACTTCGTCCTCAAAAAGGTGTTCCGGTGAACAAAAGCGGCGAACGCAAGGAAGTTAAGTCCAAATTTGGAAGGCCCATATAGGGTTAGAGGCATTGCTGGAAAAGGAGCATACGAATTGAAAACCATGGACGGTAAGGTGTTACCATCACATTGGAATGCAGTCCGTTTGAAGAAGTATTACTTCTAAACGAGGTTAATACCATGGTCCTGTATCATGCAAGTTCAATTTTATTTTGGTCATTTAAATTTTACTAACCATTTTAGATGATAGGGGAAAAGCTGGCCCGTACCAAATGATGATATTAGACCCGAAAGACACGCGAAATACTTAATTATTCTCGGTTTAGGTTACAATATTTCTAATGGGAAAAGGGTCATGCAGTCATCACCTAAAAGATTACCTCCAAGTCTCATGTGTATTTTCTTTTTCAGGAAAAGGACGAAAAGTAAGGAGCTGATCCAATGTTCGAGATCTCATGCTTCAATGCTCTAACACTGGGGGGACTATGCATATAGAAGGATACATAAGGAAAGATGTATACCACAAGAGCATAGTTCAGCCAGAATTAAAACCTTGAAGAAACCCTTGATGAAAATATTAAAATTTCAAAGGCATTCAAGCTCGCGAGAAAGCAGTTAAGACCACGGGAAAGCGTTCTAGCTCCCACGAGCTTCTAAGTTAAGGCCATAAATTTAATCACGGAAAAATATATCCATATTTATAAACCTGCTAGAAAGAAAGCAGTTATGAAAATGTAGTACAAGCTTATTTCTTTGAAAGTTCAAAAAATAAAACTTCTTCAAATTACTTCATGTTTCATATCTTTGCACAAGATGAGATGTCATCTTTATCAGTGTTGTTAACATAAAAGGGCCCTCTTTTATAAGAAAACCCATGCATATTGAAGACGGGGGGGTACTAAAGCATTTCTAATGTAAGTATAAGCTCAAAAATTCAAAGAGCAGAAAGCAGAATATGCAGCAAAGAGATATTTATATCATCACCCCAAAAACGGAGGGGAAAATCTTTCAAAAACTACCCAAAAACAAAGAACAAAGAAGAGAGTTCCAACAAAAATCAAAACAAAATCAAATTACTTCCACCAAAGCCAAGAGTAAAAAACTAGGGAGCATCATCCATGGGAGAAGAGGGATTAACTTGAGAAGACGAGGGTTGAGCATCAGCTTCACCAGGAGTAAGTCCATCACCATCACCTTTGGAACCTTCATCCTCGGGTATTAAGAAACTTTGACGCTGCTGAGTCTGTTCAATCATCTCTTTAGCCTTTGCAATTTTAGCGTTAAGGTCAAAACCCTCCTAGCTAGCTTCAGTTAGAGTCTTAAAGTGAGTGTTCAAGAAAACTCAGCTAACATCAAGTGTTAACTTGTCTTCAAGGGCCTCATAATCCTTCTCCCACTGCTCAATTTTAGTTTTCAACTCTTCTTTTTCTGCTTCTGAGGCTTCATAAGATGTGTTTAAAGGAGTAAGAGAACTCTCAAGGAATTGAATCTTGTCCGATGAGGCACAAATGTCTTGTTGAGTCTGGGTGAGCATTTGTACCAGATCACCCGTGTATGCCTCTTTTTGATTAAGGAGCTCTTTCAAGCTTCTTATCTATTGAGTTGACTTGGAGTGTTGTTCAGTGAAGGAGGATTCTAATCTGTCCTTCTCTTTTTTAACTTGATTGGAGGAAGCTTTTAAAACCTCTAGTTCAGCGGTGATTATTCTCAGTTGTTTTTCTAAAGCTCCCTTCTCCTCAGCAAGAACGTCTTTCTCCAGTTGAAGGCCTTTGAATTGCTCTTTCCAATTATCAGCCTCGGTGCGCAACTCAATCACCTGTTGTTCTGTCCAAGAAATCCTTCTCATAAGCTTCGTACCTGTCAAATTGATCTATAAAAAGACAAAAGAAAGGGAGTTACAAACATGACAGGAAGGAGAGGAAAGTAAAGAGAGTAAAGATATACCTTGAGGGAAGAATGGATGATGTCATTCATCAGGGTCAAAGAACTGTGAGACTCGAGTTTTCTTTCCACGAGACCAAGCAATGGTTTTAACCACACACCGGCTCATCCATACTTCTTCAATAGATTTCCACCATCGGGGACTTCAATCAGAACTTTTTTCATACCCCGTCTACCGCTAGAAGGCTCAGCTTTTTCACGAGAAGCAGCAACGGGGGCAACCACTAGGGTGACTGTAGACAGAAACAGGGGGATTAACAGCAGAAGCAAATGACGTCGTCGGAAGAGAGGCAAGTGACGGCTCTTCTAAGGCAGGACCAAATTCTTCTTCACCCTCAAAACCTTGGGCAAAGAACCTGTCAATGGGACTTCAGGGGGTTATCAAAATTATCAGCATCTTCATCAGAGGTATCCAAATAGACATTCTCTGGCTCATCAACGAGACTAAAAGGAATTGAACTTAGAGGGGAATCTTGAGAGACATGGGCTTCGTCATCTGAAACCACACACCTTCTTTGACTCGTGGTTTCCTTACTAAAGAACCTTCTGCGGTATCCTCTTCATCTTTAGACCCGCAAGCTTCAGCATTCTTCTTCTTGGAGGAAGACACGCTTAAAATCTGTTCTTGTGCAGAGCTTACAGAAAGCCTCACAGAAGGAACAGAAGTCGGTCTGATGCCACGAATGGAGAACCCTAAAAAAGGGAAAAAGTAAATGCATTAAAACAAAGGAACAAACAATGTTAAGGGAAGCCATGGGAATAAAAATTTACTGTGAGCTTTCATTCTCCATCTAAATTTTTGTGAAAGAAATTTCCAAGATCTTTTATCCATGGAAGCAGCGCTCAACATTTTTTCTACCCAATCACGGAAGTCAGGAATTTCTTCAAAGACTTCCATGGTTGCTGAAAGATGAACATACACTCATGTAAAGAAAATTAAAACGTCAAGAAAAGTAAGGGAATAAGAGGAAAAATACTTGCGTGCAAAGTTTCACTTTTCAGGGAAAGGCATGTTTTCATCACCCACTAACCCACGAATAGGGGCGGCAACAAATTGAGCATACTAGCCACAATCATGGTCATCCTCGGGGTTGACTAAAACCCTTTTACTTCTAGCCACAAGGGAAAAGACACCTTAACGAAAGAGTTTCGGAGAATATAAGTGGAGCAAGTGACGGAAGGTAAAAGGGGCAAAAATTAAACCTGACAAGTAGCGAAGGCAAGCAACTGCCCTCCACAGGATGGAACCTATTTGACCGAGGCAAACATTGAAGTAGCGGCAGAATCAATAATCGCGGGATCAATGGGAGAAGTAAACCCTAAAGTAAAAAGATAGGTGTAAACAAAGGAATAACCTGCATGGTAAGAGGTGATAGTTTGGTTAGCACTAGGAGTCATCACTGGAAAATCGGGTTTCCAATGGCATTCACGTAGAACCAAGAAAATAAGGCATAGGGTAATCAAGCTAGGGTAATGATCCGTAGGGTTAAGAGAAGCTATGGAAGAAACCAGTTTTTTCATAGCTTCACAATCCGATACAAAAGAGAACTTTTATGGGACAATCTCAGAAACAATAGGTACTCGCATGGGTTCGTTCTGATCCTTCCCTATAGAAGAATATCTAGGAGTTATGAGTGTTCTAGCCCTAGAAGAGTGATGGCTTAGCAGTACTACTTTGAGGAGTAGAACTACGAGTTGTCAACGAACCTAAACTACGCAGTCTACCACCTTTCCTACTCCTGGTGGGGACAGTAGAAGGAGGAAGTTCATCAATGATTACCACTTTACGTAGATATGATGATGATGAAGGATTTTGAGAATGCGAAGACATCTTTAATGGAGGAAATACAGGAAAAGGA
Organism: Nicotiana obtusifolia; assembly: GCA_002018475.1. Classification (NCBI taxonomy): domain Eukaryota; kingdom Viridiplantae; phylum Streptophyta; class Magnoliopsida; order Solanales; family Solanaceae; genus Nicotiana; species Nicotiana obtusifolia. The sequence continues at coordinate 307,735 of MCJB01007624.1, read as the reverse complement.
TGAAGAAGTACAAGAAAAGTTAGGAAGATGAATGCAATGAAGAAGAAACAGACTTTCGAAATTAGTGAGATGCGGTATTTATAGGGGAAAGTAGTCGTCATCAGAGTTGGTCATGATGAACTGTCATCATGGAACCGTCACTTTCTGACTGATGCAACCACAAAAAAACCGTAAAAAGATGCTGAAAATCGCAGAACCTATGACAATAAGACACGTGTCTTGAGCATTAAATAGACATGACGTATGTTGCATCGGTTCTGAAGAAGGCATTATGTTACTCGAGAAAAGGTGGCAAGGAATTCCTACCATAAATACTTACCACTTCCCGAATATTCAATTGAGAATATTCAGAAAGTGGAGGGACTATCTGTATTGGTGGAAAAAATGCATAATATGTGGACTACCATCAAGGTGACAAGTGGCGCTTTCAATTAATCAAATTAAAGAATTCAAGAAGATGCGAGAGAAACACCCCTGGTGTTTCTTTAGAAAAAGTACTGGCCCTGACAGCTGAAAAAGAAGAAATAGGAACGAAATGGATAAAGACCATAAAGAGGGAAGGTTCATGAATCTGTTATAAACAAGGAAGGGAAATCGACATTGATCGTGGTTACGAGGAATCCTCAGTCATTAATGATGTCGTTACAATTATATATGGTAAAGGGTAATCAAGGTAATTAATGCCGTTAGCAATCCAGAATTAAGTAGGAAACCGTTATAACTATGTACCCTTATATAAGGACCCGGTCCTCATTTGTAATCGCATTTGTATTTTTGTAATATATGCAATTATTCTTTTACTTTATTCAAAAGGTTCAAACTGCAATTCTAGGAGAGATTATTGATCTATTTTGAGTTTCCTTTCCTTGTCTATTATTTTTATTATTCTTTTTATTCTTCAGATTACCAAGAAAGTGAAGTAATTTTGGTTATCAGTAATTCGATTTCTTCTTGATATTAACTTTGACCGAGAAATCTATTTTTGGGCAAACAGAAACCACCTGTCGTGGAGACAAGCAATAATGATCTTTGGAGGAAGGTACATGCGAGGGAATATTCTGTTGTTGATCACTTAAACAAGACTCCCTCCCAAATATCCATCTTGTCACTGTTGCAAAACTCAGATGCGCACAAGAATGCCTTGATGAAGATGTTAAGTGAAGCTTATGTACCAACCGATATCACTAGTGGAGAGATGGTGAATATGGTAGGGCAGATACTGGATAATCACAAGATTACTTTCCACGAAGATGAGCTACCACCGGAAGGATTAAGTCATAACAAAGCACTGCACATCACTGTGCAGTATGAAGATAAGTTGGTTGTCAGGGTTCTGCTAGACGGGGGTTCAAGTTTGAACATATGCCCACTGACTACTTTGAAAAGATTGGGTATAGACCTGCATGAGATATGAATGGGAAGTATGAACGTGGCATTTGATGGGTCTCAGAGAGCCACTATTGGAGAGATCAACCTGGATCTGCAGATGGGCCCGACTTGGTTCGATGTTGAATTCCTAGTGTTAAATATATTTGCTACTTATAACTTGTTACTGGGACGACCATGGATACACGCAGCTGTACCAGTCGCTTCTACTCTGCACCAGGCTGTGGAGTTTGAGTGGAATCATCAAGAGGTTATTATTCACGGAGAAGGAAATAACCATATCAACACCAACAAGATTGTGTGAGCTATCTAAAATAGGAGGAAATTGGGAGGAGAAACATACCACACCATTGAGCGGGTAAACGCAATCGAGAAAGGGCGATGGTGGAGCAACAAGATAGAGAGCATACTAATGTGGTTAGGGTATGAACCAGGCAAGGGCCTTGGTCCAAAGCTTCAAGGGATCGCAGAACCAATATGACCACAATATCATGGCACAACCTTTGGTCTCGGATATGAATACACCGTGGAAGAATATAATGATTGGATACCGCCATGGCGTGACTTTTACTATCCATTTGAACAACCCATACCACCGCTACACCAGACATTCCGCCAGACTGATGTGATTTGGGGATCCGAGGAAGATGAGGTTTTGGCCGGTATGAGGAAGTTATTTCTAGACGAGGAAAATATGGATTGCAGTGCAATCTTGGAGGAGGTGGAAGAAGACCATACCATTCAGACAGTGGGAGAAGGAGTTGTTCTCAGGAACTGGGCTGCTGCACCATCCCGGGCTCGTCGAGCGCCTGGGTAGCCCTGGCAGAACTAGCATGATTTATTTTTAAATTGTTTTTGGCATTTAAGAAATTTTGTGTTTTGTTTTGAAATTATTACTTGAGACATCGAGTCGTACTCATTGACAGTCTTATGTTTTATTAATGCATCATTGCTTTCATTTATTTATATTATTATCTTTATACATTCTCTTTCAGCGTAATTATTACATATCTTGATGAACCAACGATTGTGACATGTAATGAGACAACGCAACATAAGGAAAGTGATTCGAATGATTGGGAAGATGATATAGTACCTGAGGAAATTGTCCAAGAAGTAGAGATTTTTGAGAACAAACCAAAGTCCAATTTGGAAGAAACTGAGGCAGTTAACTTAGGAGATTCTGAAATAGTCAAAGAAACTCGCATTAGCATTTGTCTATCGCCATCAGAGAAGGAAGAGTACATCAGCTTTTTAAAGGAATATGAGGATATTTTTGCATGGTCCTACGACGACATGACCGGGTTGAGCACATCCATAGTGGCTCACAAGCTACCTACCAACCCCTTGTGTCTGCCGGTAAAGTAGAAGATCAGGAAATTCAAGCCAGGTATGGGTCTGAAGATAAAAGAGGAAGTTACCAAACAAATCAAAGCCAAGGTTCTTCAAGTGGTCGAGTACCCAACTGGGATAGCGAACATTGTGTCGGTTCCAAAGAAGGATGGGAAAGTCAGAGTGTGCGTTGACTATCGAGATTTGAACAGGGCAAGCCCTAAGGATGATTTTTCGTTAGCCAACATACACATACTGATCAACAATTGCACCAAGCATGAACTCCAATCCTTTATGGATTGGGATATCTCCAGATTTGGATGGACGAAGAGGACGCCGAAAAGACAACCTTCACCATGCCATGGGGAATATACTGCTACAAAATGATGTCGTTTGGTCTAAAGAACGTCCCAGCGACCTACATGAGGGCCATGACTATTCTTTTCCATGATATGATCCACAAAGAAATAGAGGTATACATAGATGATATCATCATCAAGTCTAAGAGGAGTTCGGATCACATAGCAGACCTGAGGAAGTTTCTTGACCGATTACGAAAGTACAATCTGAAGTTGAATCCTGCAAAATGCGCTTTCGGAGTCCCTGCTAGAAAGCTGTTGGGTTTTATCGTCAGTCGTTGTGCCATCGAGTTAGACCCATCAAACATCAAAGTTATTCAAGTCCTGCCACCATCAAAAGCAAGAAGGATGTGATGAGTTTTCTGGGCCACCTCAATTATATCAGCCGCTTTATAGCACAATCAACAGTGATATGTGAGTCAATCTTCAAAATGCTGAGGAGAGATGTTGCGCGAGTTGGACGAAGAGTGTCAAAAGGCTTTTGATAAAATAAAGGAGTACCTATCCAAGCCGCCAGTGTTGGTCCCGCCAGAGCCCGGGAGACCTCTACTGCTATACCTATCCGTGTTGGACGGAGCATTTGGTTGCATCGTGGGGCAACATGACGAACCAGAAGGAAGGAGCAAGTGATATACTATCTGAGTAAGAAGCCCGGTACTCCTTGTTGGAACATACCTGTTGCGTCCTGACTTGGATAGCCCAGAAATTGAGGCACTACTTCTATGAAAACACCACATATTTATATCAAGGATGGATCCGCTGAAATACATCTTTCAGAAACCTAGGCCTATGGGTAAGCTAACAAAGTGGCAGGTATTACTAAGTGAGTTCGACATTATCTATGTGACTCAAAAAGCGGTCAAGGGGCAAGTATTGGCCGACCACCTGGCAGAGAACCTTGTAGACGGAGAATATGAATCTTTGAAGATGTATTTTCCCGACGAGGAAGTGTCCTTTGTAGGGGAAAGATATTGCCGAAGCATATGATGGTTGGAGGATATTTTTTGACAGAGCAGCAAACTTCAAAGGAGTAGGCATCGGAGCTGTCCTGGTATTAGAAGCCAGTCAGCATTACCCAATATCCGCCAAGCTCAGGTTCCCATGCACCAAAAACATGGCAGAATACGACGCCTGCATCTTGGGACTCAGGTTGACCATCGACATGAATATTCAGGAATTGCTAGTAATTGGATCTACTAGTACATCAAGTACTCAGAGAGTGGGCCACCAAGAACACTAAGATATTGCCAAACCTGCACTGTATACAAGACTTAATCAAGAGATTCACGAAGATAGAATTCAAACATGTTCCAAGAGTTCAGATTGAGTTCGCCGATGCATAGCTACCTTGTCTTCCATGATACAACATCCAGACAAGAATTTTATTGATCCGATCCCAATAAAGATTCATAAGCAGTCAGCTTATTGTGCTCATGTTGAAGAAGAATTCGATGGAAATCTATGGTTTCACGATATCAAGGAGTATTTGGAGAAAGAAGAATACCTAGGAAATGCTACACACACTCAGAAGCGCACACTTCAAAGATTGGCCAACCATTTCTTTTATAGTGGAGGAATTCTATATAGAAGGACTCCTGACTTGGGACTGCTGCAATATGTCGACGCCAAGGAGGCATCTAGGTTGATCGAAGAGATACACGCCGGAACCTGTGGGCCTCACATGAACAGGTTCGTTCTATCCAAGAAGATATTAAGGGCAGGGTATTTCTGGATGACTATGGAGACAGACTGCATCAAATATATGCAGAAGTGCCACCAATGCCAAGTACATGTTTATATGATACGGGTACTACCCAATGAACTCAATGTAACGAGTTCACCCTGGCCTTTCTCTGCCTGGGGCATGGACGTCATGGGACCAATTGAACCCGTTGCTTCCAACGGACATAGATTCATCTTGGTGGCCATAGATTACTTCACAAAGTGGGTCGAAGCTGCTTCCTACTAAGTTGTGACTAAGAAGGTCGTAGCAGACTTAGTTGGGATCATATTATTTGCCGATTCAGAGTACCTGAGTAAATTATTACCGACAATGCTGCCAATCTCAACTGTGATCTAATGAAAACCATGTGTAAAACATTAAAAATCAAGCACCGAAACTCTACAGCATATAGGTCGCAAATGAATGGAGCCGTGGAAGCTGCCAATAAGAACATCAAGAAAATATTAAGGAAGATGATGGATAACTACTAGCAATGGCATGAGAAGCTACCATTTGCTTTGCTCGGATACCGCACCACAGTCTGCACATCAACTGGGGCAACCCCCTATCTACTGGTTTACAGTACTGAAGTTGTTATACACCCGAAATTGATACATAGCCAGTATGAGCAACAGTCAACTCTACCAGAATAGAATGGCAAGGGCTTTCAACAAAAAGGTTAGATCAAGGCAATTCATGCCGGGGCAATTGGTGTTGAAGCAGATCTTCCCGTATCAGGACGAGGCAAAAGGAAAATTCTCACCTAACTGGTAAGGTCCTTACATAGTTCACCGAGTACTGACAGGTGGAGCACTCATACTTGCAGAGATGGACAGAGAAATATGGCCAAAACCTATCAATTCGGACGCCGTCAAGAGATATTATGTTTGAGATTGTACTTGCACTTTCTTTTGATGTAATATGAACTATGCTTGACCTGATTCCTATTTAATATGGGATACATAGGCAGCCCTGTAGGTTCGGTCACATCATAATAAAATCTTCATTCCCCTCTACAGTCAGGAACCGGAGCAAGATTTTGAGTTTTCGTTAGTCTCATTATGTTAAGAATCTCCAAGGAATGTATCACTAGAAGTATACACTAAATTGGACAGAATTTTGAGGAGGTCCTCAAAATTCAGAGTTAAGAAGGTCGCAATGTCTCAAAGCATCTCACTGTCTACGATTCAACCAAACTATTTACTTTTGTTCATTATTTTAAAGCAATTGCATTACTTGCAAATGATTTACCTTAAAATGCATATTTTTGAAAAACCGCATTTTCTATAGCAGTCGGATGTTACCTCGGGTGACTCGGACAAGGTGTCAAGACCAGAGCAAAGGCAAAATGAGGAATCGAGAGCACGAACCGACCTTTCCCCCAAACTCACGATTTTTCTTTGGATGCATGCATAATGGGCATAACAAGAATGTCCACAACAAACATATATACAACAAGATCGCTATCCTCACACCAACAGAAGTTGCCAAACACAAACGCGTCAAGCTAAGGACCTCTTTTCTCTCTCACATATAATCGTTGTTTTTCCTACATAAGGCCAAGCATTTCCCTCATTATATTTCATGAGGCTAAGCATTGTCTCCATTACTGCATAAGGCTAAACGCCGCCTTCTATTACACGAGACTAAACATTGTCTCCATTACATTGCATGAGGCTAAGCACTGCCTCCACTACTAAATAGGTCTAAGCACTACCTCATTACATTGCATGAGGCTAAGCATAGCCTCCATTACTACATAAGGCTAAACATTGCCTTCCATTACATGAGACTAAACATTGTCTCTATTACATTGCATGAGGCTAAGCACTGCCCCCACTACTGCATAGGGCTAAGCACTGCCCTCATTATATTGCATAAGGCTAAGCACTGCCTTCATTACTGCATAAGGCTAAACGCTGCCTTTCATTGCATGAGACTAAAAATTGTCTCAATTGCATTGCATGAGGCTAAGCACTGCCTCTACTACAGCACAGGGCTAAGCATTGCCCTAATTACATTGCATGAGGTTAAGCACTACCTCCATTACTGCATAAGGCTAAATATTACCTTCTTTTACATGAGACTAAGCATTGTCTCTATTACACTACATGGGGATAAACATTGCCTCCATTATTGCATAAGGCTAAGCACTGTCTTTCTCTATATGAGACTAGACATTGTCTCCATTACATTGCATGAGGCTAAGAACTGTCTCTATTATTGCACAAGGCTAAGGACTGCCTTCCTTTGCATGAGACTAAGCACTGTCTCTATTATGGCATAAGGGTTAAGCACTGCCCTCATTCTGCATAGGGCTAAACATTGCCCTCATCATTTCATAAGGCTAAATACTGCCTTTTCCTGCATAGGGCTAAGCACTGCCCTCATCTCATACAAGGCTAAGTGCTGCCTTGTCTCGTTCTCGCATATGACTAAGCATCACCTGTTCCCTCTATCAAATGATCGATATCACTGCATCCGTGCATCTCATGGGCTGAAATATTGCCACATTGTCCGAAAGTGTCATAGTCTGAAGGCATCATCCGCGTAGCCTAAAGACATCATGCCATGGACTGAGGATCTCTCAAAACTATATATCATTATTCAAAGGCGTCACATCCAGAGGAGAGGACACCATTTTATGGCCTGTGAATCCCTTATCATACATTTCATGGCCCAGGACGTCATGGTCTAAGGACATCATCCTCATCGTCCGAAAGACAACTCTCATGGTCCGAAGGGAATCTACTTAATGTTTAAATTTCCACAATAACTATATATATTCGCGTGCATCATGTTTTAAGTTTTGCAGGTAACTCGGGAGGTAACCGTCCTACAAACAGGAGCAATTCTCGCTTTGATTTCCGTTCACAACATTCACATCCTTTGATCACGTCAAATGTAACCAACAACCACAAATGACCTGTTTCTATCTCGTAACTGCCCAAACATATATCTCAAATATCCGTAATGTTCAAATTCGCATTCATAGCTCCAAACCTGAAATTATCTGTTACTCATGACACCATCCTATCAAAAAGATCTTCCTTGTAACGTATGACCATCCTTATAACAACTACATCGGTTTCATTCGTCGTTGGATCCAGAACTACACACATTCTGATTCCCGTAACGCCGGGGATATGTAGGCAACTCAGGAACCAGGCTTAGGCCCCTATTTTTTTTTTTCAAACAACACTTCTTCCTCGCTCATTTCGGACAAAATTGATCACCATTTTCTTTACCCGACAACTCTTTCATCATTCGCGGGTAAAGAGGGGCAGTTGTTGATACCCAATTCTGCCCTAATATTTTATAAAGTATTTCATATACTTTCAAAATATCATTTTGCATTATTACCTAATTTGCAAAGGTCATATAAGCATTTTTTACAATTTTCTACAATTTTTAAAGCTTTAAAATTAATTTTCTTGCATTTAATTTGTTCCAAATATATATTAATTATCCCTTCAAATTATTTTCGGGTGATTTAATCATCCAAATTTATTATTTTTATGCACATGTATTTTACAATATTTTATTCCATTCTTACATAATTATATTTGCCTCGTTCTACTATTTTATAATATTTTGCAATAATAGCCTATATTCTCATAATAATTATATTTTTATTATATTATTTATGTCAAAACAACATCTTTATATTTTATAACTCTGAATTATTATATTTTTAAGTACTCTAATGCCTTTAATAATTTTTTATTTATTTAATAGCCATTTTTTATAATTTATTTTAACAAATTTCATGCATTTTAAATTATAGCCCAATTTAGGGATAATTTTCAGACTAATAAGGTCCAAATGAGCAGGCCTATCGTAGTTGACCCAGAATCCCAAACCAAATGATCCTCTTTAAAAACCTAGTCATGACCTATTAAAACAACTCGCCTTGCCTGTTCTTTAATCCAGGTCGTTGATATCTCAAGATCAACGATCCACAATCACCCGCACCTTTCTTAATTAACCAACCCCTCCCCCC
>MCJB01007624.1:271807-298872 GCA_002018475.1 Nicotiana obtusifolia | reverse complement strand
AAACCCATATTTTCTCCTAAGCCACCGCCCCCAAAATCCTCTCATCCTCTCCTTCTCTCTGAAGAACCCTAGCCGCCTGCCCCTTCATTCCCTCTCCTAATCCCGTTTAATGAGATTTCTCCATTATTTGCTTACCATATCTATGTTCTTCTGCCATTAGTCACGCATTTATGGTATTACCTTACCCAATTTTAGCAAGTACCATCTCCTAGATCGGACTGGATCGACCTTAATCTTTGAGATTTGGAAGTATTTCGTCCATATACATGAAGAAGGGCCTGATTCCTGACACCAATTGGCCGATTCAAACATTGAACCTAACTAGGATTTGGAATTCGATTTTTTTCCTTACCGGTTACTTTACTGATTGTATGTACATTTTTCTTTCCTTGTTTATGTTTGCTTGATTACTTTCATTGTTTACTCGCTTGATTTAACTACTATAAAAACCCCTCCCCTACCCCTAAACGGACTTTAATTACTGCTATTACTCTCTCACTCTCACTCATTCTACTGTTCTAAAACTTGAGACCTTGGCCAACTTAAGTCCAAGGCCATCGGAATTTGATTGTTGCTCCTTTCTCAGTGTGAGCGTGGGGTTCACTTGAAATCCTTGGGAACTCTGACGCACTGAGATTCTGCGAGTCTTGTTGTTCTCTCCTTATTGCTGCTAATTGAGTTGCTGCTGGAACTTAATTTTCTCATTTTCTTGTTCATTAATTTTCAACTGGTGAGTACTTGATTCTTGCAATTCTATTCTCTTTATTTGTGGTCATGCTCTGAATATCCATGTTATTCGAATTCTGTGAACCAATATGATTTCAATGTGGTGTTATCTTTGTTTGCAATCTTATCCGCCTTGAAGTTGGTCTGTGGTCCTGTACTTTCTAGCATCCAAACTTGCCTAAATCCTAAACTTGTACATCTGCTCACTATGTGAAACTTCTGACCATCTTGAACCTGCTTAGTCTACTATGTTTGTATATACATGAGTTTCCTATGTTTGTTGCTTGCCCATATTCATGCCTTGCTTTGGATTACTGTATTAAAACTCATAGGACGCTAATTCATGCCCAGAATTTGTTCGACTGTATTTCTGCATGCTAAGTCATTCATGCACAACTTGCTACTTGCTCACTATATTAAAATGATCATGTTTATGTGAATTCTGAACTTTTCAGACAAGCATGTTTCTTTGCCACTTATGAACCCCAACCCTTACTATAGTTGCATGCTTTACTACCAACTTGTTATTTAGACTAATACCTGCTAGTGTGAAGTTTGCTTGAGTTTAATGCCTAAGGAATCTTTGATATGAATAATTGAACCTACTATATATGATCAATTTGCATTCTTAGAATTAAGTAATTGCTTGCTGATCAGTTGTTGTGCTGAGTTTGTGATACTGTTGATCCAGAATAAGTTTTTCATATTAACACTAATGCTTGCCACGAATTGACCTACAAGCCTTAGTTATGTCTTACGTTGCCTTCTTGTGTTGAGGTCTTCTTGGGAAGACTGTTGTTGTTATCTGTCCAAGGGTGCCCTTGAGCATGTCATTGTTACTTGTTAATCTCCTTAGAACCAATTCATGCCCTCTCCTACCTTGAACTCTCATGCTTAGTTCCTTTATTTTTTGGATTCATGTATCTTAAAAAGTCTGTTCCTTTGAACTTATTTGCTAATTTGAAAGCAATATATATGTGCTCGTTTTGTGTTATTATAAGGTCCTTGTGTATGCCTTCTCTTCTATCTGTTAGACATCACCCTTAGGATGATACTTAGAAAGTCTTTTTGCTGATTATTGTGATAATAGGAATTCATGTGTATGTGTCTTTGCTTGAACGCTGAGTTACCCCAATGACATGTTTGAATTTATGTCCCCATGTTCCTGTTGTTTGTTAATGGGTAAGCAAGACAATTGTCTTCATGTTTGGAGCCTGGCTTATTGGGCCATGAGTGTGTTGTTGGGTCTGAGCATTGGTCGGCCATGCTTGTGAGCCTGGGGTGTTGGGCCTATTAGATATGCAAGAGTAAGACTGGTGAAGGCCCAGAAGGCATTGCTGGGTTATTTTGTATTTGTGCTGGACCTGTAATTATTGTACTTGGGCCTGTAATTACCCTATTAAGTCTGTAATTATTTTATTATTCTATTTAAGCATGTAATATTCTGTAATAATGAATGACGGGGAAATTAATGAAAAAAAGGCTGGGACACTCTAATTTTCACATAAATGGGTAGAAAACATGCCTATAGGGTCTACATGTTTTGTTTACTACTTTGTCTGACATGTTTTATTTCTATGCACTGATAGAGAGGATGCCTATAAGAACCTAAGTCTCTACAATCTCAACATGTCTTACTCCCAAACATTATTAGAAACATGCCTATAAGAATCTAAGTGTTTCACTCGTTTACATGCTTCACTTCTCTACACAGTATTAGATAGCATGCCTATAGGATTCAAACATCATTGATTATTTGCTCAACTTGTGTTATTGTTATGTGATTGTTAGATAATATGCCTATAGGATCACATTAAGTAATTAAGATTTGGTCATCTAGATATTATGTCTATAGGGCATTAATTGATTAATTAAATCGTTGTTGTTGTTGTTCTTATCACACTCCCCGCCTAGAAAACATTCCTATAGAATAAGCATGACGAATTCGTGTTCAAATTCCAACTGTTTAGAAAATACGCCTATAGGATATCGCTACTCGCTTAGAAAGCATGCCTACAGGGCCAAAATGAATAATTCTGAGTTTTTTGACGACTTCTTTGCCCAAGCACGAATCACCTAGAGACCATATCTAGGCTCTTAATAACAATTATAATATGTAATTTCGATAATCTGACTAGCAATACGGCCTATGAGATTTTACTACACCATGCAGTCACGTAGAAGCCATACCTATAGGTTTTTAAATGACTTTAATGCATCTTAATTCTAAAATTGCCTACGACTCCTCACTGCATAATCTGAAATTTGTGACTGATTGCGTGCTTTTGTGCTTATGTGTGGAGGCTAACTTGAGCCTTTACTTATTTTTATGTGCAGTCCTGCCTGTTTTGAACGTGCGTCTAGTTTTATCATTTTGAGCTCCCTAAGTAAAGTCTAGAACCACCCACATAGTAGGTCCAAAGCCTCCTGGACCATAGGCATGTGACAGGTAATGTATGCATATGACACGGTTTAAAATTGAACTGGAGCGCTTCAGGTAAACAACTTTGACATAGTAATTGGGTAGCAGGAGATAATAGTCCGTACCCGTTGAATAATATGAGCAACCCCTATCTTAAGGGAGTTCTGAAATATTATTTATGTTGCACAGGGTGATCCTTTAGGCTAACAAACTTAGGACCCCCCATATGTCTATTACTCGCACCTTTATTTCTTCGGACTTAGAACAAATTAAGTTGTACCTTGTAATCTCCAAAAGGCTTGTATTAATCATCTATTAATGTATCCCTTCATATGTGCAATCTTCCTTACACTTGTTTTATATCGTAGTCGAATATTTAAATTTCCTATCTTCCTTTAAATTACATGACCACATAGGACAATTATAATCCAATAATCCCACATAGCATTAATTTCGGTCAGGACCTACAGTTGTGGGCCTCGACAAGTGCCTAACACCTTCTCTTCGAGGTAATTTGAGCCCTTACCCAATCTTGTGACACAGGCTAGATAAAACAGAGTTATTTGCAAATAGGTACCCTAACGCACCGTAAAATCGTTAGGTGGCGATTCTTCTCTTCTTAATACCCATTTAAAGAGTTGTTACACGTCGAAACCTGCTTTCGCGAGAAAACGGGGCACGACACTGAGTATTACCTAGAAGCTCACCAATCTAGGTACAAGGTTCTTAGGATGCTCAAACTATGGTACAGGCAGTTGTTGTAAATTTTTCAGGCAGGTTGACCCACCTCTTCCAGATCATTACAAATAAGTAATGACAGGACTCCTATCAAGAATTCGCGTCAATGAGAAGGAATAGGGGAAGGAACACTATAATTATGTTTGTTGTTGTTGCACTGCTCTTTGTAGTGTTATTCCTGGTTTAAGCAGTATCATGAGTTCTAAATGGTTGTACGATGTATAATTATTCCTACTAAATAATGACAATTTCAAGTGTATGATATATTTTATTGCAATGAAAAATAATGTTTGGCATAAACATCTGAACATATATTAGACAAGTTCAAAACAATCGTCTTGATTGTCAAAAGTAGGCATTTAAATCTGCATACTAGCAGAAACCAGTTTAATATTGTGCCAAAACCAAAACAATTCATAAACTAAGCGATGTTTATTTTCATACTGAATCTTCCATAAACAACTTAGAAAATAAGTTCTGATACTAACAGACTTTAAACTTTCATAAAAACAAACATTTCTTCAAATCATTATGGCTGCGACTGGTTGAAGTTGGAATGAGATTGGCCCACGTTTGGTTGAGTTGAAGAAGGAGCTTCAGATTAGCTTAGGGTTGCCTAAGTTTGTCTCCTTCTAACATGCTGTTGAAGTTGCCGTTGTATTACTGCATTTTTTCCTTGCCACCTAGTCGAGGTGCGTTATATCCAAGATCAATATTGGTCTAGCTAGCATCAATGTTTGCCTAGGAACATGGGTGACTCTATCTCTTAACCCACACTATATTCAAATATAAATAATTTCATAGTTTAATAAAGTATTTAGACAAAACAGTCGGACAGAATTTCACACACTTACCCTCTCTATGACTGTCGCTGAATCACCAAACATTTTTCTAAATCCAGCAGTCCTAGCCTTCTACTAAAAGTTCTAAGAATTTCTTGAGGAGTCCTTAATCTTTTTTATGTAGTTTCAAATTGTTGTGTTGCAGATCCACCACCAACAATAGCAAATTGTTGATTTATACCTCCTATTGCAACTACAATAGACTGGGTATAAGCAGTACTACTCGCAGTACCAGCAGTTGAACTTTTCCCTTTCTGAAATACCCAAAATATAAAAAATTCAACAATAAATTAAAAAACACTTAAAACATAAGAAGTATTTGTTTCTAACCAGGACTGCACAACCTTTTTGATAAGACCTATTGTCTTTCAATGAGAACATGTCACTGGTGTCCCCTTCCTTGATATCTTATCAAATTTATTTATAGATTCATCTTGAGCCTTCTTTCTATTTTTTTTAGGTCTACCAGGCATCTTAGTATTTACAGGAGGCTCAACTTTGGGGTTTTGAGTTGGAGGCCACATCTCCATGTTGGTCACAGACTGAATATAACAATTGAATGCCCTGAGGTATGTTTCCTTCTTATGCAATGCTCAACATAGTCATCAATGTCTTACCTTTAAAAAAATTACACAAATTTGTATGGGAGCAGGGTATATCTTTCAACTATGTGTTTGTAAATCCCATCTTGGATCTCAAATTCAATGTCCCCATTCCATTTATATTCATGCTTAGTGGCTTTACATATTGCTCTTCAATGCACCCCATTACCACAAGAGATATACCAGAATTCCAATTTGTAGCAAATTTTCTCATATTAGTCATCCTCTCCATTACTTTCACTCTAATCTCTTCCAACATGATTATGATTGACTTCTGCCGAGAAGTAAGTATCCAACTATTTAAGGTCTCACACATGTTGTTCTCCACAACATCACATGTACTAAAGTTTTTTAAAAAGGCCACGCACTATGATTGTTTGGGATACTTGAGCAAGTCCTCTAATATCTTATTGCCACCAAATTCTACCAACTCATCTAGTTCAACCTTCATAAATGCTTCAAATGAAGCTCTTGCATAAGCCCACAATTTATTTCTTCTTTCCTCACCACTATATTTTTTTCTTCCAGTTGCTCCATATATGTCTTGCACACATTCTATGCTCAACATTTGGCATCAATTCAGCTACAAATTGAACAAGTCCATTGAACAACAAAAAAATAATAATTAGAGTTCATATAATGCAGGCTAAAGTATTAAAGTAAAATAAAATTAAAACAATACACATATCTTCTGCATATTAGAAATATTTTTTTAATCCTCCACCTTAAGATTCTATGAGTTTTAAGTCCTCCATTACGCACCTAAAAAATCATGACCAAGTGTTCTTGGTCTCCTTTTCAATCACTGCCAAAGGAATATGGTACATCTGGTTATTACCATCCCTAGCAATGTATAACAACTCACCTTTATACACTCCCTTCATAAATGCTCCATCAAAGCCAATCACATTTCTACACCATTTTAACCAACGTATTTTCAAAGAAAGTAGACAAATGTATATCCCTACAAAGACCTCTTTACCAAGTTCTATTTATTTGGAAGTCCTCATTACAACAGTGCTGCTACGGTTAGTAGTCCTTAACATGTCAGCATAACCGTAAATCCTAGCAAACTCCATCTTGTGATCATCTAAACACTCACACATTACCTTATATCTAGCCCCCACAAATATTATGTTTCCTACATATACACCATACATAATCCTTATCAACTCTTGCAACTTCTTCAGCTTTATGTTAGGCTGATTAATAATCTTATCTTTGTATTGTTTAGCTATCAAAGCTGTATCATAAAATTTGTTCCATGTGACTGTGAATCATGTATGAACAAGGTAATATGTGCTAACAATGCAATTCTGTGTGTAGTCCTATAAACTACCTAAAATATGCCATTTACATCTACTAGAGTTCAAACATGTTGCCCTGACCCAATTCCTCTTATTTGGCCTAGACTTTAACTCAACTCTACTATGTACAACATAGTCTTGTAAAGAAGATTTAATCTGTCTAACATTTTCAAAGACCAATTCCAGTTGAAAAATAATTTTCTTACAGTTAAGGTCCAAGTAGACCTTCTATTGCATATTGTTAGAGGAAGGTTATCAACCTCACCATCTTCATCTACATCATCATCAGTATCCTCACTCCATAAAACTGAATTGTCTAGGTAATGATCAATCCCTCCCAATTTTCCAACATATTTAGCAATCTTGTCCTTGTAAATGTCTTTAAATCCAGAGTCAGTGCCTATTGGGCCACTAAGTAGCTCATCTAAATTAACATCACTATATCTCTCTTTCCAATTTTTATTGATTTACTTTGGTTTGTCTAACAGCAACAAGGTCAGCTTCTATATCACTTGTCTCTCCAACAACATCTTCATCAGCATTATAAAGTGATTCATTAGTATCCTCATCGGCAGAAACACCCTCATATTCAGCATCCTTACTCTATGAATTACTCTCAAATTTATCACCATCAGAATTTATGGCTAGATAAAAGTTATAGAACTCCCGTTCATCCTCAGTAGACTATTCTATCTCAGCAGCATTCCCTTTACCCTTCCCTTTAGTGGTTTCACCAATATTTATATCATTGGTAAGTTTATTGCCCTAGCATTCGATCTGTGTGTTTGCCCTTGTGGCACTTCACTAAAGCCATCTACCTGCTCATGTGGAGTATTATTGGGGTCTATATCGCTACTTAATACTTTATCCAGTTCAATATCAACACATAGTATATTAACTGCATGACATAAATAAACATCAATAAAATTCTCATCCTTAAGGTCTTTGCAGAATTCTAACACATTAGCATCATACTTAAGAAATCAAAATGCTCATTTCTTATTTACTTGACATGCAAATCTCTCTACACTTAAGTACCCCATATCATTTGCTTATTTGTTAAGTTGAATAATATGCAGTTTATCAGTGTCAAACATATAAAATAACTGGCCATGTTATCCCATTTTCATGCCTCATTAAGGGGTCATCAACTAGTTGTCCTTGATGGTGAAATTGTAATTGTACAAAAGCAGTCATCCTGCCTCAGTACACCTATGAAAATAAGGTAAGTCCAAATCAGTAACATATTCAAATGAAAAAAGACAATATTGTCCGAACATGTGTTTGAGAAGAAAGAACTATATACGAGAAAAAAAACCCTAACTTTATTAAGCGACAAGATTTTTTGTCACGACCCAAACCGATTGGCCGCGACGGGCACCCGATGCCTAACACAACTGAATACCAACGTAACGTATTCTTCTTATCATACTACCATGGGTAAATGAGCCAGAAGGGCCGTCATGAGATAACTGGAATAAAACATAAGGGAATACTAGACATAGGACGACCCAACATGATATAGAAGCTTATACATGTGATATACGGGCCTATAAGGCCGACAAGATCATTTGTACACTCAAAACATAGGTTGACAAAGCCATACAAATATCTATATACATGACATCTGTCTACAAGCCCCTAAGAGTACATAAACATCATAAAGGTCGGGACAGGGCCCCGCCATACCAATCAATACATGCCCAAATCATATTGACCAAATAGGCAACTCTGGAATTAGTGGAGTGCACCAACACCTTCCACTGAGCTAATAGACTACTAGGAGGATCTTCGGGCATGAAACGTAGTATCCCCAAGCAAAAGGGGCGTTAGTACAAATAAATTACCGAGTATGTAAGGCATGAAAGCAGTGTATAAAAGACATGAAAGAAACATGGAGTAAAGAACTCAACCTGTAAGTCTGAATAGCTTTGTGAATCATGAAACATTTATAATGTCATGCATATGTGTATAAATGTCATATCATGCATAGGTATATGCGTAGATAACATCATCAAACCTCTGAGGGTATCCCATCATATCATCTCGACCTCTGTGGGCAAAATCATCAACGTATACCAACTGATCAGGTGGTGGTGCGTATATAATGCCATAACCTTTTCCCATATCCCATATACATATAATATACACGCATATAACGCCATCTGGTCATGGGTCAATGTACATGTATAAATGAATTCAATGCATAAGGAAGTAAGTCGATGAGATCTCTTGGAATGTCATAAGATCAACATGCATTCAGTTAATATCATGAAATAAACTTCATCAACTTATGTATTATCTGAGACCCATAAACAGACGATATAATAACAGGACACATGGGGAATCAAGAACATAGGCGCCCCTAGTACTTCTATGAATAGAGTCATTTATGAAAGTTGTGCGTTTGCTCGTTTTGTTTGTATCATATGGATCATGCCAAAAGGAAAGAAGGGATAGCCTTAACATACCTTATAGAAATCTATCCAATAACAATGCTAAACTCAACTCACTGCACCTTAATCTACAACAATGACAATGAAGCTATCATTAAGTTACAAATGACTCTCTCATTTATATAACGAAAGTAACTTAATCTATAACAGAAAACAGACAATATTAAGCCTACAATAGGCAAGACAATAGCACAATACAATCAGTAACTTGAAAACAACCTAACTACAATTTGGGACCTTCAATACAAAAAAAAAAATAAAATATACCATATCACACCCAATCAACAAGTTATCAATTAGCATGAAATTGCAACGACGAGCGACCAGCCCACTATCCTAGCACATGTGGTATTTCTCCACTCTCTTTATCCTTTCAAACTCCATAAATCAGCAGCACAGAGGCCAACACGAGTAGACTACAAAATAGTCCACTACAATTGGAATAAATCGAACTCACATCTTTCAATCACTGTCCCGTGAGTTCTGGCTATTAGGAAATGAATTAATCAATCTTCCTTGATATTTAAAAGCTTAAATACAGAAAGTACGCATTTTGTTAACTATGAAGTACCTTCCAACACTCAAACTACAAAGAAAAAGAGAGGCGGTATAATGATACTTACGTCGTAGGGATCAATCTAATGTTATCGCTTCTTGATTCCGTATCCGGGATGTCAATCTTCTTTGATACTCTTGTAGAGAGCTTAAGGATTACAGGGCTTCTCTGTTCGTGTTTTATGAAAATGAAGATAATGACAACTTAAAACCTATATATATCAACTTTTGAAAAGTCAAAGAGGTGTTAGCTTGGCACCCTAGCATTGGCCCTTCTTCAGATGCTCATATCTTTTTTATCTGGACGTCGTATGAATGAACGGTTAAGAGTGTTGGAAACTAAATTCCAAGACCTTAAATTTGGTATATAATATGTCCCAAAAATACCCATTATAACACACGAAATGTATTGCTCAAAAAGCTTCGGTTACAAGGCAAATCCTTAGTCGGTTTTCTACAACTTAAATCTAATTTTTCCCAAACTTTATATTTTATATCCAAACATCATATATAATCATATTATGACTTTACACTCATTTAAATTATAATTAACAAGTCTCATATTCATTATACGTCACCTTGGTCACAAAGGGTGTAACAAATTCCAAGTATATTGGGAGAAAATTACAGCTATATTTGACTTAATTTTCAGCAGATTTATGAATGTAACTTGTGATGACCTTTGCCAACTTTTGTTCCACTAGTCGCTTGATTTCAAAATGTAATACACGACCATCATATGACTAAAATAAATCATAACATAACCTCCTTATCATGTTAAGCACCATATTCTTATCCCAAGAGTGCATGTTATAATATTCCAAACTTGCAGACTTTCGACGAAACTCTTTTTCTTCAGTTTGTTTAGCTTCTAAACCTTTCAACCCTTTTGGTACTTGTTATCCATGATATTAATGATTTGTAACCTTCAAGGTTAAATGATTAACTTACTTATGTACTTTCAAAACTGATCTCATTTCTGAAGTTACATCAATTATCTTACGACGTACTCTTACATACGAAAACATGGGGTATAACATCATTCCCCCCTTTGGAACATTCATCCTCGAATGTTGACTGACGTGCTTATTAGTCTCATAACCTATAGTTCTTGCAAATAATTTAATATTATCCTTGCCATCTACGCAATTGTTCTGTGAATAAATTCAAAGGCCAGGGCATTCCCCCATTTTAGGCCTATTTCTCACACCACGACTTGTTGTCGGAATCCTTTGAATCTCGTAACTGTTGCTACCTTCTATCATGCAGCCTGTATGACTCTAACCTTGTAAGTGCACCTATGTGACTCTTCTCTCCTTTTTCCTCCAGTTGTTAGCCAATCTCTAGGCCTCGCTTTGTGAACATATACAGAAGTATGACAAGTTGTCCCTCGGGGCATCCATAAATGTACTCAAGTTCTTCTCTCAGTACTTTGCTGAACTTACGACCATTACTATATCTTGTTTCATAGCCTCGATTATCTATGCTTATAGATTTAATACATCTAGGTAGGTTATACTATACCATAACGCTTACTTCGATTTATTATTATCGAGGTCTGCTACCCAACTCCAGGTGATTCTTTCGCTGCTTATCTTGTATGTATAAATCTAAGTCTTTAGTTCTTCTTCATTACTGTTCATCTTAAGAATGAAGGCTTAATCTCATCTCATACTTTGTAACTTTTATCCATCCATTGTTGATTCACCTTACTGTTGATCCATATTCTACCATTGATAACTTGAAACCTCTTACGTAATACATTGTCACTAAGGTTCACGTCTCATCGGGGAACATTTGAAGTGATTTGCCTAATCCACCTAGGGATGATACTATACTTAAATAACCGTATTTTCATAGCATCCTAACGTGATTCATCATATTGGTTCTAATCCCGTGCAATTCATGAAATCCTTTTTCTCAAAATCATTACTCAATCAAATGCCTAAATGTCATCCTCTTATCTATCACCATTACACCCTTATTCTACTGCCAGGGCAGCATTTAATCTCTTCTAATTAATCCTAGTCTTAGACTCCTCTGAGTTCATTTAGGCTGTACCGAGCTTTTATAACTTACGGAAGCCATCAACTCTCTTGTTTTGATGGGTTTAATCCCGAGGAATTACCTATTCTCATCACCTTCTCACTCGCCTTTTCTTATCCTTACTCCTATATACCTAAAACATTGTCGCTCTACCATACTTTAGCTTGCGACCTACACATATCTATTCATACTTCTCGCAACCTTCCTTTAACTTACTAGCACCGTAGATTGCCTTTCGTGCCTTCTCAGTTGCCTTTAAACATAATCAATTACTTTTCCTAGTCGTTCTGCCACTTGTTGCATGAATACATGGCTTATCTTATTGCCAGTGAATATTGAAATTTTCTATAACTCATATGATCTCAAATATCACTTTTGATTTCTTTCTTCTTCCCGTTCATTAGCCACAATATGCACCACTTTCTTATGGAGTGCATACAATGTTGTAGTGAGACTGTTGTTATAAAACCATTTCTTTTTTATGTCACTATGCTTAGGTTGAAGTCTTCTTCCTTATTTCCTTAGCTAGTCTTTCTTTGTAGTACTTAGGGGAGACTCTCTGACTCATGTAAAGCTGCAAGCTTATTATATCGTATACCCGAAGGAATTTTTGATGTTATTACTCGCCTATATTTATAATTAGTTACTTACCTTCATGCCCTTGTGCTCCTAGGGTTGCTTCTGAACAAAAAATTTTTGACCGTCTTACCAGTGGCACCGTTTTTTATTTTCGTAACATTTATACGGTACCTTTAACAACCCCAACTCCTATCTGAATATTTCTCAAGGATTATGACATCATATCTGCGAGACTGAATTCATTATGTTGGGTTCACTACGTTTATCTTGCACAATGTACTGATTTGTCTGTATCCTCTTGTCTAGCCATAACTAGGCTCTTCCTGAATCAACTACTAACTACTCGTTGTTCTATTCTCATATCTATATTCCATGTAATCTCTCTTGGGTTATTTCCTTTGTCTTAACTTACCTCTCGCACTGACTCCTTATGTATCTAGTGTTCATTCGCACTTATTTATCAATAACATCCTGGGCGGGAACCCTTACTGCCTCTCCCCAGCGTCGTGCTTGCATAATGTTCTAGAGTCGTAACATATCTGTATAATCTAAATAAATGCAATCTCATTCCTTTCGCCTTTTTACCACTTTCTTCCCTTACTATTCCGTAGTTACTTGAACCATATAACTCCTACTTAATACCATATCACACCATCTTCCCCCTCTTTTCATCTTTTGCGTCTTTTCACATCTTCACTGATTCTTACTCTCCTTGCGGTAACCCTTTTGTACCAAAGATAACGAAATTGTGACACCTAGTGTAACTGGCACACTTAGTCCCTTAAGCTTAACTCTGCTCCCAGTGCTCACTTTAGTGAAGCGTCTTCTTGAATGCCCTTTAAAGGTTATTCTTCTGTTGTCCATTCTATTATTTCCAGAATGCGATCTATGAAATTCTCACGATGCCGACTATTATCAAATCATTCTATCCCTAATTCATGTTCAATTTATCTTGTTCACCAGCCCATACTGATTTCTATTACTCCGGGGTCTAACTTTTTCTGTTGTTGTCACCAACTTATTTCTCGAAATGAGGATATGACTTCATGGCTTATACCCTTTTATTGATTCAAGGCATGTATCCTTTTGTCTTTACCTTCACTTGAATATAGACTTCGTCATTCTGTCATATTTTGATTTACCGTTATCACCCATTTATCACAGCTTACTCATAATGCTTTATTTACTCTCTTCTTATTATCCGGCTAATATTTCTGTCTATCACTTTATTCCGAAAACTTCAACAAAACGTTCTTTCACTTTTAACTCCCCTTGCTTCGTTCACTGGCTCTTCAGGATGCCTAACATTCTCTCTGTTATTTTTTACTAGGGGCGGGAGTCATATTAAGGTAAATATTTATCCCTTCTAGGATTCCACTACCTATCTTATGAAATTTTTGAATATTCTAGTATTCATATTTGACTGTACTATTCTAGAGTTCACCATCTGGGTGTCTCACAAGGAGATCTATTATCACATTTGCACTATCCTTCGGAAATGATAGCTAATGATAACAATCCATCCACCATTTTGGCTTACTCTAACCCTAGCTGGATCCTGATATCCCACCCTTCTCTTAAACTATATCTGTTAGCTCTCATAGGGCATAACTGAGATGGGTATGGCCAATTGTATATATATTTGTTACTATTGAAATAACTTAGAATGCTTATATTTCTCTGACTGAATTGTAAATACTGGTAATATTCACTAACTGAGTACCTCGTACCCTTCTTCACCTTGCTTCTTTTACTTGTTAAAACTTGTACCTACCTTCTGATTCTATTATTATTTTATACCTTATGGGTGGATAGATATTCATGCCTTAGGGTTCCTTATCAAGAAGCTTACACGTCTTAGTACACACATGATCTGCTGAAGACCTCACATTTTCATCATAAGCATAATGCAAAATCGAGTTCCTCTTACTCAACTTTTCGACAACCACATTTAATCTCTTACCAACTTTTTTCTAGATGTAGGTATTGTTATATTATGAATAAAATAGAATTTAGGAGTTTGAATTCTTACAACTGAGCTCTACTACACGATATAAAGTAAGAAGAAAGAATAACATTCCTAAATGCCCTGTAGCCTCCTACTTATAAGTGTGGTGCACAACACACCCATAAATAAGACTCTACTAGACACGGCTTGTAGACTCCCTAGGATAGAACTGCTCTGATACTACTTTTGTCACGACCCAAACCGAAGGGCCGCGACGAGCACCCGATGCCTAACTCAAACGAGTACCAACATAACGTATCCTTCTTATCATACTATCATGGGTAAATGAGCCAGAAGAGTCGTCATGAGATAAACAAAAAAAAAACATAGGGGAATACTAGACATAAAACGACCCAACATGATATAGAAACTTATATATGTGACATACGGCCTATAAGGCCGACAAGATCATTTGTACACTCAAAACATAGGCCGACAAGTATCCATATACATGACATCTGTCTACAAGCCTCTAAGAGTACATAAACATCATAAAGGTCGGGACAGGGCCCCGCCATGCTAATTAATACATGCCCAAATCATACTGACCAAATAGGCAACTCCGGAGCAAGTGGAGTGCACCAACACCTTCTGCTGAGCTGATAGCATACTAGGAGGACTGTCAACCTGTCTATCAGGACCTGCGGGCATGAAGCACAACGTCCCCTGGAAAAAGGGATGTCAGTACAAATAAAGTACCGAGTATGTAAGGCATGAAAGCAGTATATAAAAGAAATGAAAGATACATGGAGTAAAGAACTCAACCTGTAAGTCTGAATAGCTCTATGAATCATGAAACATTTATAATGTCATGCATATGCATATAAATGTCATATCATGCATAGGTATGTGCGTACATAACATCAAGCCTCTGAGGGCATCCCGTCATATCATCTCGGCCTCTGTGGGCGAAATCATCAACGTATGCCAACTAATCAGGTGGTGGTGCGTATATAATGTCAAAACCTTTCCCCATACCCCATATACATATAATATACGCGTATATAACATCATCTGGTCATGGGTCAATATACATGTGTAAATGAATTCAATGCATAAGGAAGTAAGTCGATAAGATCTCTCGAAATGTCATAAGATCAATATG
The DNA here is from genome assembly GCA_002018475.1 of Nicotiana obtusifolia. Lineage (NCBI taxonomy): Eukaryota > Viridiplantae > Streptophyta > Magnoliopsida > Solanales > Solanaceae > Nicotiana > Nicotiana obtusifolia. The sequence goes on along the minus strand of MCJB01007624.1, from coordinate 283,486 downwards.
CCTTCGGTTAATATCATGAAATAAACTTCATCAACTTATGAATTATCTGAGACCCATGAACAGACGATATAATAACAGGACACATGAGGAATCATATAGGCGCCCCTAGTACTTCTATAAATAGTCATTTATGAAAGTTTTGCGTTTGCTCGTTTCGTTTATATCATATGGGTCATGCCAAAAGGAAAGAAGGGATAGCCTTAACATACCTTATAGAAATCTATCCAATAACAATGCTAAACTCAGCTCACTGCACCTTAATCTACAACAACGACAGTGAAGTTATTGTCAAGTTACAAATGAATCTCTCATTCATATAACGAAAGTAACTTAATTTGTAACAAAAAAAAAGGGGCAGCATTTCCCCTGATTTTACTACTCCCTCAAGCCTACAATAGGCGAGACAGCAACACAATACAATTAGCAACTCTAAAACAACCTAACTACAATTCGGGACCTTTAATACAACAAGAGATCCAAATATACCATAACACACCCAATCAACAAGCTATCAATTAGCCTGAAATTGTAGCGACGAGCGACCAGCCCACTATCCTAGCACATGTGGCGTTTCTCCACACTCTTTATCCTTTCAAACTCCATAAATCAGAAGCACAAGAGGCCAACACGAGTGGACTACAAAACAGTCAACTACAAGTGGAATGAATCGAATTCACGGCTTCCGATCACCGTCCAGTGAGTTTTCACTATTAGGAAATGAATTTATCAACCTTCCTTGATATTTAAAAGCTTAAATATAGAAAGTATCAGTTCTCTTAACTATGAATTACCTTCCAAACTCAAACTACAAAGAAAAATAGAGGCGGTATAATGATACTTACATCGTAGGGATCAGTCTAATGTTATCGCTTCTTGATTTCGTACCCGGGATGTCAATCTTCTTTGAAACCCTTGGAGAGAGCTTAAGGATAAGTTTATGGGGGTTTTCTGTTTATGTTCCATGAAAAATGAAGAGAAATACAACTTAAAACCTATATACATCAACTTTTGAAAAGTCAAAGAGGTGCTAGCTTGGCACCCTAGCATTGGCCCTTTTTCATACGCTCATATCTTTTTATCTGGACGTGGTATGAATGAAAAGTTAAGAGGGTTGGAAACTACATCCCAAGGCCTTAAATTTTGTATATAATATTTCCCAAAAGGACCTATTATAACACTCGAAATGTATTGCTCAAAAAGCTTCGTTACAAGGCAAATCCTTAGTCGGTTTTTCCGCAACTTAAATATGATTTTTTTCAAACTTTATATTTTATATCCAAACATCATATATAGTTAAATTATGACTTTACACTCATTTAAATTATGATTAACAAGCCTCATATTCATTATACGTCACCTTGGGATGCACAAGGTGTAACAAATTCCAAGTATATTAGGAGAAAATCGCAGCTACATTTGACCTAATTTTCAACAGATTTATGAATGTAACTTGTGATGTCCTTTTCCAACTTTTGTTCCACAACTCGCTTGACTTAAACACGTAATACACGACTATCATACGACTAAAATAACTCATAACATAACCTCCTTATCATGTCAAGCACCCTATCCTTATCCCAAGAGTACATGTTATAATATTCCCAACTTGCCGACTTTTGATGAAATTTATTTTCTTCAATTTAGTTAGCTTCTAAGTCTTTCAACCCTCTTGGTACTTGTTATCCATGATCTTAGAGATTTGTAACCTCCAAGGTAACATGATTAACTTATCTTATGTACTTTCAAAAATGATCTCATTTATGAGCTTACATCAATTATCTTACGACGTACTCTTACGTACAAAAATATGGGGTGTAACATTTTTTGATATGCTAAAAAGCCCTATTTTCTTAATCTTATATGACAAATCAGCCATGGCGATAAAATTCATAGAGAAAATAAGGTATTAGTGTGTTATTCTAAAAAGCCTTAATTTTAAATCCTAAATCACGAAACAACCATTGTATGTATACAAAACATCTTTATCACATATAAGTATCAATTACGCATAACAACATAAGAAAACAACCAAAAATGACATGAAAGAGTACAATCGGACCTTGAATGACATCTAGGTTTCTGGTGAAGGAGAAACCAACAAAAGAGGAACCCAACAATATCTTGTTTTGGAACTGAGCTTGAAAAAAGAAAAAACAATCCCAATGTGCATATGATATTGGAGGCGAAAAATTCGAGGCCGTTCATTCCGTTTGAACCTGAAGATACAAATGGAGAGTTTACTTAGAGAGAGTGTGGGCTGAAATGTTTAGTCTTTTAGGTAAAAAGGAATGGTAAATAGTCAGTGCGGAGTGTGTTTTTGCGTACGACACATTGTAGGTCTTAATTGGACTGACTGGTTTGTCATGTTTGTCAATTTGTAATGCACGCGCTATGATTCAACAGTCAGAGTTGTTTATTATTTCACAAACGCATAAGTTGAAATGTTTATATGGGAGCTCTAAAAATTTGTTTACCGGAATAGTAATTAGGTGCAAGTTTAAATGGCCACGTAGTCATTTTGCCAATAAAAAATTGTATCTTGGCTGAAGACTCTCTCTATTAGTATAAAATTATTTTCCTTGTGAAATAAGTTTTTACCGTAACAATTACGTGTGTGTAACTACTGGTATGAATTAACATGTTTACACGATCATTTAATATTTTTTTTTTCAAGTAATATTTGAAACTAATTACCTAAAAATTTAGGTTAAACAATTTATAACAATAAGTTGAGTCATACCAGTGGTTTCTTTGAGACGAGGTATATTTCACTCTTTTACACCGTACTTGTAGGATCACACTAAATATATTTTTGTTGTTGTTGAGTTAAGTTACAACAATAATATAAAAATTATTTATATTATACAAAGAGAGTTGAGTAATTTTATTTTTGGGCAAAATATAAAATTGTCGGTCAGCCAAACTAATTACATTATTGTATAATAATACACATATATACAAAAAATATAAAAATTTTATTATTTTTTGAAACAGCTAAAAATATACCATTCTCTTTTATCCTTCCTCAATGAAAACGAAATTTTACGTATAACATTGACAGAAAGCAAAAATAAAAAATCATCTCCAAACATTATTCGTAAGATGTTCTTTAGTGAAACTAGAAGAAAAGATACAAACTTACTATAATACTGTACAAATGAACTGCACAACAAGTAGTCCAGTTAAATCTTCATATGCAAACTCGATAATTGGACTGCTTTGGTTGGGACGGGTTTCTGTAGCCCAACAATAGTAAAGGGCGGTGGCCCATGGCCCAAAAGACACCTAATAAGACACGTGTATATTTTCTGTGCATCGACCGAATTTTATCTCCCGCCAGGCGCCATTGAAATCCAATTTTTTCAAAGAGAGAAGCCCCTGGAAAAAAAAAAAAAAAGAAGAAGATCCTTCCTATGATTTCGAAAACTCAATTATTCCTAATTCCACAGTATCAGTTCTAGGGTTCTTACATTTCATTACAAGCAAACTCTGAATTTTGTTAATATATTTGATGGGAATTTCAGTGGCAGAAATCAACCAAGATATGTTACACGGAAACTTCTCCAGAATCTTCATCGGTGTTCGTTTTGTTCTTTTCGGATTCGACTCTCTAAGAAAAGAGCAGGTTTTACCCATTCATCCCCTAATTTAGAAAGTTCAATAATTTGTATTTTCGCTGTTCAAAGTGTTTGGATGTTGCTTTCATTGCTCTATTCCTAACTTTCTTCACTATTTGTTGGAAGATACGGTCAAAGCTTTTGGAGGGTGGTGGGGTTGACGCGAGAGAATATGGACCGGATTGCACACACCTCATTGTAGATAGAATAGTTTATGTAAGTACAACTAAATAGTAGCTGATTTCGTACCAAATTTATTTATTTTTTTATTCTGCAATTTTGTTAATTCTTGTTTTCAGTCATCGCTCCTCCATATTATGTCGATCAATCAATCAATTATATGAATTCTCTGTGTTCATGTGTTTATAAGATTCTCTCAATTGATCAACGCGTCCCAACTTTTTTACTTTTTACTTAGATATTTTACCATTGTTAATGAAACTGGGCACTGACTTTTAATGTTTAGGATGATCCCATATGTGTTGCTGCCCGACGGGATGGAAAAGTTCTAGTCACAAGCTTATGGGTTGAGCACAGTTTTGATGTGGGAATGGCTGTCGATCACCTTTCGGTGAGTTCATAGGGAAATGTCTTTATGTTATACATATGACGTGTTTATGAATTGGAAAATGCTTTCTTTGGGTTCATTCAAAGTTGACTGTGTGGTTATAGCTGAATGTTTACGATAATGACTGCAATTAGTGTCTTCAATTGTACAATTGAGTTAGCATTTTTGCCAATTGACTCTATACGCACATTTCTCTGTGAGAGTTGCTTGTTCTATTCCTTCGAATGTCACTATGGTGCAGGAATGGATGTTTAAGTTATGTTCGTGACTCCAGCTTCATTTCACATCATTTTGCTTTCCACAAGGCTGTATATCTGCCATTGTGAAGTATGTTCAGGTGCCAACATCTGTTTTTTATATTTAGGGAGAAAGCAGACTTGGAAATACTGTGCAAGGCAGATACTTACAAAATTTCTGCTAACTAACTAACTACTTTGAATTTTAATGGCGTCATAAATGTATCCATTAGCTTGTGTATTGCTCCTTTAAAGTTCCACATGAATGTCTTCATTTATTTATAAGAGCTCAAAATTTTCTCTGCTGGAACATTTATATTCTTTGCTCCATGTCTGAACTTGTGATAGGCCCTTTAAATAGCTGACAGTTTACCTCCTTTCCGTCCAAACCCCAAACGCCAAATAATGGTTGATATAACTCAGAATATTCACTATGTTTCTTACAGATGATGTACAGACCTCTGAGGGATTTGAATGGAATCCCAGGTGCTAAATCGCTAATTCTGTGCTTAACTGGATATCAGCGACAAGACCGAGATGATATTATGGTTTGTAGATTTCAACTCCTGTTTTCTTAAACTCTATTATATCTTTCTTATAAAAAAAATTAAACAGTGGCTTCTCAATTATATTTCATGTCACCTTGATATTTGGTTGCTTCTTCTTCCAGACAATGGTCGGGCTGATGGGTGCAAATTTTTCAAAGCCATTGGTTTCACACAAAGTCACGCATCTTATTTGCTATAAATTTGAGGGTAAACCTGTTTCTACTGTTGCAGCACTGCTGACTGTAATACCTGCTCCCTTAGTTTCTTCTCTTCTTTGCTCAAGGCAGTTTATCCTAGCAGGAGTTTAAAGGGGTTTCAGGTCGCCGAAGCCCCTTTTACGGAGAAACTCCTTTAACCTCATTTCAATACTTGAATATAAATCTAATTTATTTCACGTAGACTGCTGGTTCTGAGGCATAAATGTTGGATGTGTGGTATGTGTTGAACATGTGTAGTTCACAGCAAAGTGAAAAATCCAGTTAGCATAGCATCTAGTCTAATGATCACCTGCATTTGTGAAATCGGCATGTTAAACTGAAAGTAGTTGATAAGTTTCACCCTCTGTTCTTTCTTTTATATGTATGGTTTACTGTGGTAAATTTCAGGCTTTGAGGCATAAGGTATCAGTGCGTGCTAAAACATCTGTTCTTATCTGCCATTATGGCAAGCTGTGAATTACCTTAAGTTATGGTAATCTGTAATCCACTTTCATGTGACTGGTTATGCCTTTTAATGTGCTTCTTCCACCAAATGGGAGAGAAGAAAGATATTTCAAATTCAATCTGATTTTTTTCTTTTAACTGTATCTGATATTGTTCTGTTTACTACTCTTTTACAATTCAAATGAGCCTACGTTATTGATAGGAGAGAAATATGAGCTTGCCAAGAAACTGAAGAGGATAAAGCTAGTGAATCACCGGTGGTTAGAAGATTGGTAAGCCAGAATTCTTATAGAAGTCGCACAGGCCTGGGCGACCACACCTGTTTGGTCACTTTTCCTTGATAGAAACTTTTCTACTTTCAAGTTGCTCAAGCTGTTCCTTTTAATCTCTTTTATTCTGCAGTTTAAGGGCTTGGGCAATTCTTCCTGAGGCTGCATATGATAAAAGGTGAGACCTCTGCCTTGTATTTTAATGGCCCGTTCTCTCTATCAGAGGGCATCTTGTTTTGTTTAGGCAGGCTTTAATCGAGGTCTCCTTGGTGGTCGTTTCACTGTGCGAAGTCCACAAGGTTACCCTTTATTTAAAGAACTTGAATATATGAAGTTTTACATTGTGCAATTAAGAAAACCTGTTCTAGAATATGTCAGTATTCCTATTTGAAACAATCAACACAAAGATTAACTTTTTAAGGTTATCAAATCAATTTGCATAAGACACTCCACTCATCAACTTGTCTTATGTACTCAATAGTATAAACATACACGGATTATTATGTGTGCTTAAGCTCAATCTAGGTGGAACTCGAGCAAAAATTTCGAGGCACCTTCTCAGACTTTAGTCATCGAATTGTCTTAGAATGGCATAGGTCGGTAATGCTAGTGCTTTCTTGCTTCACTCGTTTTCTTTCTTAGTTGTGGTGGCTTCCTGTGCCAAGGAAACAAGGAGTCAACAAACATAACCTCCTAAAATGAAGTTGTAGAGCTGTCAAATGAAAATGGCATTAGGTACAGAAAAGCCAAAGGTCATGCTAGACACGATATGCTTATGTTTGTGAGCCTCAATTTTGACTACCCAATTAAATTAACAAAAAACTCGTAGCATGGTCACACATTGTGCTTTTTTCCTCTTTACTCCAGTGGGTATGAGTTGGAGATGGTGGAAGCCGAAGCCAAGGATTCTGAAGATGAACAAGACGGCATTGCTGCAAACACAGGTGGAGAGAGAGTTTCTTTCACTAGTCCTCAACATTCAAAGAGTCCCAGTCAATTCTGTTTGAAGCAGGAGATCTGTAGAAACATCTCAGAGATACACATACCTACAGGTTTGGCAGATCTTGGAAACCATGATCAGTTGGTGTTATGTGCTTCCAAGGAATCGAAAGTGGACCTGGTTACAGCCTTTGAAGAATCTCACAAGAGCCATCTTGAGAATAGTCCGGCTTCAGTTTCTACTAGTGCTAAAAAGTCTCCTAACTCATGTTTGTCAAACAGTTGTATTAAATGTTATTCCCGAAAAAAACCTAGAAAAATTGGTCTCACCATGGCCTCGGAACAAATTGAGAGTGCAGGATGTCCTCCCATTAATGAGGTGAGTAAACATTGTGATAACGTGAACATCTCCTCAGAGAAAGAACAGGATGGAACTGAATTGTTTTCTGCAGAAAAGGACAAAAGTGGTCTACTCCCTGGGAAAAGGAGGGTGGACATGTTATATAGTAGCTCCAATTCTTCAAGAACTAGTCATAATCCAGTCAGCATGTTAGATCGTGGCCTGGTAGAAGATCGTGGCGTAGAGTTAGGCAGACATTTGTTATTAGGGAAGAATGTCCATTCTGAAAATGGTGCAAGACTTGATCCCTCGCAAAACTGTGATTCTTCCATTTCCAATCCCATAGAACTGGGCAATCAGCAAGAGTGTGATGAGGATGCATTGCAAGCTGGCACTTGTGCAGTCACGGGGTTAAAAGAGACTACTTTGAGCAATGTGGACCCTGTGAATTTTCACTTATGTGAGACTAAGGATTCTACTGTTGAACTTAACGGCTTAAGGAATGAACTGCAAGCTGCCAAAAATCCATCTCCAGGCAATGAAAGTGAAGATATTGAGAAGTCCAGTCGGTTGGCTGAATTGGAAAATGCTGTAGGAGATTCTACGTCAGGGTCTAAGCCATTAAAGAGAAAATCCCTTTCCAAGAAGACACTGGGATCTAGACAAAGTCTCTGTAAAGGGGACTCGAGAAATCAGAAAGGTACTATATCTCTTAACAAGATTGTTCCCGCGAATGAGTCTGCACCCTCTGTGAGTGGGGGCATAAAGAGCACAGAGCACCAAGAGGTTCTCAGCTGTGAAAAGGTTGAGGTTCCACCAGCAGATACTGCCGAATCAAACAAAGAGACTGAGAAAAGAAAATACTTTGGTTCTGGAAATGAAGATATTAAAACAGCTGAATCCATAATTAGAGATGTTGAGACTCCAGAAAACAAAGAGTATGATGAGTTGAATGTCGCAAGAGCAGAGTTAGGTGGAGCACCACAGTCAGGGGTTAATTCTGCGGAGAAGAATCCAGCTGTGAACCAGTTGGTAAATCAGACTGATGTGGAAGATTGTGCTGTGAGGCATGATTCTGACAACAAAAGCTCTAAAGCTCAAAAGACTATTTCCAGGAAGAAGACTAGGTCAAATAAATCAACTTCTGTGGAGAATGATGTAGATGTGAAAGAAACCAAAGGTCCAAAGTATTTGATGAAGAGGAGCAGGACAACTAATTTAGCTGCCAAAAGAGCTGTAGTTTTGACAGAAGTTGCCAAAAGGAAGAAGTCCAAAAGTGAGACAAAGAAGAATGCAGAATTAGGGAAGGGAAAAGGTTTACCTGTAACGGGCAAAGCCACCCTGGCACCTGATCATGAATTGAACTCCATGGACGCGGAGAAGGAGAATGAACCTGCTATTGGAGGTCAACGCACAACATATATTGAACAAGGGGCTGGCAAAACGTCTCCAAAATGTAAATTAAAGCCTCTAAAGGCTGATGTTGCAAATCCTGACGCTTTGCAGTTTACAAAACTAGGGATTGAGCCGAGGTGGTTTATCCTTAGTGGGCATAGGCTAAAAAGAAAGGAGTTTGAGAAGGTCGTCAAACGATTGAAAGGAAATGTGTGCAGAGATTCTCATCAATGGTCATATCAGGCAACACATTTCATTGTCCCGGATCCAGTTCGCAGAACTGAAAAGTTTTTTGCTGCTGCAGCCTCCGGAAGGTATGCCTCAATAACCATGGCCTACGTAGTGTCCATTTGTACAGGTAAATTGATTGTCTATTGGTTCTTACAGGTGGATCCTGAACACTGATTATTTAACTGCTAGCATTGAAGCTGGAAGACTCTTGGATGAAGAACAATATGAATGGCACAGAAAGGGCTTGACAGAAGATTTAGCCATCGACTTAGAGGCCCCAAGAAAGTGGCGGCTAATGAGGGAGAGAACTGGTCATGGTGCATTTTATGGAATGAAGATAATCATATATGGAGACTGCATTGTACCACCATTGGTCAGTTAATTTGCACTTGTTTGTTTGCTAAATTCCTTACTAGATTGAATTCCTATATGTCTAGAATGTTTCAAGATTGCTCCTTTTTTTTTGAACCAGGATACACTAAAACGTGCTGTCAAGGCCGGAGATGGTACTATATTAGCAACTTCACCTCCTTACACTCGGTTCCTTAAGTCAGGTGTTGATTTTGCTATTGTCGATGAGACCATGCCCCATTATGATAAGTGGGTTCAAGAATTCCTAAGGCACGAGATACCTTGCGTTTTGCCTGATTACTTGGTGGCTTACGTGTGCAAGCCCGGTTATCCCCGTGACAGTTATGTAAAATACAATACTCATACTTGGGTAGAAAGGTCATTGAAGAACCTGGCGGATCGCTTGGAAGAGGTTGTTGAGGGCATGGTGCTATCAGATGACAATAGTAACATGTAATGCTGATATGTGGTGATGGAAGTGGCTTCCATGGATGTGCATTGGCATTTTATGTTTTATTAATGTGACCCTCGCCTTGAATGTGATGAACAATGCAACCAGAAGTATTCGGAGGAATTCCTACAAGGTTTTAATCATCGTTTTAATTAAGGTGGTACAGGCACAGTACCATTTTATTCGGTAATAGCAGTTTCTTATGGTTCAGAGGTTAGAGACTCTTCAATTTTGTATAGTGCAGCCTCTTTCTGCCGTAACTTGTACTACTAATTTTCTTAGCCCGGAGTGTGCTGGTCATGATTTGAGCTTGTCACAAATTGTATCTATAATAACCTACTCACAAATTGTACATTTGTGATTAACTTTTAGTTGGATTATAATATCGACATTAACAATCTTACAGAAACTATGGATGAATTTTCATGGTAAATGATTTAATATTATTCAAAATTTTGAGAAAAAATGCATTAAGCAGACCTTGTAGATGTTAGGTGTGGAGCTTGATTAATATGCGATACACTCTTTCACAATTAACCAGACCTTGTAGATGTTAGGTGTGGAGCTTGATTAATATGTGATGGACTTGAATTATTTCCTTGTATTTTTTGGAAACCCATAATCCCTATAGGTTTAGGAAAACTCATTGTTCTCATAGGTTTGGGAAAGGAAAACCTATAATCCTGGTCAAATTGGGAGATCTTTCTCTTATAGGTTTGGGACTATTTGGGATTTATATATAGGCTGTAATGTTTATTCTTCTTGTATTGTAAATACCCTTAATTATTAATATATATATATATATATATATATATAAATTCCGCCGCCGTGGAAGTTTATCCTAACGGGGTGTTATCACGAAATAAGTCTTTCACGTTTTTTTTTCTCTTTCTACCTTAACTTTTCTCTCTTCAAGATTTCTTCATCTTCTTCATCAGTTTAGAGTGTTTGAGTGAATCGATCCTAACAACTGGTATCAGAGCTTTGGAGATTCAACACGATCACTGAAGATGGAGAGTTCGAAGATTGGAATCGAAAAGTTTGATGGATCCGATTTCGGTTTCTGGAAGATGCAGATCGAAGACTATCTGTACCAGAAAGATCTTCACGAACCCTTGACTGAGGCAAAGCCGGCCTCCATAACAGAGGAGCAGTGGAAGCTTAAGGATCGCCAGGCGTTGGGGTTGATCCAGTTGACTTTGTCAAGAAACGTGGCGTTCAACATCGTTAAGGAGAAGACTACGGCAGATCTGATGAAGGCGCTATTAAATATGTACGAAAAGCCAACGGCGATGAACAAGACATATTTGATGCGTAGATTGTTCAATTTACAGATGTCTGAGAATGAATCTGTTGCCGATCATATAAATGAGTTCAAATATGATTGTGAGTCAACTGAGTTATGTGGAAATTAATTTCGAAGATGAAATTAAGGCGTTGATTTTGATGTCATATCTGCCCGAGTCTTGGGATATTGTTGTTGCTGCGATTAGCAGTTCCCGTGGATCTGAGAAGTTGAAGTTTGATGAAATCCGTGTGTTGTTCTCAGTGAAAGCATTCGCAAACGAGAAGTGGGAGATTCATCGGGCAGTGCTCTCAGCGTTGACCGAAGGGGGAGAAGCAAGTCGAAGGGCCAAAATCAACATGGCCGATCAAAATCAAAGAATCGAGAAAAATCTCCGAACAGACCCAACGTGATTTGTTGGAACTGTGGAGATAAAGGGCACTATCGGACAAACTGTACGAAACCAAAGAAGAAGCAGAATCATAAATTTGGAGATGATAGTGATTCTGTAAATTCCACAGAAGACATTGGGGATGTTCTAATCCTTAGTGTGGACAGCCCGCGAATCCTGGATTTTGGATTCTGGTGCATCCTTTCATTCATCTCCAAGCAAGGAATTGTTCCAAAATTTCAAATCTGGAACCTTGTACACCACTGCAGGGTGTATTAACATGGTTGCTGTCGCTGAGGGTGCTTCCGATTCATGTCTGTGGCACAACAAACTTGGACACATGAGTGCTAAAAGAATGAAGATGCTGGTTGCAAAAGGAGCATTAGAGGGCCTGAA
>MCJB01007624.1:260859-271662 GCA_002018475.1 Nicotiana obtusifolia | reverse complement strand
AGCTCGTGGCACCAAATCTGGAACCTTGTACACCACTGCAGGGTGTATTAACATGGTTGCTGTCGCTGAGGGTGCTTCCGATTCATGTCTGTGGCACAACAAACTTGGACACATGAGTGCTAAAAGAATGAAGATGCTGGTTGCAAAAGGAGCATTAGAGGGCCTGAAGTCTGTTGACATGGGTCTTTGTGAAAGCTGTGTTATGGGAAAACAGAAACGAGTTAGCTTCACAAAGACTGCTAGAGAGCCGAAGAAAGTGCGGTTGGAAATGGTGCATACAGATGTTTGGGGACCATCTCCAGTTTCATCACTTGGAGGATCCAGGTTCTATGTCACCTTCATTGATGATTTCAGCAGGAATGTATGGGTCTATTTCTTGAAGCATAAGTCAGATGTGTTTGTGACTTTCAAGAGGTGGAAAGCTGAAGTTAAAAATTAGACTGGTTTGAAGATCAAATGCCTGAGGTCTAACAATGGAGGAGAGTATGGCAAGTCAGAGTTCAAAGCATTCTATGCAGCTGAGGGAATCAGATTGATGAGGATAGTTCCCAGTAAGGCTAGGCAGAATTGAGTTGCTGAGAGGATGAACAAAACATTGAATGAGCGTGCAAGGAGCATGAGATACACTGTGGGCTGCCCAAGATGTTTTGGGCAGATGCTATGAGCATAGCTGCATACTTGATCAAAAGGGGGCCATCAGTTCCCCTGGGGTTCAAGATCCCAGAGGAGGTGTGGAAGAAAAAAGAGCTCAAGTACTCACACTTAAGAACTTTTGGTTGCACGGCTTATGTTCATGTTGATCCAGAGAAAAGAGACAAGTTTGATGCTAAGGCTGTGAAGTGTTACTTCATAGGCTACGGTTCTGACTTGTTTGGTTACAGGTTTTGGGATGACAAGAACAGAAAGATCCTGAGACATTGTGATGTGACATTTGATGAGTCTGTCCTATACAAGGACAGAGAGCAGAAGGTTTCAGAGACTACGAAGCAAGTGGGAGTTGAGATTGAGTTCCAGAAGAGTACACCCAGAGATGTTGCGGAAGAAACTCAACTAACTCCAGACGCTGTTGCTGAAGAACCTATGGTGGAACAAGTGACACCTGAGCAACTGTTGAGGAGATCATCAAGGACCATCAGAGCACCAGATAGGTATTCACCTTCATTACATTATCTGTTGCTGACTGATGAAGGGGAACCAGAGTCTTTTGATGAGGCCCTACAGGTGGAGGACTCAATCAAGTGGGAGCAAACCATGAATGATGAGTTGAGCTCCCTTGAGAAGAACAACACTTGGGTGTTGACTGAGTTACCTGCAGAGAAGAAAGCCTTGTTGAACAAGTAGGTGTTCAGAATCAAGGAAGAACCAGACGGTAAAAGAAGGTTCAAGGCTCGGTTAGTGGTAAAAGGATATTCACAAAGGAAAGGTATTGATTATACTGAAATATTTTCTCCTGTTGTGAAGTTAACTACTATCCGAATTCTGTTGAGTATTGTTGCATCAGAGAATTTGCATCTTAAGCAAATGGATGTAAAAACAATATTTTTACATGGAGATCTGGATGAAGAGATCTATATGCAACAACCAGAAGGATTTGTAGTTCCGGGAAAGAAACACATGGTGTGCAAGCTCAACAGGAGCTTGTATGGGTTGAAGCAAGCACCGAGGCAGTGGTACAAAAAGATCGACTCCTTCATGACCAAGAGTGACTTTTGTAGGGCTGAAAAGGATCGGTGTTGTTACTTCAAGAAATACACTGATTCTTATGTGTTTCTACTCTTGTATGTGGATGATATATTGATTGCAGGATCCAGTATGAGGGAGATAAACAATCTGAAGGCAAGTCTGTCTTCAGCGTTTGAGATGAAAGATTTGGGTGCATCTAAGCAGATTCTGGGGATGAGGATTTCTCGGGATAGATCTGCTGGCACTTTAAATCTATCCTAGGAGCAATACATTGAGAAGGTGTTGGCCAGATTCCGGATGAGTGATGCTAAACCCAGGACTACTCCTTTGGCAAAACACATAAAACTGTCAAAGGGGCAGTCAACCAAGACAGCTGAAGAGCGTGAGCAGATGGCAATTATTCCATATGCTTCAGCAGTTGGGAGTTTGATGTATGCTATGGTCTGCACTAGACGTCACATAGCACATGCAGTGGGAGTTATTAGCAGGTACATGGCGAATTCGGGGAAAGAGCATTGGGAAGCTGTTAAGTGGCTTCTGAGATATTTGAGAGGTACATCCAGTATTTTACTTAGTTTTGGCAAAGGCAAAGTGAATCTGCAGGGTTTTGTGGATGCTGATCTTGGTGGTGATGTGGACTCGAGCATGAGCACATCCGGATACATTTACACCATAGGTGGTACTGCAGTGAGTTGGATGTCCAAGCTTCAGAAGTGTGTTGCTCTTTCATCAACAGATGCTAAGTATGTGGCAATAGCTGAAGCTGGAAAGGAGATGATATGGCTGGCAGATTATCTGGAAGAGTTGGGAAAGAAGCAGAGCGAGAAGATTCTTTATTCAGATGGCTAGAGTGCCATACAGTTGGTGAAGAACCCAGTCTATCATTCGAAGACAAAGCACATCAGAAGACAGTACCATTTCACTCGCAGGGTAGTGGAGGATGGTGATATGTGTTTGGAGAAGATAGAGGGTGCAAAGAATCCAGCAGACATGTTGACGAAATGTGTTGATGTTGAGAAACTGAGATTGTGCAAAACCTCAGTTGGTCTTCTGTAGTTTGTTTCTACAGATGGTGCGGTGTGGTGAAGATATTGATGATGTTGGGATAATTTTTGGACGATTGAATCAGTCTCCAAGTGGGAGAATTGTTAGGTGTGGAGCCTGATTAATATGTGATGGACTTGAATTATTTTCTTGTATTTTTAGGAAACTCATAATCCCTATAGGTTTAGGAAAACTCATTGTCCACATAGATTTGGGAAAGGAAAACATATAATCCTGGTCAAATTGGGAGACCTTTCTCTTATAGGTTTGAGACTATTTGGATCTATATATAGGCTGTACTGTTTATTCTCCTTGTATTGTAAATATCGTTAATTATTAATATATATAAATCCCGCCGCCGTGGAAGTTTACCCTAACAGGGTGTTACCACGAAATAAGTCTCTCACGTTTTTTTTCTCTCTCTACCTTTACTTTTCTCTCTTCAAGATTTCTTCATCTTCTTCATCAGTTCAGAGTGTTTGAATGAATCGATCATAACAGTAGAGATACACCACGGAATATAATACAGAAATAAGAAGAAAAAAGTGAAGCAGATAGATAAATTCCAATTACTACATGCACCGTCCAATTCCAATTCTTACCGTACAATTTCATATATCTGACATTGACAGAGCATCCAAATCAATACCAATTTGAGTATCATGCATTTATAGGGTCCAAAATAACATGGGCGATCACTTATTTTTGGAGGGATACCAAATTCAAGCGTCATTGCAACATGCAGCCCGATCCACTAATGGTAGTTGCGCCATGCAAGTCGATCCACAAATATTCCTGTGGCAGCGTGCCACCCTATCTACATATACTTTCGTGGCGGTATGCCATCCGATCTACACCTAATACCGTTGCGGCATGTAATCAATCCACACAACAATACTGGTAACCAATATCTGCTCATATTATCCGTGGTGCCAAAACTCTCATCTTTTCACAATACACAACTCTCAAACTCATAGATATATGTATGAGACAATATAATTAAAGGCACCGAATCATAATATTAGAAATACGGATAAAGCACATAAGGCTAAAAGATGGCTATGTCTAATCATGTAATTTAATTCATCTTAATAATTCAATACACAGTTTCATCGTTGTCATAGTAGTTATTATGAATGAATAAGCTATTTAACCACCAAATCATGAATTAAATAAGACAAATATATGATTACAGACTCGATAAAAAAGCTCAATATGATAGAACAATTATTTATGTCCAATTCACAAATCATAACTTTAAGCATTCATTTAGTCTGTAATGAATAACCTGGGAAGGCAATGATAAAGATTAGAGGTAAGGGCCCAGGGTAAGGAGATCTGTCAGCAAGACCCATTAGAATAGAACCGACCCCAGGCTTGGTCCAAGTCTTTCAGGCCATTTTAGATCAAGATCAGCCTACTTGCCACTGGCCATGTAGAGTTTGAGCCTAGAGTATCTTATTGGGAAAAGTAGGAAACTATCTAAAATAAGCCCAGACTTACCAACCTTTAACCATTATAAAAAATAGTCATAAAAATTACTACTAATATGGAATTTTAGCTCTTCTTCGTTTTTCAATTTATTTTATTAAGTTATTATATCAAAATACTTGCACTTATGATTTTCATTTCTCTTTTCTAATTTTTACTTGAATTTCTGTCATCAGCTTGTGATTGCTTCACCAGTCTCGTGTAGCCAAGCAATCTAGCCAACCAGTATTCGCACCATTTTGTTCCACTTCCTTGTTAATCTTGTATTTAAGCTTTTGATTGATCAGTGAAAGCTAAGGAAAAGCTATTAAGGAACTCAAGTAAAAGAATGTCTTTCTCTATTCACTAAAATTGACATGGACTTTTGCTGTGTCTATACACGTTTTTTTCCCCCTCTTTGTTAGTTTAGGATGGAAAGGAATAGTCAACTGAACCAATAAAAATCTGTTGCCTGTGTCTATGATAACTTGATTCGATTAGGTCAAAATAGCGAGGCACATGCTGTTGGATAATTCACATAAACTAATGTTCAAATAGTCAAGTTTACAGCCGATTAAAGCACTAGAACAAGCTGTACAGCCAGAGACGAATTTATATTTTATTATATGTATACAATTTAATTGTTTTAAATATATGTACATATTGTTCAAGCAGTAAGCAGTGTCTACAATTTAGTTGAACTCACAAACATTAACCTAGATCCATCTTTGTGTATAATTCTTTCCAATGGGAAACCTGCGGTCAATGTCAGATATATGATGAAATGCTTCTGGCAAATAATTTGGAATCTGTATACTAGTACATTTTTAAATCGCAATAAGACATTTTATTTTGAGAAAAAAAAAACTGCCGTCCACAATCTTAAATGGTTGGCACGTGTAAACGGTCATTTATGAAGAATGATTGTGTTAAATTCAAATTCAGATCTTAAGTCAATAAAAAAATTAATTAGTACTCTACGGTATTTTGTGCGTGATTTAAAAGTAGACAACAAATGAGAATATAAGTTTAAAAGCCAACGGAATTATTAATGGTTATAAAAATTCATGAACATGTGAAATCAGATAGCTTTGCTGAATCTACAAGAGATCTAAAGTATTGAGCTAATTTAATTTAATATCCCATTGCTTCTGTAGCCCAGAGACTTTATCAATACTAATAAAAACTATTGCACGGGAAACCCTAGCTCCATTTTAATTACTTTCGCGATCACCATTGCCTTGTGATTGATTTATAGCATTTAAAACCAAAAGTAAAAAAAGTGAACCTTCTATTTCACAGGAAAATATAAAAGTATCAAATGGACAATAGTAATAATATAATTGGTGGTATTCGAAATTAACACAATGGTTGTGATTTTGACCAATCAACTATATTTTGAGTATTAGAAAAGACTAACTGCAGAAAAGAGTCATAAGCTCGTGAAAATGAAAAGATTTAAATATGGAGTTGCCTTTGTTAGGAAGCGCTTTATTCCTAATGTAAAATTTTTCGGCGCGAATTCAAATTTAGTCGAACCCAACATAAGTATCGGAGATCAGGTGAGAAAGTAAAAGAAAAAAGATCTAAATATGAACGCATGATTTGACTGATATACAATTGCATGGTTACTAGTGTTGAAGATAGGTCACGTCGTTGAGAGAGTTTAACACTTCTGAACTGATAAATTTTTGAGTTTGCGTAAAAATTCCTAAATTTTTTTTGTTATACCATCGGATCGTATTAAGATTATCTAAATATAGTAAATTATTATTGTCTATAGTAATACTAAAGTGAAAAGCGCACAAAAAGATGCTTTAAATAACTCACAATAATGGGTTCAAATAAACCTTTACTCTATCAATACATATATTTGAATTGGTAAGACAATGTGAATGGGAAAGGGCAAAACCAAAGTCAAGAGCGCACATGAAATCCATAAAATTAGAGAAAAATCACATGCAATCCACAGACGAGAAGAGTGAAGACTGACATCAATAATCGTCATCTTATTGCTAAACTCCAATCTGTTTTACAACTACTGTTCCTTATCTGGCCACGACTTCTCCTCTTTCCGATGTTCCCAACATTCAAACATCACGTGTTCCCCTTTCTTTTTTTTCCTTATTTTATAGTATCATTTTTTAATATACCAACCTTTTTTTCACAATGAGAAGAATTTTTATTTTTTACTTTTTACATCAATTAGAGAATCTATTCACATAGGAAGATAATAGCTAGGAGTACTGTTTAATGACGGATACGATTAACTATAATTAGCGAGGGAATTTAAGTAAGATTGGATTTGTTTGATCAAACGTTTGCTTTAGGCTAAAAATTAATGTGTGGTTAAGTTTTAACCACCAAACTATCCTTCCGCCAAGTATTAAAATAGCTTATACTAATAACTAACGACGTAAAAAGAAAATCGAATAAGCTTAAGATAGTAGTAACACTACATAAAATTTTGGTCATTCCAGTTATGTAAGGTCACAACTTCTGATATATTCCTATTACCCAGCCAATTTTTGTCATATCATTGATGATATCACATTACAGTTAAAATAATTGTTTTTTAAAAAGGCAACATACATAGAAATTAGATTATTATCATATTACCAAAGGTTATGATGGTATGAATAAAATTTCTTCGTTCTTAATTAAAAGTTTCGAGTTCGAGTTCTGAGAACGAATAAATTCTATTAGAAAGCGATTTCGTTTTTGTTGGCTTTACAAGTCATACAAATTCAAATTAATTGGATCTCCAATACAAGTAGCAAACAATTGGTGAGAAACTAAAAAAAGGTTAGAAAACAATTACCTCACCTTTGCATTCCAAGAAAGAAAAAAGAAGAAAATCCTAGATAAGACAATAAACCATTTGATAACCTCGATAAGAGACGGCTTCAAACTCTTTGAAAATTTAATCAACTTATAAGATACAGATGTGTGGAAAATGGGAAAGGGGGTTTGTATCCAGAGTTGTACCATATCAAAAGATACCCCTTTGAAAATAGTGCTAATACCTTCACCTTCGCCTCAAGAAATTATAATTTTATTTCAAACTTTACTTAAAAATGAAAGTTTTCCTCGAGAGGATGTTTTTCGATTTCATATGATCCCATAGACCTATGGCATATCCCTACTTAAAAAACCTACTAATCAATATTATCGTGCTTTACCCATAGGATAGAATATTGTTCCCTGTCAGAATAAGCATTGAAAGTTTCATCAACTAATTTTTTTTCACTAAACATTGAGATTTGAGATACTACTACTAAAGATTGCTAAATTCAAATTGTTTGCAGTATACTTTCACTACAATACATGTCCTTCCACTTTTCCCCCACTTACTCCTATTCCCCTTCTTTTCTTTTTCTCACTATTGAATTATGCACTTTAATAATTCATCATGAAATAATAAACAGTAGGCTAGAAGTAAAATGTCTTGCTAATTTAATCATCAAGTCAATGCAAAGACCTAGTGTAATCTCACAAATGGTTCTAAGAAGGATAGTGTGCATGCAACTTTATCCCTACCTTAAAAAGGTAAAGAGGTTATTTCCAATTCACTTTCGACTCAAAAAAAGTATAGTCGAAAAAAATACAATAACAGATAAATCATTAAATGAAAACAGAAATACAAAACAGCACCAACAACAACCAAAAATATTGTTGATATTTTCTAGCATATGTGTACAAATATTTCATGTCAAAATGTTACTATGGTCTGAAATACATAGCCAAAACGATCACAATTGAGACTAAGATATTGGGAAAATCAAATTAATGGAAATCAATCATGTAGTACTTTTTATCTTTTTCCTCTTATCTAGATTCGTTAATGCTCACTGGTCACCCACATTTCCAGATTGCAGTATTCTTTATGGGGTGCACGTGACTCTTCTCTTTTTATGCCTTTTTCTTTCTTTGTTATGGCTTTCCCTGTCTATGTACATAAGCTGAATGATTGCTATCTGAAACCGCAGAGTGCCAGGGAAGTATGAATATATTCCGTCATTATAAGCCCATGTTATTAGCTACTTTAATCATCATTATGTGCTTAATGTTGTCCTTTGATCTATCATTATCAAACAATTTTGTCAAACATTGCAAAAAATGGAATTAAGAGAAAAAAGGGATAAAATACTTGAGAATTCATACTAGTATTATGTTTCTTCTTATATGGATTTAAAGTGGAAAAGGGGAACATGGTAAGATGGTCCTCTTGGAATTTTACTTTCCCCAATGTGGAGTTTGGGAATCACGAAATGGTTTGATTAGTGTGGAAGCAAAGGGCTACAACACTATCCAGACATAGGGAAAGAATTAAAACAAAAGGAAAGAAAAAGATGGAAGTGCTATATACAAAAGGAAGTGGATTTCATCTACTGAAGTCACTTGCAAGGAAAGTTGCAAATATTTACTTTTTTTTTTCGATTCGAGTCATATAATTTAGTCGAAAATTTTATTCGAATTCGATGTTTATATCAAATTAATGAATATTATACATGTTTAATATAACTAGTTTTAGAATACGCACGTTGCGCGTTTACTCTGCATTAATAAATATATTTTTTTTAAAATTACATAAATACTATATTAACAAATTACGTTTGAGTTATAAAATAAAAGTTAAAGAACAAATTGTGAGTTCTTAAAAATGATGATTTTATTGATCAATAAACAAAAAAATAGTGATAATAAAATATAATAGTTATAAAAAATTATTTATATAAAGAAATAAAAATATGTTCATCACAAAATTATATATATACATGAAGAAAAAATGATATGCAGAGCAATTGACATTGCAAAAATGCAGCAATTCTTTAAATTTCGAAAATTAATATTTCGCATACTACTTGAATTCAAATTGACAGAATATCATCTGAATGCAAAAAATGATTAGTTTAGTCAAGTTAGATAATATTACTATGTACTTATAGTTTAGAATATACAACGTTATCATATCTTACTTACGACTTCTTTATAGACAACAATTTTTTGTAGTTTTTCTCTTGTGACTGAATTGGTTGCTTCATCGTGACCAACACTCTTATTGTCGATATTGATATCTCTCTTGAAAGTGCAATATATTGTTGTTCGTGCGAGAAAGTATGTTTCAGCAAATACAATCCAGCATTTGGGATTGTTTGACCTTGTGTATTGTTATTGCAAACACAAGCGTACTGGAAATTATTTCTAGATAAATTAAGAAGATAGGCGAAAGTTGAATTATGACGATAAACACATGCTTGGAAGCACATCAACCCATCATGATTTTTGCATGTATGATTTTATTATCAAAACCTCTATACATCATCATTGTACAATACATAAGACGCTTGGCGGATTTAAGTTTCTCAGTAGTATGATGGGTGTATTTTTCTTCAAAACCAGCATGTATGAAATGGAAGATCAAATATGCCTTTGTTTGTGCTATGCATACATGACACTAACATACATTTTTTTTTTTTTTGGCTCATTTCGTCTTTTTGGTCTCATTTAACATATAAAATAATGAATTTCACAACGAATATGTGTGGTGAAAGGCCATTTGGTATTGTATTCTTCTTGATAGTTATTGTTGGTATTATCTTCTGCTGAGTCGAAACTGAGAAACGTTTAGCTTTTATTAGGGAACTTGGTAATCAACATCTCATTTAGTCGATCAACATATTTATTTCTGCTAGTTAAGATAGATCTTTCCTTGATGTACTTTGCACAACTTTCTATTTTATTTAGTGATGAAAATATTTTCCTTATTAAGGAATCATCACCACTACTATAACCATTAGGCTTGATAATAAAGTATTCTTAAGGAAGGATCAAATCATCTTTTATAATATATATGCTTTTTTCTGCTTTCGACATAAATCAAGAAGTCACATAATACTTGATTTAGATCTACTCTCATATTATTTATTAGCTGAATCTTTATCACTTGAGGTCATAAGTATGATTTAACCTAGCCAGCACTTATAGTCTTTGCTCTTATGGACTATTAGTGTAAACTATTGGTGGTACTTGACGGAAATTATCTTCAAAAATTATTGCTTTTTCACCAAACGATTTATCAACATCCATTATATCTCTAAAGCTCCTGTCAATTGTTCCGATCGTCTAATGCTACGTCCTGTGCGCTTCATCCCATATTATTAGCTTTTATTTTCTTATCAATTTAGTACCACTACTCTGGTTTGACATATTTGTTATGGTAATTTTAATTGTTTGAAGAGGTATGTCGAATATATGAGTCGTATGACCCTTTACACCATTTTATTGTTGTTACTAATATTATCATGCCTCTTGATCTAATATTTGCAAATAATGCACGGTATAGAAATATCTTTTCAGTTCCTCCCCCAGAGCCATCTACAAAAAACAGTCTTGTTCTATGAATAATCGATTGTTTGCAATATAGTCTTGAAAGCTTGTTCTTATTCAGAATTTAGCTTTAATTGTGCATTGAAACCTTCCTCAGGCGCTTATATGGCGTTTTTCAACAATTTTTGTGTATTATAATGTGTAATTATGTTCATATATAACCAATAGCTATTTCGATATGCACAAGTTATTTAAGTTATTATCTTGAATAAATTC
>MCJB01007624.1:241173-260561 GCA_002018475.1 Nicotiana obtusifolia | reverse complement strand
ATATATATATATATATATATGTATGTATGTATGTATTTATTTATTTTTTCCTTTTAGATTTTGGATTTAATATTTTCTTCGTACGATAGTGATAGTAATAGAGTATAAAGAATATTATATTTGAAAATAGAATAAATTTGAACCGATCAAAAGCCAACAAACGTTACGTGTGTGATTGATATCAAAATCGATAAGTTAAAGCAAAACTAACTTAGCTGATAATATAACAGGGAGACTTCTAAAGAAAACAATGAAGTTAAATTTAAAAAAAATAAATGGAAGGGATATCCTTCATACATTCATATTAGCGTGAGTTAGTTCATTTATACAAGTCTTCATCCATATGTGTATTATTTCTAATTATATTCTTTTCTTGTGAATTCTAACGTTAAAAAAGCTATTTTGGTCTACCAAAAAACATGCATTAAAGCTAGACCAATGATTTTAAACTTTTACGATTAAATTTGAATCCTTGTGGAATTAACTTGAGTGATTAAGGGGCTAAGGAAAATCTTTCGTCCTTTCATTTTGTTTTGACCCAACTGATTTCTTAATATTCAAAGTAGCAAGTTTTTAGCTGAAATCAATTTCTTAGATAAAGGAAAAATTCAAATATTAGAATTTTATCTACGCAAGTACTTTTAAGGAATAATTTAATCCTCATAGGATTATAGAGCGATATCTTATTATTTGCTTTGGAAAATTGATCAGCTAGAGTTTTTATAAATTTATGATTCATGGATTCTAGAGCTGATGGATAAGTACACATCTAGTCTCCTACTTTCCTACATGGAAACAAAGATGACTTTTGACTTTAAATTATCGGTTATATTCAAATTTTTCTCGTAAGTCTTAATTACAATTTTATCTCAAATAAATTTATTTTTTAAGGCTAATTTGGACCATCATATTGTATTCGTGCTTATATAAGAAGGCTACTAGCCAAAGCATTTGTTGTCCGAGAAAAAATAGGCTACTATATTCTAAGATATGCACAGTGGCAGTAAGGAGTAGTTCAAATCGGATAAAAATCAAAACTCTCTAGTGATTAATATTTTTTATATATATATTTCTTAAAAGCTTTGAATCTCAGTCTGTCGTGTTGGTTATTCAAATTCCTTGTTTGCTGCATTTTGGGATATAAATCCTATTTGATCAAGAAATTCAGTTCCCATGGTGTGATTTATAATTGAAAAAGAATTTCAGCATTAGATTATTTACAATTATATCCTTAAATTATACAAATATTTAAGGTTATAAAAGTCAATCAATATTTCGGGAATAATTTAGTCGTTCAACATTTAACATAAATTATTCGTAATTTTATAATAATATAGATAGATAGATAGATAGATAGATATAGATTTAGATTTTGTACTTAATCATAGGCATATGGGTCTATATTCTCACTTTAATTTGTAGTAACTCTTACCTTAATCTGATATAAGTATTGTTTACGGATAAATTATCAAATTACTTATCTTCTTTTACGTACATCAAGTAATCAGTGTTTGCAATTGTTGACCCAATTAATTTGTATTCGCTCCTTAAAAATTTCAATATAAGGGTTTTTAGCTATTTCTTTTAAAGAGGACTCAAGTCTCAGAGGTTGAACACAGGACTTTTAATTAAGAGTAGATAAATCTTTATTATTTTACTGTACACTTTGATGGTGCAAGAAGTAATGGTCTTTTCTAAGTTGTCAAACCACCTTTAACTTATAAGTAACTAGTAGGATAAAAAACTGCGTATTGTCAATTTGTGAAAGTTAGACGCTATTATTTCTATTCCCTGAAGAGGCTGTTGTATAAGTCAAGATAGAGTAGGAGTAGTGGTCCATTTTGATGTAAGTGGGAAACACTAAAATGGATTTTGGTAATAACAAAGTCTTACAGAGTCGATCGGTATTTCCTAAGCACTCCTCTATAGTTTCACAGTTCCACTTACACAAAAAGCCAGACGACCTCTACGAGAATATTTGTTCTTGCATTGGTTTAAGGATGGTGATTCTTATCTTCCTGTCTTCAAGGGGATTTGCACCACTTCAATAAACGATTGTCTTGCTCCCTTAAGTATTACTCTGGCTGCTGAAAATAAATATTGTAAAAGCTAAGTCCCTTCATATAATACTGCTACTAGTATGTAGCAAGACTATCACCCAATAATGTAGTGGAATAGTTAGAAATTTTGAGTTTGGGTCTGAATTAGTCATACTAATAAACTTCAAACACTGAACGGTTTAAAATAATGTCGTGGTACTATTTTGAAAGGTTCAATTTGGTGTATGAATGGATAAAGAAGAAGATATTTGTAACCATCAAGTCCATCAGTAATATTGTTCGCTTTGTGTCTAAACAGAGGCGGACCTAGAATTTGATGGTCACAAGTACAATGACATTCAATATGAAACGCGTCACTAGGGTCTACAACTTAGTTGCTTATATTTTCAATATCTCTCTCGTGTTTGTCAATGTGAGATTCACCTACGACGTCAGAACTCGTTAATATTTGTGTCACTAGGAACTAAGATCTTGTTTTCTTATATATTCAACATTAATATCGCGTTTTATTGACGTGGGATCTGCTTGAGCGTCGCAATATTGAAGAAATTGTACAAGCACTACTACACGGTAACCAAAGTACATGTTACGTTTGCATGTGTGACATATGTGTATGGAGAACTCCGAAATTCGAGCCGCTGAGTTAGAAAACCCAGAAAGAGAAGAAAAAAGGGAGTTGAAGGAAGAAAAGCGAACGAGGTGAGGTCCCCTTCTTTTTCCCCGTACCTCAGTGTCCTGCACTAATGAACCCATGCAAAGGTAGGCAGAGTAAAATGGTAATTTTGATAATGACAATGGAAAAAGTTACACCCAAAAGGCCAGGCCTATAAATATCTAATACAGTATGGTTTTCCAATTGCTTGGTTTATTGAGTTCACAGATCATCAGAAGAAAACACACTTTAATCGGTTATCACTGTACATCATTTCGTACACTCTATCAAGTTTCAACCTATGAAACAGACAACTCTCTTCTCAGAGTTCACTCTTCTTGAGGGTAGTAGATATATCTTTTAGCAATTAATGCAACTTTGCGTGCCAACTCCTCCATCATTTTATTCATACACCTAACCGCATATATAATCAAAGCCTATACAGGTTTCTATAACGAGACAAATTACAATTGAGAGGATGTACCAAAAGATTCTAATTTTTGAATAGTAAAAAAGAAATAGCAAAGTCATTTTAATTGAAATCAAGTAGAATGTCAGGTTTTGGCAGGGCAGTATAGATAAGCCTGACACATGAAAAAAGAAAGAAAGAGCATAGTACTAGTAAACACTTGCTCTAATTAATGCAATGGACGTTGTACTGTGCTGTGCTGTGAAGAAAGCAGCAGATAAAGACATGAGATGTAAGCTAAACTTGGCTTCTTTTTCTACCTTTCACCCCTTCCTTTCCTTTGGAACCCACTAATTCACCCCCTCTTTAGGATTTCCTCAGCTTCTCAAAATCTAAACAATCAAAGGACAACTGAAATAATATGACAAAGCAACAATATCAAAAAATAGAAGAAATTGCAGAAATTGTGGAGTGAAGTAAAAGAGAAAGGGTACTGGTAGATAAATTAGGTGCCGAATTTAACTCTGTACATGTAGCGCAAAAGCGACCAAAAGTTGATAGCAAAAGAACAAAAATATAAGAAGTAAAGAGAGAACAATAGAGAAGATAGATTAAAAGATAAAGTAACAAAATTTTCCCGGCTGCCAATAGTAACCCATATTTTTTCCTTTTGTACATTGATATTGGACTAAATTCAGATTCTTCTCCAGCGCCGATAGTATTAACAGTGTCCATAACATTAGCAGCTCAATGCCTCATATTTCATAGGAATTGAGCGATTAAACCCAGTTCCAGCTTGAGACAATAAATTCCCAACAATTGCAAGGTCTCTGCAGAACACTCCTTGAAATGCTGATGCATTTGTTGTTGAGCTTGACACCGCCTTGTTTTCTGCCCTGTTGTTACATGATGTAGTATTAGCAGCAGCCTCTGAAACTACTCTTGATGTAGTATGGGAAGCAGCCGCTGATGCTCTTCTTGAAGCGGCTGCGTTACTGCGGATTGTTTCAGCTCTAGATTGTTGAAGTTCTTGAGTTTGCTGAACTTGTTGCTGCATTGCTTGTAATGCAGCTGCAGCCTTAGCTCTCTGCTTCTCAGCAGCTTCTTCATCGATGATCGTCGTCATTAAACTTGTGTAACCTTTCTGGATCAATCGATACAACAGTAAAGATGACATCTTTGCCCGATCCCTAACGGGATCTATATCTTTTTCGTCCGCAAACTCGCACCTTTCCACAAAACTTGTTGATTTATCAGGCTTGTGTCTTAAAGTGAGCAGTAGATGTGCTCTTTCCAATTCTGATCTAGAACAACCCCGCCTCAAACCGATCAATGCATAGTAATCTACATTCCCAGTTTCACCAGAAGCAACTCTCTGCTTTAATTCTTGCATTTTGGCACCTAAGGAACAAAGCCTCCCTGGAATTTCCCTGTATTGCACATTTTGACGCTTCCATATAGGTCCAGGTAATTTCCTATCGCGTAGCATCGAATTATAAAGGAGCTTTAAGTGCTCGAGATCGT
Source organism: Nicotiana obtusifolia (assembly GCA_002018475.1). NCBI lineage: Eukaryota > Viridiplantae > Streptophyta > Magnoliopsida > Solanales > Solanaceae > Nicotiana > Nicotiana obtusifolia. The sequence goes on along the minus strand of MCJB01007624.1, from coordinate 255,916 downwards.
GAAGACTATCGGGCAAGCATCGAATGGCTTCAAATAAAGCAGCCCTAGTTCTAAGAGCATCAATGCAAGAAGGGTCTAATGCTAATGTCCGATTACAATCAGCTATTGCGTCAGCAATTCGACCAGAAGATCGATATGCTGAGGCCCGATGCACATAGCATTCGGCTAAGAACCCTTGTGGAGCACCACGACGACCATCTACAATCTTCGAGAAGTGTCTAATAGCTTCCGAATGAAGCCCTGCATCAAGAGCAGCAATTGCAGCCGTCCTTCGACGGAGCAAAAGCTTAATGTGACTGAGCAGTTGAGAAATGCTCTCGGACTCCGTTTTAGGAGGAGGCGGAGGCTGGTTATTTGTGGTGCCCGGTTCGCCGGAGATTGGGAATTTGGCAAACGAAAAACTATCGTCAGACCAGCAAATGCTTTCGCGACGGAATGCATCCGTCGCGATGCGTTTACCGGTTTGTAAAAGAACCATCGCGTCTTCCATTAGACCCAAATGGCAACAAGCCTGACCTAAAACCAAGTACCTGAAAAAAATACACAAATAACGAACGAGTGTGAGTCCGAGTCAGCTCGTTCACCATAGATTCAAGCCTTAAGTACACACAGAAATTTCAATAAAGACTACATTTTTCAAGTAGTAGTTATTAATACTACTAAAATGCAAGTGAATAAACAATAAAGAAGTAAAGTAATAACAAAGCAGATTTGACTTGAAAAGAAATAAATAAATCAAGATTAGGACAATTCATCAATTAATACAGAGACGGCTAGCTGTTATGGCGTAATCTACAAGCCAATCAATAGAACAGCAAAATTACCTCCATTGCCCTTCTTTATCACAGTTCTTGCAAAGACCAGCCATAACTTTCTTCTTCAAATCAGAAACAGAGAAGCATTTGAAACTGGTTTCGTCCCGACCCGGTGAGTCACTGCCCGAAGAAAGGAGCTTCACTCGCTCTCTTGAGAGCTGTGAGGATGAGTTATCGGAAGACCCAGAAGACGAAGTGGATGACGTGGACGATGTTTCATCGGCGGGAAGTTTTAGGCTGGGAATGTAGTCTTGTAACATACCGGCGACGTCCTTGAATCGCCGGAGATAGAGTAAAGATCGAGCTTTTAACTCGAGTGCTAACTCAAAACGAGGGGACAGAGAAAGTGCAGCGTCGAGAAGGTTAACTGCCGAAGCAATCTCGTTGGGTTCTTGTGTTGCAATAAGAAGTTTTGCATCTTTGATATATTTGTCAACAATCTGTAAAACAAATGCTAATATTTATTAAAACTTGACTATATGTTAGATTGGATTGGGGGAAAAAGAAAAGATTTTTAATTACCTTTCTGTTGCTAATCCACCAATGTTTCTTTTCAGAACAGGAGATAGAAGGAGAGGCAGCCATATTGGTTGTTGTACAATGATCAACCATTAAAATGCCAAGAAAATGCTCTCTTCTTTGTTCTCAAATTCTCATTAATTTTCCCTCTTCGAAGTGAAGAGAGAGAGAGAGTGAAGAGGAGAAGTAGAGGAAAGGAGATGTAAATAAGAGAAGAGGAGAAAGAGAGAGGGGCTCAATACAGAGTGCCAGCTTTGACCTGAGCTGAGAGAAGGCGAAAGCATTGATCCTTCTGCTTTTCGCTGGCAAACCACACACCCACCTCTTATTCTCTCTCTCTGTAGACTCTACCTATATCAGAGTTTAATGTTTATTTTGGCTTACTACTACTTACTAGCTACTCCTTTTTATTTCTGAAATTTACTTAAAGCGAGATTAAAATGATAATTACAATTACATACAAGTACTCTTATTATTTCTCTCCTAAAAAGAATTAACATGATTCAGAATCCCTGATCAACTCCTTTATTTTGGACTGTGGTTTCATTATTCTTGTTGAACTTAATTTATAAAAATAAAAAGGTATCATCAATTTTCATTGTTTATAATTAAAATATTTTAAAGATACGTGAGAAAGTTGTACCGAATATGAGAAAGTTGTACCGTTAAAAAGATTTTAATTTTTCAAATGAAATAGGTTCATATGAAATGAAATAAAATGAACATGTTAGAGGACGTTTGATACGAAATAAATTATGTAGGGATAGTACTATAGAAATTATTTCTTGTTGGATTTTTGATTCATTGTGTTGAAATTAAATATATAAACTAATATTTAAAATATTTATTTAGTTATTTAACTAAAAAGGAATGAGTTTATAATTATATCCTTAAATGTTTAACCTTCACTGGCTTTTCAGCGAAAGGACAGATAATTTTGTATCTTTGATGCTTTATCCATGTATAACTTAGTTATATATATTTATTTATACATGGACTAGTTATTCAGTGTTGTTGATGGTATAAAAGAATATACCAATCGGTGTATTAAGTTACACAAGAATTAGTTATAGATGATTCCAAATATAAATCAAACATTGAATAAAACTATACTTACCAAATTATACAACACGATTAATTTCCTCATTAAGAGTCAAACTAGTTGGGATTGACTCTAGGACTCATCTGATCAATTATTCTATCTCGGTCTGTTTTATTTCAATATTCGATATTTTTACACTTCTATACTGAATGTACAAGAAATGTTAAAGTAATTTATAAAAATATTTGTTTGATAAAAAATATTACATCAACAGTTACATTTGATTAGTTCTAACTAAATATATGAAGTCAGAATAGTGAATCAATGATGTAATGTTACTAAGAGCTTGTTTGGCCAATTCATTTTAGAAGTGCTTTTTGTCATATTTTATAAGCAAATTGTGTTTGGCCAGTCTTTTTAAAAAGTACTTTTAAGTATCAAATTATACAAAACGACAGTAAATATTTAATTTATAATCAGTATTATTTGTTATAGAGAATTGAATTTATAAGACGATAAAGTAAAGTATACATTAAAGGTTTTAATCAATAAAAAATATAGTTATCCAACAAAATAATATTAAATATATAAAATTACTTATTGTTTACACGATAATTCAAACGTATCAATATGCGTCGTTCAATATAAATCAAAAGCCTACTCCGTAAATCTAATACACTAAAAGAAGAGATATGTTCATATTAGAGAGATTATTTCAAAGAATAATAGGGGAAGAATAAAAATGACGAAAAATAAGAAAAGTTAAGAAATGGATGGTAGAAAAAAAAAGAAAAAAAGTTAAGTTAATGAGCGATAATTTGGGAAATGCAAATTTTTGGGAAGGATATTTCTAGTGGGCGTTTGGACATGAGAATTGTAAATTTTTAAAAAAAAGATAAGAAAATTTTCCAAGTGAAAATGTTATATTAAAAATTAGAGCTGCGTTTGGACATGAATATAATTTTGGATTGTTTTTAAATTTTTGTGAGTGATCTGAGTGAAAATTTAGAAAATAGTTTTTTGGAGTTTTTTAAATTACCGAAAATGTCCAAAATTTCCTTTCAAGTGAAAATTGAAAATTTTATAGCTAAACACTAACTTTGCAAAAAGTAAATTTTTTTGAAAAAAAGTGAAAAAATTCTTATGTTCAAACGGATTCTTAATTTTCTACTTCTACTTCTGCGCTAGAATTTGTAGTCTATTCTCCAAAAGTAGAGAAACTATTTCTGTTGGTGCTCAAAAATACTTATCTGTCTTGGCCAAACATCTAATATTTTCAAAAATAATAATTTTTGACAAAAAAAAGAGAAGCTTTTAGCTCCCTGTAAGCTTGGCGAAACATGCTGTAAGAATTTTGGAAATTTCCAAATTGACTAGTATGATATAAGCTTCGAGGGAGTAGTAGTAGTATTTGACTGGATATTTTCGGTCAGCTATCGTCTTCAAAACTGGTAATTTCCGGTTTCCAGATCACGGGCTCTGGGTTCAACTACCGGAGAAAAAGATAAGACCCATAAAATTGAGCCGATACAAGTAAATACAGTGCGTGAATCTATACCCCCTTATTTATTTCTCAATGTGTACTAATTTAGCCTTTTTCCTTTGCTTTTTTCTCAAAATCAACGTTTTCAACTTTTTTGGGTGTTTGCATTGATGAATCTCAGAGCCAAAAGTACAAGCAACAATTAATGTCTCCACGATATTTTCAGTAAATGAAAAGATGTGAAAACGTAGTTTCTAGTCTTTTTAGCCTTGTAAATACACTATTTCCAGTAAATGAAAAGATGTGAAGACGTAGTTTCGAGTCCCTTTCGCCTTTCTACGTGTTTTCTCCCACTTTTTTTCATACATAAGTCAAATCAATGTATTTCGAAAGGAATAGCAGAATTTGAAAAATAATAGTAGGCATTTTATTTAATCTTTCGATGTGCATAAATATTAATGTTTTATGACTAGAATGTACTCACTCCAAATAAAATTTCATTTTTGTGTAGTTAAGTTTTGCATTTGTATATTTTTTAGAAACGGAAAAAGAATGATCTAATTCTTTCAAGTTGTTAACAAGCCTATTAAATGGGATGAGGCTATTCTTTCCTTAATCAGAGGTCTTGGGTTCGAACCGTGAGTATGAATTTTGTTTTTGATAGGGAGTGCTTCCCCTTAAATAGGGCCCTGCGCGGTGCGAATCCGGATATAATCGAGTTTCAATGCGAGTACCGGATACCGAACGAGAAACCAAAAAAAACAAACCTATTATATAACTAAAATTTCTAATTGAATTTGAATAATCTTGTAAGGTTGACTTACTAGTTTCCAGTTGTAAGTTGTATGTTAGGTTTAATATTGGTTTTTCTTTTAGGATATCATCACGAATATTTTTCTCTTTAAATTTCCTGCTCCTTTCGTGATTGCTCTAGTTTAGTCTCGATATACACTTATTCTTACTTTATATGATTTTTATAATTCCTCAATTTGTAAGAGATAATACATACTTTGATTAGATATGCACTGAAGAAATTCAAACTTTACAGAAATAAGCAATACAACATTTAAGTTACCAACTCTTAACAGATTCTTTTTTGAATTAATAGGTGGGATAGTACCTTAATTTATGTTCAAAGTATCTTGAAATTTGTTAGGAAAGAAGTCATTTTATAAAACATGGATAAATATTTTCCAAGGGAAAGTTGACGCCCAAGATAATATATTCTCCTAACCTTCAAATTTTATTAACCTTTTTATAATAGACGAAAAAGGAAAGCTTGTTGCATGAAATGAGACAAAAAGTGCAAAGAAAAATTGAGTTTATATCTTATTTAATGAACTAAGAGCATTGGTGCTACTGAAATGGAAGTTGGGATTGTAATTTCCTTTTTTCATTTGCTTGTTTTGACACACAATACATCAAAACTACATGCAGTTGGAAAAATCATAAATACAAAAGTTTTTAGCCAAATTAAATGTAATCTAGAGTAACCTTTTAACTATTTACTCAGCGACATCATATTATTCCTTTATCTCTCTCTCTCTCTCGCTTTACACATTTAGAATCAAGGAGAGAGCAATAATTGAAGTAGAAGCAGCAATAGAACGAAATAGAGAAATTTGATTGGAAAAAGAGACAACAAAAATTCAAGACATGATAAGCCGAGCTTCTTGGAAGCTAAAACACTAACGCATTCTTTTTCCGATATAAAATATACCTTTTTTTTTTTTTTTTTTTTGTATGTGGAGATTTGAGGTGTTTGGTCGGGAAAACATATAATTTTTGAGTAGCAGCGGACGTAACTTTTTCCTGCGGTAAGAAAGAAGCTAAAAATTTATACTTCTTCCGGAAAACAAAAGTAAGAATACATAATCTTTTCAACACAATACTATCTTCACCAACCAATTTAAAAGTTTGTCTCTCAAATATAAACACAATCTTATTCTCATTTTTTTGGGTTTAATTTCGACCTCTCTGTCCTGCTTATGGAATTAGTTTTTAATTTATATATAATGATGTATTACCTGCGTTCAAATTGCCATGTAGGAAAAGTAACTATATCCGATATCAATATTACATTAATTATTGCTTTGATTTACCTATATTTACTATATTGATTTAAAATTTTAATATTTTTTTTATTTTAAGGTTTATACTTTTCTTTTATACAACAATAGGTGTGTCTCACTCCCGAATAGTTGGGATCAATATATGGATTATCGCTAACTATGATATCAATTGTTATTAATTTATTTCTAATAATAATAGTTTGTGTGCACCTTAATTGATTCATTAGGTACTTGTCATTTCGTCAGGTTATATATTGAAAAACTCTACTTTCAAAATTTAAGCAAACAAAAGAAATTCAGCTTAGTCGCTTCTGTTGAATTTGAAGAGTGGTTCGAGGCTATTACTTCATCTCTAGACCACCGTTTTGGAACTCTAATGTGTTGAATTATGTGAATCGTTTCCTCTAAAACTTTAACTTGTTAGAGATAAAGTGTTTTTTGTTTATTTATTTTTAGTTTGGTGACATGCCTCGTCACATGTCGTCTTCCTTCATGGATAAAGCGCAAGGAAAAAGTTCGCTCGTCCTGTTTGTTTTCATAGTGAAGTGTCTTTAATTTTTGTAAGAGTTTAATCTGTTATAAAGGAAAAGTTGTACTATTTATTTATTGTTAAGTTTGCAACAGGAGGGAATGGTGATATAAAGAGAAAGGAAGAGGATAAGTTGGTAAAGTAAAGGCAGAGAAACAAAGTGAGTGCTCTCTTCTCTTAAGGCACAAGAATATCATGCTAGCCTTTTACCCCTTTACTTTTCATTTTATTTAATGAATGCACATGAAATACGGATACATATAGCTAGCTAGTTGGCTTTGTCTTAAAGGCACAAAGGCCCATCCCAAAGATTTCTCTTTAGTGGAGGGATATATTAGTAATTTAATACTCACTCTCATGTCTACTGCCACATCACAAAATGCTTCTACTTTTGCGTCAACGTGTCAAATCTAATAAGCTATTCCAACCTGGACCTCCAGCTCATGCTGTAAGTTGGGACCTTCAATAAGGTAGCAGCATTTAAAACGTACGTCTATATGATTAGCTCCATTATTAATGCATGTCGCTAATTCAATACCAGCACCCCTAGGGGCTACAAATACAATACTTTAATACTGCTAAATTTAAACCGTATTCTAGAGTGGGTTTAATGAGTTTTACTGAGCTCATTGCTTTTGAGTGAACATAGTAGGTATTTTTTTCATTTAAACAAGAACCAACTTATTTATTTGTTAGTTAGTTTCAGAAAGAATAATTCTTTTTTAAATGTAAAACAAATGTAACTTTAAATTTCTTATTTTATCGTAATAAAATAATTTATAGTCACACAAATATTTATATATTTAATTAGACTACAAGTTTTAAATTTTTTTCTTTTTCTTATACTCCCTCCGCCCAGTCAAAATAGGTTCAAAGTAATTAAAACGTATGGAGTATATTTTTTGTCTTTGCACGACAGTCTAACGATTAAAAGAACAATAGTTAACCTGGATTAGTAAGGATTTGAAGTTAATTACTTATGCTGCTTAGTTGAGTTTCTCCAGTTTTCTGTTAACAGTGCAAAAAGGAATAGGTTTATTCTTGTCTATTATTCGAATCTTCCAAAATCATGTGAATTCAAGAAGACAGAGGAACTTGGAATTAGCCAATAATTCAAGACACAAAATTATAAACAGTTGGTTGAGGTACATGGTGCAAGATAAGAAACAACTCCTGCTCCCTGCTGCTTGCTGCTCTCGTCTGATGCCTCTGCTTATCTTCTTACATAATTGGGATAGGGAATCCTCGAACCAAACATGAGGACTGACCTAACAATATTTAGTTCCAATGCATTTTCTTTGCTTCATTTTCGGATTTAACGTTGTGATGTAATATATTTTTTTTGGGATCAAAATTTATACCTGACTGGTCCATTGCTCATCATCTTGGCTCTTTCATGACAAGTCTGCTTCATGTCATGAAACTGAAAAAGCCTTGTAAAATATGTTTCTTCTAGAGTAATTTACAATGACGTAATAAACATTTTTATCTCTCAGTTATATTCTAGGTAGATTAATTGTTGGGTGCGTGTGAACAAAGTTCCACATAAAAAGAAAAAAAAAGAAAAAGAAATTACTTATAAAATGTTGGATAATGTTAGTAATGTAAGGCTTTTAGGGGGAAAAACGTACTGTTTTGACCTAAAGTGCATTATATCATACCATGTTAAAAATATCTTTGACCGACTTAACCTAACACTAATGACCACTGACCAATAGCTGCAGGACTGCTAGGTGCTATCTCATTTGAGGGTCTACACATGTAGGTTTCATTCCAGCCAATATATATATACTCTCCCTTTCACTCTCTCTAAACTTATATACAACACTCAAATTCTTGTATAAGGTTTAGGATATTAAAAAAAAGAAAAGAAAAAAGAAAGTAGAAGAGTAGGGCCCATATCCAGGATGGAAGTGGCCCATTTCACAGTTTGGGTAATCATGATTCATGAATAGAGCTGTTGCATGATGGTTTTCCGGGTCCACCCGTTAATATTCGCTTGGAAGTAATTTTTGGCCCGGACTATTTCGATTCTCATCCATGTTTTTTCCCTCATGGGTCTTCTTCATCTACAATATTTTGCCAGCCAATCCAAACATCTATGGAGAAATGTCCAGACTTAGCTTAATTTGTTTCCATTCGCAAAGAGAAAGGGGTTATTTATTTTGTAAGAAGAATGGGGCAATATGTTCCTATAACATAGAGTGCCCCTCCGAAGTCAAATTACGTCTATACATGAAAATAGAAAGGCATTTCTGGAACAACCTCAATTCTATCATATGAAGCACTTTGTACATATCAGTGTAAATTGACCCCCAAAAAAAGAAAGCACATGTTGTGTCTTGCAATGTTTTTATAACGAAGTTGATAAAGCTGATGACTCATTTAAAGGTCATTGTTGTTCAGTTAAATTATACTCTTGTTATTTTTCAGAGTCGGGAATCTATCAGAAATAGTCTTTCTATCTCACACGAGGTAGGGGTAACACGAGGTAGGGGTAACACGAGGTAGGGTTAAGATCTACATACATTTTACCTTTTCAGACCTTACTTGTGGTATTATATTGGGTATCAGAAGCGGAGTTAAGATTTGAAGCTTGTGAGTTTGATATTGTAATCCTTTTAAGTTATGGATTCTAAATTAATAATTTATACATAAAAACAAATATAAAGTCTAAATAAAAATTATTGGATTCGATAGAACCCACATTTTACATTCTGGCTCCGTTCTTGCTAGGTATGTTGTTATTATTGTTGTAAGCTTGTGCGCCGAGTCAAGGGAGATGAGCCCGCTATCTTATAGCAATATCAAGTCGAGCTCAACCGTATTTACTGCAGTACCAAATCGAGCTTTCTTACAGTGTAATCAAGCCTAAACGAGTTTCAACTAAATCAAATCGAATCGAACTGAATTAAATTTTAACGCGCCGATCTAAGCCCAAGCCGAATTAAAATATAACCAATGTCCATGATACTGACTAATATTTTACTTTAATAGCACAAAGGATGCCACCGCCTTATTTTTTAAACTTGATTTGATTGGTGCAGAATTGTGCAATGTATTCTTTTCGGTACTTCTTGTTTATCCACAGAGCGGTTAGTTGGATAATCTTGGTTTTTTTTACTCCAACTATATATGTCATATTATAAGCTATGAAAAATAGATGGTGTCTAACCATCAACTTCTAACTTGTTGTAACAACTCAACTTCACTTCAATATTTATAACTTAGTATTATTAATCAGTTGATTCCCCCATACATATTTAGTTTATATAATTGACATCAAGGGCATCCGCAATGTTTGACTTCCTCGCCTAAACAAGTCGGGACCAATCCAACACACACAACTGTTAACTAATGAATTTTGCTATTATAAGAATCATAAGGAAGACTTTCAACAACCATCACAAACTTCTCTCCCGTAGAAGATTTGATAAGTTATACGAATGTATACGGGTAAAACCGAGTATAATGAGCACCTGATTTTCCGATGAGGTAAATGGAGTAAGGACGTGACTACAAGAAATCGAAATCAGAAATAGGAGCCTCTCGTATCAAGGCCTTGGCAAAACACCTGCCCTCGGAGCCATCGAGACCACGTCCCCCGAGTCCGGTTCGAGTCCCAAGACCTCGGAGAGCATTACCAAACGACCGCACACGATTAATAGAGGGTCGTGATATCCATGCCCAACCGGATATCACGGTGTGAATCTCGGCCCATATCGGCAGAAAATCAGTGACTAGCGAAAAGGAAGATTTTTACCTTTCTTAGAATTGTACCTAGGGTAAAATTCCCCAATTATATAAAGGGGAAGCTAAGTATTCATTGGACACACTGTAACACGCATACCAATGGAATACTTCTGTTCTTTCTGTTTCTAAAAGTTATTCAAAGTTCTTGTTTTCGTTCATATGTGCTAGCTCATAACCGAAGGCAGGTTTCTTGTTAAGCCTTTAACCGAGCACAAACTCACCGTCATCATTGGTTTAGCTACTTATTATATCTTTTATTTGCTTATCTAACGTCATTAATCACTTGTATTGAATTAGTCCACATATCCTTAAAACAACGTATAAATTCAATTGCTATCGATTTTTAAGGGTAAACAGTTTGGTGCCCACCATGGGGCTAAGGATAATAGTGGTAATTTGGTACAAATTTCCATAACGCACTATGTTTTACGCTTGTTCTTTGAGATTTTAATTTCAGGTCATCTTAAGAATGTCAAACTATCAATCTGCTCACTTGAACGTTGATGCTGTGTCTGGCCACCATGGCGAAAACAACAATATAGTACCAGCAATGAGGTGCCCCCTGTTGACCCCAACAGAGTCTCGGTTGCGGACCCAATCAATGCCAACTCATATATGGCCATTGATGCAAACCTGCCGATCGACCTTGAGAACAACGTTCACGAAGAAGCTCGATCAATAGCCCGAGGTACGCACGACGGTGAAGGCGACGGGATCAATCTGTGGGTGATCTTCAAAATGTTACAAGCTCAACAGACGACGATAGCCCAGTTGCAGAACCAAACCCGCGCACCCAGCAAAGTTGAGCCCGAACCATCCTGGGGAAAACACCCGAATGAATGAACAAACCACAGAAAGGCCGAGTGAAGTTGAACCCGTGACCAACACCAAAATAATAAAGATGCTTGAGGAACTGACAAAGCGGGTGGAATCGGGGGAAAAGAAGATTGAAGCCATCAACAAAAAAGTGGAGACCTATAACTATAGAGTTGATCAAATCCTAGGAGCACCCCCGATATTGAAAGGCCTGGATTCTAAGAAATTTGTCCAAAAATCTTTCCCCCCGAGCGTGGCACCGAAACCAATCCCGAAGAAGTTCCATATGAACGAAATCCCAAAGTATAATGGAATCACATATCCAAATGAACACGTGACCTCCTACGCGTGTGCCATCAAGAAAACAACTTAGAAGATGACAAAATCGAGTTGGTTTTGCTGAAAAAGTTCAGAGAAATCCTGCCGAAAGGAGCAATGATATGGTATCACAACTTATGCCTTAATTCTATTGATTCATTTGCTATGCTTGTAGATGGCTTTGTAAAAGCTCACGTCCAGGACCATCAAGGTCGAGACTAGAAAATCGGAGTAAAACAAAGAGATAACAAAATACTCAGGGAGTTCGTGTCGAGGTTTCAAATAGAACGAATGGACCTGCCTCCGGTTGCAGACGATTGGGCCGTTGAGGCGTTCACTCAAGGACTCAACCCCCAAAACTCCCTGGCTTCACAGCAGCTGAATTTTTTTTTTGATAAAGTACCCGGCGGTAACTTGGGCTGACATCCATAACAGGTACCAATTGAAAATCAGAGTCGAGGATGATCAACTCGGGGCCCCCGCCGGGTCCGTTTATCCCATCAGAACTAATGACAAGTCTAAAAGAGTCATCGATCATGAACCAAGACCGAACAGAGATCGTTATCAACTATATAGCAGAGATCGAAGGGGTAGCGGATCCGGGCGCAACCCCCCGATGGATGAAAAAAGGAGCGATCGAGGCCACAATAGCCGGGGACTCATGAGTAAAACGGTTTCGACATGCCTCGGGGCCAGGGAGGCACCAAGATGATCGGAATATAACTTCAGTGTCGATGCTGCCAGTATTGTATCTGCCATCGGGTGCATCAAAGATACCAAGTGGCCTCGGCCATTGCAATCCAACCCTAACCAAAGAGACCCTAACCTGATGTGTAAGTATCATGGCACTCACGGCCGCAAGACTAAGGACTGCCGGCAACTAAGAGAAGAAGTGTCCCGGTTATTCAATAACGGGCACCTCCGGGAGTTTCTGAGTGATCGAGCCAAAAATCACTTCAGAAATAGGGACTCCAACAAACAAACCGAACAAGAAAACCTCAGCACGTCATTAACATGATTATTGGTGGAGTCGACGTCCCCTAGGGAAATGCTAAAGCGCACTAAGGTGTCCATCACAAGGGAAAAATGAACCCGAGATTATATACCAGAGGGGACCATCTCTTTCAATGATGAGGATGCTGAAGGCATCATACAACCGCATAACGATGCACTGGTAATATCTGTACTCATAAATAAATCTCGAGTTATGCATGTGTTAATTGATCCAGGTAGCTCGGGCAATATCATTAGATCGAGGGTCGTAGAGCAGTTGGGCCTACAAGACCAAATAGTGCCTGCAGCCCGGGTTTTAAACGGATTCAACATGACATGCGAAACTACTAAAGGGGAGATAACCCTGCCGGTGAACACCGTTGAGACTATTCACGAAACGAGGTTTTATGTGATTGAAGGGGATATGAGATATAATGTTCTATTCGGAAGGCCATGGATTCATAACATGAGGGAAATACCCTCGACACTACACTAGGCACTGAAGTTCCCCGCACTGGGAGGGATCAAGACGGTTTACGGAGAGCAGCCGGCCATAAAAGAAATGTTCGCGGTCGATGAGGTGATCTCGATGTCCGCACTCTCGACATCAAAGAGCTCAAAGCCGGTTAGGAAGGAAGAAACTAAATAGCAATCACCGACATCGACCCCGACCGAACCGGAGAAGCAAGAAGCATGCAAGGATGATGATTACGAGTTCCTAGGTCGTTCATCATCCCTGACGATTTCGACGCCACCAAATCAATGGTCGAGGAGCTGGAGTAAGTCATATTGATCGAACACTGGCCCAATCGGAAGGTATACCGGGACACGGAATTAAATCTCGAGCTTAGGAAAAAACTCATTAAATTCTTTATAGCTAACATAGATTTTTTCGCTTGGTGCCATCTTAATATGACAGGGATCCCACCAAAAATAACCACTCATAAGCTAAGCTTGGATCTGGAGTTCCACCCAGTTAAACAGAAGAGGAGGCCTCAGTCCGAAGTCAAGCATGCATTCATCAAAGACGAGGTATCCAAACTCCTTAATATAGGTTCCATTCGGGAAGTTAAGTACCCGGATTAGTTGGCTAATGTAGTGGTAGTGCCTAAAAAGGAAAATAAATTGAGAATGTGCGTAGATTACAAAGACTTGAACAAGGTGTTCCCCAAGGACTCTTTTCCTTTGCCTAACATCGATCGCATGATCGATGCGATATTTGTCACTCCTCTTTTTTGCTAGACTTTTTACTAAACCTTTCAAATAAATAAAAGATCTAATAAAACTCGAAAAAAGATTTTAAATAGTGACAAAAAAAATAAATTTAGAGTCGCCACCTGACGATTGATTTTGGTGCGTCAGGCCACCATTTCAGAACTTAGACTCGAAGTCAAGTTCGAACCAGAGATTTGGATAAGGGGGTTCATTTGACTCGGGGAGAAGATGTTAGGCATTCCCTGAGTCCCGTGAAAAATCACGGTTGCATACTCAATTTAATTGGCTTTTAGAATATTTGAATTGAGATAAAACACACATAGAAGAAAACAAACACACACGAGGTTCGAGGTTGTTCCCGCCTAATAAAAGAAAAAGAAAACTAAAACTAAAATACTACGAGTTTTTGCTTTAGGCCTCCAGATACAAGTACTTCAGGGCATTCCCCGGAATATAATATACATAAGTCCTTCGGGGCATTCCCCGGACAAATTTAACTAAGGGAGACGACCTCAAACCTCGAAAACAGAGAAATTAATAAAAACATCCTAATATTGCCTACCCAAGTGTGGTCGGCCTAAACATGCTACTATCGAATAATATAATAAAGTAAACTAAATAAATAATTAAATAACTGGAGAATTCAATTCATGCCCATCTTTTCTTAACACTTAATTCCCAAAGAAACCACCGACTTTTCAGCCACATAGGAACAGTGACGAATGCAACAAAACAGACAAAAATAACCATCCATTAAATATGTATTCCAAGATTTGAACCACTCAATGAACTAAATGACTATGCTAAACGAAGTCCAGGAAAATAATTCTTGTCGCCCCAGTTCTTCCTAATCCTTTTCCATTAGTACGTGAAATTCCCATCAGTTATACCTCACAGGTTACTCCACTAACACTTAAATTTAACATAAAGAGAATATATGTCCAATGGAGAGTTGAGAACAGTAAACACTTGAGCTTAATTAAGAAGAAAACCGATTCATGAATCTCAATTTAGTGATAACAAGCCTAAAGTCATAATCATACTTCACGTTTAAGGATCGATAAAGGACTAGTAATAGAAAATTACAAACTAGGTTACTAAGTGAGAATACCAAGGTTTATGTTTCAGTTAACCATTTTCATAACCTAATTCACAAACTTAACCCGCAGGCGACCAAAGTCAGAATTG
>MCJB01007624.1:159233-233988 GCA_002018475.1 Nicotiana obtusifolia | reverse complement strand
GGGGGGGGGGGGATGTGCTACCAATACATTCTACCTTTTTAAATCTGGCTTTACCTGGGCCGCTTCTTGACCGGATCCCTTCGATAGATGTCACCGTGCTTGTCTCTTCTCAACTGGATTTGGCTTCTATTTAAGACTTTTTAAATATTGAATCTAACTATCCCCCCTTCCCCAACCACTTATTGATAAGTTGGTAAATCCTCTTCCTTTCGGTCTAGTAGCTGGTTACCTCCTTTTCTTCGAAGTCTTTGACAAGCTTATCCCCCAGATTATTGCCATTGTGCCTTGGTCGTCAAAAGGGGCACAAACAACGTTAAAGTACTGTTCCATGTCCCAGAGGTCTTCGAGCCTTGGCATTTCAAATCCCGTTGAATGGTTGTGGTTCCGAGACTCAAGTATGGAGTTGCCGTTTTGGCCATGTGTTCGTATATCGCAAGCTAGTAGATTCAAAAATTCGCTGGCAAGTCGGGAATACAGGATGGATTTTTCCATCTACAAAGTAGTAGAATACGATGCGAGAGAGCCATGCCTTTAGAACAAGAAGGTTTTGATTCTGGCATATGGAGCTCTAGAAGTGAAACTCCAAACAGTATTGGTTTTCTGCCTCCCAGCTATCAAGGAGACAAAAAGCTATGTGAAGTAAAAGAAGAAAAGGTTGCTGATTTCTACTAAGAGTTTAGAAGCGGAAGAAATTTGTGTAGCACAAGGTTTGCAACCAAGCATGTTGGTCCGGCGGAATCAAATTGTTGATATATGTTTCAGAGTTTTGGCTTCTGCCATTTAAATGATCTTTGAATGCAGTTCGCGGATGTTGCTGCCTCCTCGGGATTACCAGTAGCTTCGGTTGTTGAATCTCGTGCAAGTTAGGTTGTGGTTGTATTGGCTGCAAGTGGAACGTAGGCGCTTTAGGCTGGCGGGAAATCCCTATTCATGAAATCCCCTTGTAAAGGGGAAAACGAAAGTGTGCTCCTGGGGCTTCGCCAGAAGCGACGAGGGGGGGCTGGGGAAGACCGACGACTACATGAGGGGGAAGGTAATGAAATTTCGATATGGACTTTTATTGTTGTTACGACAGGCGGAGAGCAGTGCCTATTGGTCTAATTCCTGCTTCCCATTGAAACCTTGAAAGCAAGGAAGGGCCTTTTTCCATCCATAGCATCTCTTCCTTATGCTAGCACTTTCAGCTATCTTTCTTAGCCTGCTTCTATCAAAGCAGCTTATAAACTGCGACCATCGTCTCAGTGAAGTAGCCCATGGGTATTGGGATACGAACGATTAAGAGTTCTTGCTTAAGAAAAAAGGTATGTACTAATTGAGAGTGGTGGCCTACCATTTAACGTACGTATATCATGTAGTTTTTGTTTTTGTACCTTTGCCATCCCTCAGCCCCTCTCCCACCTTTTCTATCTATCATTACAAGTAGGGCGCGTGGCGTACCTCACTGAGCTATCGATCGCGAAACTATCGCTCGGTTCAACCAACTGTCCGTCCTGGTGCCTTTGCCTTTGTTGGACTGTCGACGCGAACATAGTGGTCTCTGACCAGGACTAGGAACCAATTAGAATTTGGGTATTTATTAGGATTAGGATTGAGAAAAATTACCGCTTATTTCAGACAGCCCGGACCATCGCTCTTATCGTCAACAAAGAGAGTCGCTTGATAAATGAAGTTGGCTTCGGGAAAAAATCATTCCTTTGCCGGCCGCTAGTCAAATGCAACCAGGCCAAGTCAAGAAAAGGACTTCCTTACTTTTCATTCATAGTAGTCTTAATGACCCATCCCTACTTATTCTTCTCCTCTAGGCAGTAACGAGGGATCCATTGAAATCGATTCAAATTGGGCATACAGATTTTCATTTTATGAGACTATATGCACGCAAGATGTATTGGGGGTAGCACTGTCCCTGAATTAATCAACCAAGTAGAAGTTGAAGTTCAGTTGAAATCCATATAGTCTAGTAGTTTTTTTACTATGAATAGCCCTCGCTTTGGAGAGCATTTTTCTTGGTTGTAGTGTGGATGTTGGAGTAGCTCAAAAAGATTGCTGACTGGATGCTCCAACCCCACCATGCCTGGTCCTTTATCTTACCTTAAGAAGAAAAAGGAGGTATGAAGCGTGGGACAAAATGCAAGAAGTGATATAATTTAGATTTTGATATCTAAAAAAGAATTTATTTCATTCAACGTTTGATTCAAAGAACTGCGCTTAGCACCCCTGCTCATGAAACGGCTCTGCTGCAATGGATGGCGGAGGGTCTGTAGTACCCAAAGCAAGTGCTTTCTGTTTCAATGGTTTGGAACCCTTCTTACTTTCTTTATTATATCGGGGAATTTTTTCTCTTGGTCCGCTAACTCTATAAAGGCCACAGCTCGGGGAGAAAAGTTCCATAATTCAATTAAAGATAGATAGAAGGGAGAATGCCTCTTTAGAAAAAATAATAATAAGGAAACATTATGAAAAGCAAAATCTATCTAAAGAGAGACTTGGTGGAAACCAAAGTGAGGAATGGAAAGGCAGCTAGAATTACCAGATGCTTGGGAAAGATATAGAAGTAGTTAAGAGCTTGACTAAGTAGTAGATATAGGATTGAAGGGCGCAGGAATAGGGTTTACAAAAAGAAGGCTCTGACAACAAAAAAGCTTTTCTCCCCAACCAAGGTGATAGACCACCTTATGGCTGATGTGATTACTAGCCAAAGGGCATTCGTATTCATTCAGTAATTCTACCCCTTCTTCATTCTTGGACTTTGTTTCTTAATATTGTTACTTTTCGCTGCTTGGCGATAGAAGCAACCTTTCTTAGCGCGCTTTTCAAGCACTTAGTTTCTGCTAGTGGCGGGGCGGCAAGGCCATGTTGTTTAGTTGGAAGCCTCTCAATATCTCTCTCAATTCGAAAGTCGAGGATTTGAATTGATGTCCTCTAATTGATTCCTCCTAAATTGCATTGATTTATCCTAAGATTTTATTTCAATTGGAATTTGGTTAAATGCTCCGCTTTGCTCTTTGTCGCTACTTCTGCTAGCAACCAGCTTCAGATTCTCCTTAAGGCACCGTGTTGAGTAGGGATTTGAATAGAAACTCTATTTTGGGGCTCAATGTTGCTGGACTCTACTCCTCTCCCCGGGCTCGCTCCGCTCTATGCCCAAAGCTTCAACTCAATTACTTGGGCAGAGGGATTTGACCTACCAACTGTAGGCTCGGGTGCGAGGCTGGTTCACCTCTAGAATTACCTATGTAAGTGTCTCCTTTCCTCCTACTCTAGTAAAGAAAGGGCATCCTCAGGCCAATAGAGCCTAGCTAGAGAGAGGACATTCCCCATGCTGCAGTTCGAAAATGTCTTCCGAAGCAGGTCACTGGTCATGATCTTCTATTTATCGAGTAATTCTCCACGCGCGGTCATCATTTCCGCGGGACTTCTATATTTTTTTTCCTCCCGTCAGTGTGTCTAGAGTGCTAAAAGAAATAGATAAAATTGCTAGTTGCCAAGGTTTGCTCGCTTGCCTTTCTATAGCTTAATCCGCAGGCGCAAGATAAGTAAGCACACGAAATCTTGATGTATTTCTAACTCCAACTCGAACAATAAATAATTATACAATAGAAAACACCATCTAAAGAGCTTTGTCTCTATCATAATCGCTAAAATAGTTGAAAAAACGATCGCAGAATCTTCGCCTGGTTTTATGCTCATTAAAATAAACTTCAAAGGAGAATTCTTTTTATTGGCCATTGTTTTGTTTTCTAATGGTCAATTTCAGCCTTCTAAATTGGAACTTGCAGAAAGGCTGAGACACATTGGAACAATGGTTAGCACCCATATTTAACAATAAAAGAACAAAGGCTTGACCGGACGGTATTCACGAGCAGGTCAGCCACGTAAGTTATCCCTCAAGCTGATCGAAATTGACCTGCTCCTTTAGTTTAGGGATATAGAGTTTACTTGCTTCTTACTAACGGCAGAATCATGAGCTTCATCACTTGACTCTAAACCAAATTAAAAACACTCGGCTATAGGATGACAATCCTTCACTCTAGAAGGGTAGGTTCCATATCTTCTCCCAGAGATGCTGGTTCGAGTCCAGCTCGTGAAAGAGTTTGTGAGTATACCTTGGGATGACTTTTTTTCCACTACTCATCCTCGATGCAGGTATGAATTGAGTTCCATACCATGAAAAAGATTTCAATGGTACCAGGAAGACAACCCACCACTGGAACTTGCTCGGCTCTCGCTCCGCTTGTTCCCACCTATCTTCTTCCCCCAGTCATTAACATTGAATCATCATAAGGAAGTCAAGTAGTCCATATCAAAAGGAAGTAACTGGAGTGTGTATATGGGCATTGAATAAGAGTTGGGTGATTCTTTGAATGAATCTTCATTTTGGACAGTTCTTAGGCTACCCTAACATACGTGTGGGGAGAAACAACACCGGGAGGAAGACGATCAGGATCTCATGTATGGCATCTGTTGGAACAAGGTCCAAATCCAAGAGGTACCTACCTAGAAAAAAAGGGAAACTCACCATTCACTGGTGAAAGAGGAGAGAGAAAGGACCAATTGAAGGGCCTATAGACTCAAGTGACCAGCTCGGTGAAAATGAACCCCGTATTCTATGTGAGTCAGTTGACTTCGATTAGACCAGACCCCCCTAGAGAGGAACGTGCCCACGAGGGCACTTGAGGTGGGTGGGGATCAAGAGAAGCAAGGCTAGGCACATCATACTCTTCAGGATATTCTTCTCTATATTCCTTTTTTTCAGCTGCTTTATTAGGATAACGAATGGGACCCGCCATTGCCTGAGACATACACAACACACTGCCCTTTAAAGGAGCAAGTGCAGTGAACTGTAATTGTGAAAAGATTGGAAGATCTGGCCAAAGAAGGTGGTGTTGGCAAAATCCAATACAGAATGTCCCAAGGGGGCATTGTTGAATGAATTGACTTCGGTTTGATTTCCTGTATAAGAATCCGATTCTCTATCTACAAATTGAGGAAAAAGGGGGGAGCTCAAAAATAGTGAAAATTTCATTGAGAGGAATCAGCAAAGAAAAGAAAAATGGGTTAACAACATCAACATGTGTATTTGAGAGATTGTCCTCGGGCTGATTATGGCCAATCCCATCACTGTTCATGATAAGTGTCTTAAACGCATTTTAAGGTATTTGAAAGGCACTCTCCATTATATTATGGTCTTAGATTTCCTCATCGCCTAATCTCAACACTTTTTTTGTTACTCTTGTGCGGGGCGTTTCATTCTCTTTGATCTTCTCTTTGATTACTTTTTATGAAGTCGCACTGGGAGTCCTTTCGAACCAGTCAAAACCTGGAGCGAGGGATTTGAAGAACTTTATCAATGAGCTGGGACTAATAGCAATATCTGCTTTGGGACCTCAGTATACATGGTAAAATAAATGGGATCCTAGAGATTTTACATTTTAGAAATAGATGAGATTTGGGAGGAAGGGGTCCAATCAAAGGGTGCATGTGGGTCTAGTTGGAAAGGCGGGGTTTCACGGACCCTCGACATTCAGAAGCTTTTGAACTCATCATTCATTCTTCTATTAACCACTAATCCCATTGAGAGAGTACAAACAAAACAAAATCAATAATTTTTTGCCAGCTTAATCGGGCTGGTCATCACTGCATTGCGTTATATATGCATGTTGCTTCTTTTTGATATAGTCCTGCCTTTCAAATTTATGTAGTGATATTTTCCCGGACATAAAATTTCAATAAGAAAAAAATAAAACTTATGGTGATATATAATTCCAATTAGAGAGTGAATAGATTTCAGCTTTTAATGATGAAATTATCAAAACTTTCTATACTCCAATATAACTAGCATGTGTGAAATCCAAAAATAGTTTCCGTGGTCAAAGCTAATATTAAGGAAAATCGGGTTATCGATAATTAATCAAATTTACTCCACTTCATTAGAAATACAAGAATAGGACAAATAATTGAAATAATAAGTAAAGGAAAGAAAGCTTATTATTGATTGCTAATTTCTCTCAGAATTGCAGATTAAAATTTTGAATCAAGTAAAATAAAAGGCTAATTGCATATATTTAGAGATATTCAGATGATCGAACAAAATGAGGTAAAAGTCCTTATATAAGGCTACACAGTTGTAACGGTTTTCTTACTTAATTTTGACTCATTATTGGCATTAATTGCCTTAATTACCCGTTATCAAATTTACTTGTAACGATAATAATGTGGGATCACTTATAATTAGAGCTGATGCTGATTCCCTTTCCATATTTACAATCGATACATGAATCTTCCCTTTTTATGAACTTCATGCATCTCGTGCCTATTTCTTCTTTTTCAGCTATCAGATCCGGTACCTTCTGTGATAAAATACTGTAGGTGTTTTAGCCGTGCCTTTTTGTCTTTCTTTATTGACCCAATATAAGTGCCATCTGTCACCTCGCTGTTGATCCATGTGTCATACCTTTTTTCCACTAATACAGTTAGTCCCTCTATTTTATGAATATTCTCAATTGACTATTCAGGAAGTGGTAAGTTCATTTATGGCGGGAATGTCTTGCCGCCTCTTCCGAACCATCATAATGTTTTCTTCAGAAACGATGAGACGTATGTCTTGTCCATTTAATGCTCAAGACACGTGTCTTATTGTAATTGATTCTGCAATTTTCAGCGCCTTTTACGATTTTCTGCGGCAGCGTCAGTTTGGAAGTGACGGTTCCATGATGATGGTTGATAATGACGGTTCCTGATGACGGTTCTTCCCTATAAATATCGTATTATAAAACAATTTTGAGAACCTCTTCTTCTCTCTTGCATTCATATTCTAGCTCTTCCTGCAATATTCTCCTTCTTTCTTTGTATTTCCACCATTAAAGATGACTTCTCGTCCTTCAAACCCTTCTTCATCATCGGACTCCCGCAATGTAGTGATTGTTGATGAACTTTCCCCCTCTTCGTAGCTTAGACTCTCTATCTAACCGAAGTTCTACTCCTTCTCAGAAGAATAATGCCAAACCTTTCTCCTCTAAAGTAAGAACTTCCATAACCCCTTGATCTTCATC
This sequence comes from Nicotiana obtusifolia, assembly GCA_002018475.1. Taxonomy (NCBI): domain Eukaryota; kingdom Viridiplantae; phylum Streptophyta; class Magnoliopsida; order Solanales; family Solanaceae; genus Nicotiana; species Nicotiana obtusifolia. The sequence continues at coordinate 226,939 of MCJB01007624.1, read as the reverse complement.
TAGAGGGAAAGACCACAACGAACCTATGCGAGAGCCCACTGTGTTTGAGATTGTTCCTCAGGAATTCTCTTTCATATCAGATTGTGAAGCTATGAGAAAACAAGTTTCTTCCATAGCATCACTTAACCCTACTAATCGTTACCCTAGTTTGATCACTTCTGGTCTCCTTCCCTTAGTTTGTCGAAAATGCAACTGGAAACCAAATTTCCCAGTAGTAACCCCTAGTGCTGATGATACGATTACCTCTTATCGTGAAGGTTACTCATTAGTTTATACCTACCCTTTTACTTTAGGGTTCAACCCTCTTATTGACCCAGTAATTATTAATTGTTTCCGTTACTTCAATGTCTGCCTTGGTCAAATGGGTCTGATCATGTGGAGGGCTGTAGCTTGCCTTCGTTATTTGTCAAATTTGATCTCCACTCCTTTTACTTTCCATCATTTATTCCATTTATACTCCCCGAAGCTCTTTTGTGAGGGTGTTTCATCCCTTGTGCCGAAAAGTAAGAGAGTCTTAGTCAGCCCCGAGGATGACTGTGGTTGGTATGCCCGGTTTGTAGTTGTTCTCACTCATGACTTAGTGGGTGATGAGAATATGCACTTCCCTGAGAAGTGAAACTTTGCACGTGAGTATTTTCCTCTATTTCTTTATTTCTCCTAATGTTTCTATTTTCCTTTATGCGTTTACATTTATTTTTCAGCAATCATGGAAGTTTTCAAAGAAATTCCTGACTTTCGTGACTGGGTAGAAAAGACTTTGACTGCTGCTCCCGCAGACCAGAGATCGTGGAAATTTCTTTACTTAGAAATTTGGATGGAAAGTAAAGACTCACAGTATTTTTTTATATATCACCATGGCTTTCTTTCCCCTTGTTTTTTTCTTTCCTTAGATCTCTTTTGTTTTTGCTTTTTATAGGGTTTGCCATTCGTGGCATCAGTCCCGCTTCTGTTTCTTCTGCTAGGCATTCTGTTAGCTCTGCACAGGAATAAATTCTGAGCGTATCTTCTTCTAAGAGGAAGAATGCTAAAGCCCGTGACTCCGAAGAAAAAGAAGATAATGAAGATGGTTCCTTAGTGAGGAAGCCACGGCTCAGAAGATGCGTGATTTTAGATAATGATGCCACTGTTTCTCAAGGTCCTCCTTCAAGCTCTGTGCCTTTTAGTCTAGTTGATGAACCAGAGAATGTTCCCGTGAACATCTCTGAGTATGATGATATTGACCATTCTGGTAATCCCCCTTCAAGTCCTGTTGATAGGCTTTTCGCCCAAAGATTTGAGAGTGAAGAAGATTTCGGCCTCGTCTCTGAAGAGCCACCACTTGCCTCTCTTCCAATGACCCTAGTAACTACTGCTGTCAATCCTCCCGTTTCTTCACTTTACCTGCAACCATCCCTGTTGCCGTTCCCACCGCTACTTCTCGTGAGGAAGCCAGACCTTCTAGCGGTAGACAACGCATAAAGAAACTCCTGATTGAAGTCCCCGATGGTGGAAATTTCTTAAATAAATCAAGTCGAGTAGCTGTTTAATTGAAACCATTGATAGGCCCCACAGAAAGGGAGAAACTTGACTCTCACGGCTCCTTGACCTTGATGAACGATATTATTCACTCTGCTCTCAAGGTATATCCCCCTTCTCTTATATTTCTTTATTTTCTTTTGGGTTAATAACTTTTTCCTCTTGTCTTTCATCAGATAAATTCAACAGGCACAGAGCTCATAAGAAGGATATCTTGGACTGATCAGCAAGTGATCGAGTTGCATACCGAAGCAGGAGCAATTTGAGAGCCTTCAACTTGAAAAGGATGTGCTCGCTGAAGAGAAAGAGACTTTGGATCAACAACTGAAGATAACCGCTGCTGAATTAGTGGTTTTGCAGGCCTCTTCCAATCAAGTTGAGAAGGAAAATGATAGACTAGAATCTTCCTTGGCTGAACAACACTCAAAGGCAACCAAAGAGATTAGAAGTTTGAAAGTACTTCTAAATCAAAAGGAGTTGTACGCGGTTGACTTAATGCAGATGCTCACCCAAGACCAAGATGATCTCCGTGCCTCTTCTGATAAAGTCTGGTTCCTTGAGGGCTCTCTTAAACATTTGAAGGCATCCTATGAAGCTTCAGGAGTTGAGAAAGAAGACTTGTGGGTTGAGATCGAGCAGTTGGAAAAAGATTATGAAGATCTTGAATACAAGTTAACACTTGATGTTAGCTGGGTTTTATAAACACTTGTCTCAAGACTTTAACAGAAGCTAAACAGGAGGGTTTTGACCTTAATGCTGAAACTGCCAAAGCTAAGGAAGCTATTGAGAAAACTCAGCAACGTCAAAGCTCCTCAACACCCGAGGAAGAAAGTTCGAAAGGTGATGGAGATGGGCTTACTCCTGGTCAAGCAGATGCCCAACCTTCATCTTCTCAAGTCGATCCTTCTACCCCTGTTGATGATGCTTCTTAGTGTATTTCACCCTTTATCTTAGAAGTGACTTGGTGTTTTGTTGAAACTCCTTTTTTTTTTGAAGTGGTTTTTGGAAAGTCTTTCCTTCCCTACTTTCGGGATGTTAACAGTAATATAATTTCGTTGCATATTATGCCTTTTTTGCTCTTTAAGTTTTTGAACTTATACTTGCATTTAGAAATGCTTTAATAGACCGCACCTTTGATATGCACGGGGATTTTTTTTAATAAAAAGGGTCCTTTTATATTAACAACACTAATGAAGATGACGTCTCATCTTCATATTGGTACGAAGATATGAAATATAAAGTAATATGAGTTAGAGATGTGGCATCTTTGCTTTCCATTATGTATGCTTACTCCACTTGAAAAAGTTTTATTTTTGAACTTCCAAATAAATATTCATGTATAACATTTTCATAATTGCTTTCTTTATAGCAGGTTTACTAATACGGGTACATTTTCCCGAGATTAAATCTACGGCCTTAACATAAAAGCTCTTGGGAGTTTTCTGTAGGTTCTTCAACTCTTTACTACCCATTCTTTCTGTGAGCTTGAAAATTTGACATTTTCTTCAAGGTTTTTCCTTTGGCTAAGCTATGGTTTCGTGGTGTACATCTTATTTCCTTGTGTACTTCTCCATATGCATATTCCCCCCCCCCCTCCCCCCTCTAGTGTTTGAGCATTGAAGCATGAGATCTTGAACACTGGATCAACTCCTTACTTTGGTCCTTTCCTAGAAAAAGGAAATACACACAGGACTCGGAGGTAACGTTTTAGATGATGACTGCTTAACCCTTTCCATCAGAATTGTTGTAACCTAGACCAGAAATAATTAAGTATTCGCGTGTCTTTTGGGTCTAATTTCATCATCTGGTACGAAGTTTTTTGCCCATCATCTAAAATAGTTTGTAAAACTTAAATGAATAAAGTAAAAAATGAACTTTTGTAATACCTGACCGTGGGTATTAATTTCTTCAAAAATAATGCTTCTTCAAAAGAACTACATTCCAATGGGATGGTAAAACCTTGCCGTCCATAGTTTCCAATTCGTACGCTCTTTTACCAGCAACGCCTTTAACTTTATATGGCCCTTCCCAATTTGGACTCAGCTTACCTGCATTTTTCGCTTGTGTTGAGCGAAATACTTTTTTGAGGAAAATGTCTCCAATCTTAAAATATATCCGGTTCACCTTCCTGTTGTAGTACCGTTCGACCCCTGCTTTTGTGCTGCCATTCGAATCAAAGCATCCCTTCTCTCTTCTGTCAAATTTAAATTTATATGAAGTTCTTCTTCATTTGACGCTTCATTTGTATGCGTGTACCTTGTGCTCGGTTCTCCTATCTCTACTAGAATTAAGGCTTCAACGCCATATACGAGCGAGAATAGGGTTTCTCCCAAGCTTATCTTTGCCGTCGTTCGATAAGCCCATAATACCCCTGGTAGAACTTCTGGTCACTTGCCTTTTGATTCTTCTAATCGCTTCTTTAGATTTTTAATAATAAACTCATTTGTCGACTAAGATTGACCGTTAGCTACGGGGTGGTAAGGTTCCGAAGTAATTCGTTTAATTTTTCAACTTCTTAGTAACTTTTGCACCAACAGATTGCGGCCCATTATCGCAAACGATTTCCTTTGGAACTCCAAATTGACATATTATATTTCTCCAAATGAAGTCCATAACTTCTTTTTCTCGTACCTGTTTAAAGGCACCTGCTTCCACCCATTTTGAGAAATAATCCATTAGAATTAACAAAAACCGTACATTTCCCTTGGCTTAAGGTAGAGGACCCACAATATCCATCCCGTATTTCATGAATGGCGATGGTGATATGACTGAATACAACAATTCTGCTGGTCGATGCATATTATTTGCATATTGTTGGCACTTGTCGCAACTTGCTACAAAATTTTCTACTTCATCTTCCATTTTAGGCTAATAATATCCTGCTCTTATTAGTGTTTGTACCAACGATCTTCCACCTGCATGATTACCACAGTGCCCTTCATGTACTTCTCTCATTACATATTCAGTTTGTGAAGGTCCAAGGCACCGTGCTAAAGGTCCCTCAAATATTTTGCGATATAAAATTTCCCCTATTTGGCAGTATTGAGCATCTTTTAATTGTAGCAATTGGGATTTCTTTATATCCTCGGGCAAAATTCCATGCTGCAAAAAGTTCACAAACTCATTTCTCTAATCCCAAATTAAATTATTGAAATTTACTTCATTCTTGATTTGGTCAAGGGCTGAGTGGGACAAGTGTACCACAATTGCATTTTATGCATTTGACACAACAGCCACGGATGCCAGACTTGCCAATCCATCAGCTTCTGCGTTTTTCTCCCTGGGTATTTATACAACTTTCCAAGTCTGGAACTGCCTCAGTAATTCCGGTACCTTTTCTAGGTATTGCTGCATCCGTATTTCTCTTGCCACGTAAGTTCCTCGCATTTGGTTTACCACCAGTTGCGAGTCACTTTTGATTATGATTTTTTCAATACTAAGCTTCTCTCGAGCTCTAAAGCCTGCAAACACAGCTTCATAGTATGTCTCATTGTTAGTAATCTGACAACACTTTATTTCCTGCCTTATGACTTCTCCCTGAAGGTGAAATTAAAACAATTCCTAAACTTGCTCCTTTAACATTTGAAGAGCCATCAGTAAACAAGGTCCAAGTTCCCGGATTAGCTCCGGTGAACACTCATGGATCCTTTTCTACTTCAGGAATCAGGTTCGAGCTAAAATCAACTACGAAATCCGCTAGTACCTGCGACTTTATGGCAATTCTAGACTAATATATAATATCATATTCACTAAGCTCTATAGTCCATTTAGCTAATCTTCCTGACAATTCTAGCTTGTGTAAATTATTCCTTAGTGGAAAAGCAGTTATAACATAAATGGGATGACATTGAAAATAAGGTCGTAACTTTCTTGATGCCATAATTAATGCTCTTGAAAGTTTCTCCAAATGTGGGTACCGTGTCTCGACATATAATAAGGATTTACTAACATAATAGATCGGAGGCTGCTTACCTTTGTCTTCACATACCAGTACCACGCTTACTGCCACTTCTGACACTGCTAGGTAAATGAACAATCCTTCAGAGCTTGTTGACATTCGTTAGTCCATTAAAATTAATTTTATTTTATCAATTTTGAAGAATTTAAAATGAATATTTAGATATACATCTTCCCAGAGCTGCCACTCTACATGTTAATCTTTGCACCTCTTTTTTGCTAGTAAGCACATAAGGTATTTCCTCAATTGCTTTGATCTGCGCAGGATTCACTTCAATACTCCTGTTAGAAACAAGAAATCCTAAGAATTTATCTGAACCAACGCCAAAGGCGCGCTTTTTCCGGGTTTAACTTCATATTGTACTTGTGGAGAATTTTAAAGGTTTGGGTCAAGTGTTGGAAATGGTCCCCTACCTGTGCTGACTTGACCAACAATCTCTGGTACGTGCTCTAGCATTTTTCAAGCCAAATGGCATGAATTTTTAGCAATAAGTCCATCTATAATAAACGAGGTCTTTTCCTCATCTAGAGGATCCATCTTTATTACATTATGACTAGAATAGGCATCTAAAAAACTTAAAAAGCTCATGACTAGAGAATTAATTAACTGATTTATATGTGGTAAAGGAAATGAATCTTTAGGGAAAGCTTTATTAAATCAGTATAATCCACACAAACTCGCTACTTCCATTTTCCTTTGGAACTACGATAATATTAGCTAACCAATCAGGGTACTTTACCTCTCGTATTGAAGTAATTTTCAGAAATTTTTATACCTCATCCTGGATTACTTGATTTTTAAATGCCCGTTGCTTCCTTTTTCTTTGTTTGACCAGCGGGTGCAATGGGTCCTCATTCAACTTATGCGTCATTATCTCTGGTGGTATTCTTGTCATGTCTGAATGTGACCAAGTAAAACATTCGGCATTAGCGCATAAAAATTCAATTAACTTACCTTTTATTTCCGAGCTCAAGTTTGTTCCAATGTAAACTTTTTTGTCAGGCCAGTGGACGAATAATACAACGGCTTCGAGCTCCTGTATGGTTGTTTTGATAGTCTCATTTTTCTCTGATTCTTGAATCACATCAGGTCTTGAATCTATATCAGCTTTTCCTCTTAGACTTCCAGTTGAGGGGTGTGTTAAATTATCCTAAACTGAATTCTTTCGTTGTTATTCCATACCTTTACCCTCGGATGCTGCTTTTGTAATCGCCACCGAATTGGTATCACGTGATGCCTGTTGATCTCCCCGGATTTGTCAGATTCCCTACTGTGACGGGAACTTGATGACTTGATGCAACGTTGACGGGACCACATCCATATCATGAATCCATGGACTTCCCAAGATTATGTTATAGGCCATGTCCACATCTACTACCTGAAATTTAGTGTGTTTGATGACACATTCTGCAAATGTAGCCAATACGACTTCTTCTTTCGTGATGACACTTGAATTATCGAACCCTTACAGTTACCGTGCTAAAAGGCACGATTCGATCATTTACTTGCATCTCATTCACCAATATCAATAAGATGATATTTACTGAGCTACCTGGGTCAATCAAAACTCGTTGAACTTTAGTATCATGTACAAGTAAAGAAATTATCAGTGCATCGTTGTGAGGGATTATCAAAACCATTCGCGTCTTCATCGTCGAATATTGTTGTCTCCTTCCAAAACTTGACGAACCCGTTTTCCCAGGGCAACGGTAACTTTGGATGTCTTTCTAGCTGTCGTATACGTTACCCCATTAACTTCTTCACCGTCAGTTATAACGTTTACCGTTCTCTTTGGTTACGGGATTTTTGGTGGTTCTTGCCTGTTTTTCGTGTAAGATTGTTTTCTTTTCTCACTAAACAGATTAGTGAGATAGCCATGCATCAGTAGATACTCAACTTCCCCCTACAAGAGCTTGTAATCTGTTGTTCTATAACCATGATCGTTGTGAAACTCACACCAAAATTCCTGACTCGTTTAGCTAAGATCAGACCTCATCTCTTTCAGCCATCATATCTTGTCACCCATTCCTCTTAGAACGGCTATCAACTCTGATGTACTGACCATTGAAACTGTAATCTCCTATTCCGGCTTGAGAGTTTGAATCACTAGTCCTGGCTGTGTCAGCTCCCTTTTGAATCGGGAGGCGGAACTTGTATCCTTTTTCCTTGATCTTGAATCAAACCGTGCGTGTTCTTGTTTAGATCGGAAATCTCGCCCGGCATGTCCCATGTAAGGCTTGTACCTGTTCTTACCAGACCTTTTCTCCGTTTCCGTACGTATAGATCCTGACCTTTTTTCTACCTTTGACTGAGTAACTGTGTCTTCTTCTAGTCGTAGCTTTGTACTGTATCGATTGCATATGTCATTCCAAGTAGTCGCAGGAAACTCCCTCAAACTCTCTTTCAACCTTCTCGTGGCTTCTGAAATTTTCTCATTCAAATTACTTGCGAACGCCATAGTCGTCCAATTATCAGGTACTCGCGGTAGCATCATCCTCTCACATTGGAATCTATCTACGAATTCCCTGAGCATCTCCGTGCTTTCCTGTTCAACATTGAAGATATCTTCCATCATTTTTTCTACTTTTTGGGCCCCCGAATGTACTTTATATATGAATCTGCAAGCTCAGCAAAAGAGTTAATAGAGTTTTCAGGTAAAAGTGAGTATCATGTTAACATCCTTTTTGTGAGAGGTCCGCCAAACTTCTTGACCAAGACTGATTCAATTTCTTGCTTGGTTAAATCATTGCCTTTGACCTCTGTGGTGAATGCGGTAACGTGTTTCATGGGTCGGATGTCCCATCATATTTAGAGATATCAGGCCTTTTTAACTTTTTGAGAATTAGTAGAGGTTCTGCACTTGGCTTCCAAGGCTGCTGCGAATATTTGTCAATATCCATACCCTTGATTACTAGGGGCACGCTAGGTATTTGCTCTATCCGCTCATTTTGCTCCTTGAGCTGTTTCTGCAAAGTTAGTATTAAATTGTGTAAATTGAAATTATTCGGTGTATCTGACTCTCCATCTCTAGATTCGTTTAGTATTTCCTCACTTCCTGAATTGCCAAGCCCAGAAAGCGGGTTTTCTAGGGTGGTATTTACTGGTGGAGGAGTCTGCACAACATTAGGCAACCCACTCGCAAAAGCCTGCAGTGCTTCATTCATGTGTTGTGTAATCAACTGCTTGAAAGTATCTTGCTTGTTAGCTTGTTCGCTTACTTGTTGCCCATCAGTACAAGTAGCAGACCTTTCAGGTGAACTTTTTTGTGAATACTGCGGAGTAACTGTGGGTGTGTGATTTGGTGGAGTTCCGCCTTGTTGACCTCACCCACCTGATCAATTTCATTAGTAGTAGACATGTTTTGTTTCTAAAAATAAAATTTGGAAAGTAAGCAGATTATCAGTTTTCCGGCAATGGAACCAATTTGTTTAACCCAAAAATAGTTTCTGTGGTCAAAGCTAATATTAAGGAAGATCGGGTTACTGATAACCAAATTTGCTCCACTTTATTAGAAATACAAGAGTAGGACAAATAATTGAAATAATAAGTAAAGGAAAGAAAACTTATTATTGATTGCTAATTTCTCCTAGAATTGCGGATTGAAATCTTGAATCAAGTAAAATAAAAGGCTAATTGCATATATTTAGAGATATTAAGATGGTCGTACAAAATGAGGCAAGGGTCCTTAGATAAGGATACACAGTTGTTACGGTGTCCTTACTTAGTTCTGACTCATTATTGGCATTAATTGCCTTAATCACCCGTTATCAAATTTACTTGTAACGATTACGGTGATAATAGGGGATCGCTTATAATTAGAGCTGATGATGATTTTCTTTCCATATTTACAACCGATTCATGAATCTTCCCCTTTTATGGTCTTCATGCATTTCGTGCCTATTTCTTCTTTTTCAGCTGTCAGATCCGGTACCTTTTCTGATAAAATACCGTGAGTATTTTAGCCGTACCTTTCTGTCTTTCTTTATTGACCCAGTATAAGTGCCATTTGTCACCTCGTTGTTGATCCACGTGTCATACCGTTCTTCCATCAATACAGCATGTTCTTTGTCAAATGCGTATTGAGAAGTTTGCTTGCGGTCTTGAAATGGTTTGTGTACGTCGTGCAATTAGTATTGGCCGTATGCTATTTTATGGGTTTTATAGTTTATTCCTTGAATTCCAGTGTTCTCAATCCTACAGTGTAACGCATGAACCTCAGAGAGGTCGATCATGCTAGTTTTATACCAAAGTTTTTCTTTCTCTTTTTGAACCATCCGGTGTTAGAAACTTCACTGATCCAGAAACTTCCATAGTGGGTAAAAGTAGAACTCGAGAATCGATTCTCAAAATTAGAACTCGAGAAAAGGTTCTAGTTAAAGGATAAAAGTTACTTTTACCAATTCATCATAACACTTCTATCAAGGGCGAATCTAGAAGTACAAATACAAGTTCGGTTGAACCTAATAGTTTTTGTTCAATTCGTATATTTGTGTTAATAAATTTATTAGATATATATAAATATTAAATCCAGAACACATAAAATAATTGTCGGCCTAAACTTCAGAATGCACAAAGTTAAAATTCTGACTCCGTCTCCGTTCACGAAGAAGATATCATGTTTTATTATCTTCTCTTTTTCCTCCGCAGGACTAAACAGATTATGGGCAAATGCAGTCTAGCATACAGTTATGGAAGAACGTATGCTCCAGCTTTGAAGGTCAAACTCAAAATATTGGAGGCACTTTGCGTTATCAGGTATGGTGCTTCTTGGAGGATTCAAGACACCTTTGACCACAACAAATATTCACACTTGCAAAAGTCAAACATCACGTAGATCTGAGTGTATACCATCCTAAAGTCAACTTATAAATGTCGGTTTTAATTATTAAGGTTGCTAACCTATTTCAATTCATCGAGGTAATTAAGTAAAGGAAGTAATACGTAAATAACCAGTTAAGTAAAATGTACTAAAAGCGTTCAATATATATGGACTTTGTGGAAAAACAAGATCATTTAGATGAATATAACTAAAAATGTAGTGTGTTTTTCGAGCCCACCCCAAATCTGCCACACCAAAAGTTAACCCTCTTTTAATTAAACTACATTACTTAATTAAGCTGCAGCCTTTTTTAAAGTTTTTTTTAAAAAAAAAACTGCAACCTTTTTATGTACCTCTCACACTTTCTTCAGATAATTAGTTCAGTGGCAGCTAAGCTAGGACAAATTAAGATTACCTACTCCCAGTATCACAAGATCTCATGATTATATTATTGATTGTTTATTCTCTAGTTTAACATTTTACTCCTCACACTAAATTCTCATTTTGTTTAACGTTTCTGTACATAGTTGAATTTTTATAACGAAATTGTAATAAGAGAATTTCGTTATAAGAGAAACCTTTACTTTAGCAACTAGACAGAGAATAGGAAAAGGATAAGTTGGTAAGTAGAGGCAAAAGCAACTCACAGTAACATGTGTAGCCCCACTCCAGAACCTTTTTCTAATTATCTTGACGGAGGAATAGATGGATTTGTCTTATACTATTAGGGGTCCTTTGGTAAGATGTATTAGGAAAAATAATATAAGTATTAGCTTTAATATTATTAATTTTTTATTTAGTAGTATTTTTCAACTTATGTATAACTAATACTTATATTAGTTATACATCATATTCATTACTATTCTATACATAGTAAATCATGACATTAGCAAATGAATAAAAATGTATAAAGACTGAACTATCCTTTCAAAACCTTTAATAAACTAAACAAACCGTCAATAAAAACTAATTTCAATATTATTAATACACTCTATTCAGTACTATTTTTATACACCCGACCGAACTACTCTTTAGTAATATACTCCTATAGGATTATGTAAAAACCTTTATCTATCGTTGGTGTAAACTTTATGTACTACTCATTATTTTCTACATTCTCAATCTCCCGTATGTTGCCACATCACGAGATGGTTTGAGACCACCCTGGACCTCCAACTCATTCCAGGAAGTTAGGACCATAAACAAAAGTAGCAGAATTTATAGGCCTACCTGCTAACGCGATATGATTAGCTCAATTATTAATTCATGTCGCTAGTTATAGTACCAGCATACTAGGGGGTACAATAATGTTTTATTAGTAAATTCTGAATATAATAAAAGCCCATTTTTCGTACCGGAGAATTGTATTGGTCAAGTACAATTTAATGGAATTTAAATTTTGTAACTTGTGCTTCCTGTTAACTATGCGTAAAATAGGGGTCCATTTCTGTGCTAATGTTCTGAATCATCCGAAAACATGTCAAATTCAAGAACATGGGCAGGGATAAGCAAATAATTCAGAAAACCAGCTAGCTATACAGAGGTGTTTGAAGTTAACGGCACTTGCAAACAACCCCTAATGGTTGCTGCCCTATTTTGTGCCTCTACTTATCCGATTACATAATTGGGATGGGAGCCCTCGGACCAAACATGTGACCAAACCTAACAAAATTTGTATTGCTAACGCGTCGCTTTATTTTAAGTTTAATGGATTTAATTGTATGTAATACCGACATAAAAATTTGTTTATACTATTTGCGTAATTTAACCTTTTCAGTAAGCTATTAATTTATTTTTATAGATTGTCATATCAAGTTTTGTACGAAGAGTTATCTGTCATATATTGTACGATAGAGGTGTTTATGGTTCCATTTGACTCGGTGCCCATCAAAATCAAAATCAAACCAACTATTTTTTATTTTATCAGTTTGATTTTTTTGGTTTAGTTGGATTTTTTTCTTGTCACTTGAAACATAAATTCATGATAATTTTCTCTCTAGAACATGATGATAATTCCCTTTCATAAATCTAACTTTTGTTCATATATACTTTCAACTTTTGAATTCGTGTTTGCGAAGCAAGCAGGGATTCGTTATTATGCTGCCCTTCTATGACAAGTGATTCATTTCATGTAAGTAAAAGGATATACAGATAACCTACGATGAATTTGAGCTTTGCTATTTCTTTTGCCTGAAAATAGAAAAACATTTTTGGGACAGCTTCAAATTAACTATCATATTAGGCATTTTGTGTATATCCATGTAAATTGTAGAAAAATGAATAAATAATAGGCGTTAAATTTCAAGCTACTAGTTTATTGGTAAAAGTTTAATTGATAGGTTCATAATTGGGCAATCCATTATCTTTTGTACATTGTCTTGTTTTTTATTCACTGGTGTCCTTATTTGTAAAATCCCACTCTCTAATAATTACTCTATATATAATAGTATAAACTTTGATATAGCAGATAGCGTTACTCATCCTGTCATCCAAACATTGGTAAGATAAGAACCAACTTCTCTTCAATTTAATTAATCAGTTGAATCCCAAATATACATTTTCTATTGACATCCACTAATCCATATTCCATGGCTTCCACTGGGTTTGACTAATTCCTTGCCAAACAAGTAAGACCAATCCAGAGCTTGCATTTGTTAACTAACAAATTCATTGCTTTACGATGAATCACAAAAAACACGAAAATATTCCTAAAATATATTTCAAGGTATCATATAAATATTAATCTTTAGCACAAACCAGTTTCGTTAGCCATTCTTTTGTTTTCGAAAATTAGAAGGAGAACAAAAGGGTTACATTTATTTTCATTTCACATATTTGGTAGTAAAAAACCCTTGGTGAAAAAGTTATATCTAAGCAATTTTTTTTTTTGGGTGCAATATATCTAAGAAATTTTTCCTCTTGTACCAATTATTATACCGACTTCATCTTTGAAAGTTAAAAAGAATATTTTTCGACTAACAAATTATTCTTATTCTATTTGATATTTTCATACCAAAACTTTATGCTTTATCGTATTTTAACAATATTCGAATTACATGAAATATAAAAGATAATTTTATATATATATGAGCTGGTTGGATGAGAGAAGTGGTCCAAATGGAGAAATGTGGGAGCAAGGGGCATGTGGTAAGGTAGCCCACTTCAACTAATTTTAACTAAATATTATAACTATTAGATCCTTATTTAAAGGGTTTTGGGGTAGGGGACCATAGGATTTTTTTAAAAAAAATTATTCATAACAATCTAAGTTAGTAAGACATATAGCCCTAAGATTTTTATTTAAAAAAGCATTATAATTGGGAATATTGAAGCATCATACATCGTTTACTATATTAATTTAGTTAATACATTTATTTTCAATAATGAATAAATTAAAATACTTGATATAGTATAATACTAAAAAGGGTTTGTTAATGGGGAGAGTATGCTCCCATTTTCAATACATGTTGCGATCCAAGGAGGCATAGCGGGATGTGAATACAGATACATACACCTCCAATTAGAGGTGTCATAAAAAATCGATAAACCGTACCAAATCGATAATTAAAGTCAAATCGAAAAATAAAATTTTGATTGTAGTTTGATTTGATTTGATTTGGTATTAGATAAAAAGACCCGACCATAATTGATTTGGTTTGGTTTGGTTTTAACTAAAAAAAGTCAAACCAAAACCAAACCAACCCGATAGTACATTTATATAATTTTTAAATATATATTATACTTATAAATATGTATTGTAATATGATTTATAAATATTTCTTAAACATTTTCAAAGTTTTATATTTTACGTATTATTTCAAGTTTGGATGTAATATTCTTGAATGGTAAATAAATTTTATAGGCCATATAATTTAGTAACTAAAATAAAGTTCAAATCAATACTAATGCTAACAAAAGAAATTCAATTCAACATTAGGAATGACGATAATGTTGGATACCTATTTTTTAGTATTACATTGGTTTATAATGAAATGCATAACTTAATTTATCTTTTTCTTTAGTGCTTAGTTATGTACTAATTAATAGTACTTATTAGCTGTACTTATTTTTGCATGAACTTATATAGTATTTTTAGATTATGTTAAGTTTTATTAGAGCTTATTAATTATATGTATTTGCTTTATGTGCTTTTGTTATCTTTGTTATTGAATATTTTTATACAACGCTATGACTTATCTCATATTATTATGTTATTTTCTTGATAAATACATTATATAGTTGTTGCTACGATCTGAAAATTTCACCATCGGGACCGTGATGGCGCCTAACATTTCACTTTCCAGGCAAGCCAACGGTAGAATAATTTATTCATTTTTAACAGTTTAAATTAAATAATAAATAAGAAATTGAAATAAGTGAAATAAATTTCGAAGTAAGGAGCGGAAAACATAACAACTGAAATCTCTACTACAGCCCGAATCTGATGTCACAAGTGCACGAGCTACTAGAATACTACAGATAAAGGTTTGAATAAAAGAAAAGTTATCTAAAAGGAAAATACATAGCTAAGATAAAGCGGGAGGGGACTTTAGGGCTGCGAACGCCGAGCAGCTGTACCTCAAGTCTCCTCGCTGATAGTCAACTCGAGCACGCTACTGATCGCCGCTAGGATCGACTACAAAATCTGCGCAAGAAGTGCAGAGTGTAGTATGAGTACAATCGGCCCCATGTATTCTGTAAATGTCGAGCCTAACCTTGACGAAGTAGTGACGAGGCTAAGGCGGGTCACTTACAATATAACCTATACGCAGTATAAAATAATAATAGGAAAGAGTCTCATATGAAAGTATCGAAGCCAACGCAACACAATAAGGAATAGAAACACATAAACTGTTGCGGCGCGCAACCCGATTCCACCGTACAACACAATCCTCCCTTATTCCACCATATAAACATCAATGATAATAAATAAATATATGTTGCGGCGCGCAACCCGATCCCACCATATAATCAGAATCAATATCATAATTCACCCTTATTTCACCATATCAATCCACCTTATTTCACCTGTTGCGGCGCGCAACCCGTTCCCACTGTATCAATATAAATTCACCCTTATTTCACCATATGAATCTACCTTTATTTCACTTGTTACAGTGCGCAACCTGATTTCATTGTACAGTATGAATAAATCGATAAGTGCATTTAATTTAACAATTCAAATCACAAGAGTCCTCTACGATTAATGGATATGAAGCGGAAACAGAAAGGGAGTCTCGTCTCAAATTAAGAATCTACCATAATGAATACTAAATAGCAAGACAATTCAAATAAATGACAACTAAGGCTACAAATAAGTTATTTCAAGCAGTAGCAGTAAATCATGAAAGCACGGGAGAATCTAACATTCTTAACATGAGAATAATAAGTGACAAGTAGCAGATAAGACATGAGAAGCAATTAAAACATGTAACGGTTAAGGCATGCAATGAAATAATTCATGAAATACGGGACAAACAAGAAAATAAGTATTTTGGCACGTATATACACTCGTCACCTTGCATATACGCCGCAACACATGAATTTCACATAGCACATAACTCAAGCGTTCCTAATTCCCTCAAATCAAGGTTAAACCCGACACTTACCTCACTCCGCAATCCACTCAAAATTCAATCACGGCCTTGCCTTTTGAATAAGCCTCCAAACCAACCTAATCTAGCAAATTATTAACCAAACGATTTAAATTAAGCTTTAGAAACTACTCACGAATGAAAGATGTTCAATTTAGATCATTATTGAAAAAGTTAACAAAAGTCAACCACCGGCCCCGCTTGGTCAAAATCTGAGGTTTGGACCAAAACCCAATCTCCCATTCACACCCGACCCCGGTTATGCAATTCAATCTGAAATCCGACCTTAATTCGAGGTCTAAATCCTAATTTTACAAAAATCCCTAATTTTACCCAAATCCCTAATTTCTACCATGAAAATCCTAGATTTAAGGTTGAAATCTTATGAAATGTAGTGGGTAATTGAAAGAAAGTAGGTTAGAGTCACTTACCAATGAATTGAGGAAGAAAATCTTTTGGAAAAATCGCCTCTAGGGTGTTTAGGGTTGAGAATTTGAGAGAATGAGCTAAAATCTCATTTTTCCCTTCTTATGTCCAGGCGCAGATGTGCAATTGCGAACCCTGCAAATACGAAATATCCTTCGCAAATACGAAGATTTTACACTTCTGTTGTCATCGCAATTGCGATGGTTTGTTCGCAAATGCGAACTTGGACTTCTCGCAATTGCGACCATTTCGATCACAAATGCGAACTCTGTTGACCCAGCCCCACTTTGCAATTACGAACTAATTGTTCGTAATTGCGATCATGATAGAAGCACTATAACATCCAAATGCGAAACCTGACCTCGCATTTGCGAGGTCTGAGGCCTGCACCAGAAACAGGTTTCACCAGCTATGCTTCTAAGTCCAAAATCACTTTGAAGCCTATCCGAAACCATCCGAGCCCTCGGGACTCTAAAACACAAGTCCAAAAATATCATACGAAACTCGCTTGATCAAAACACCAAAATATCACCTAAAACTACGAATCGTACACCAAAACAAATGAATTTTTCAAAGAAACTTAAGAAATTTTTAATTTTTCAACCGTATGTCCGAATCACGTCAATTCAATTCCATTTTGCACCAAATTTTACAGACAATTCATAAATACAATAATGCACCTATATCAAGTTCTGGAACCAAAATTCGGTAGCAACAAAGTCAAACTTCGGTCAAACTTATTAATTCTTTAAGCATTTAAGCTTCTAGTTTTCAATGAATTGCGATAATTCAAGTTAGGGACTTCTGAATTTGATTTCGGGCATACGCCCAAGTCCCAAATTACGATACGGGCCCACCGGGACTGTCAAAACACTGACCTGGGTCCATTTGTTTAAAACGTTGACCGAAGTCAACTCAAATGAGTTTTGAAGGCACGATTTCACATTTTTAACAAATTTCACATAAAAACCTTTCGAAAAAGACGCGGACTGCACATGCAAATCGAGGAAGGCTAAACGGCACTGATCGAGATTTCGAAACATACTATTTAAGGTTAAAACTGTAAATAACCTATCGGGTCGTCACAGTTGTATCTTACTAAGCTAAAGAAATATTTTGGAGTACAAGTTACATATTTTGTGCTAGGAAGACTTTACCAGAAAAAACCTGAAAGCCCGTAAAAAATCAAAAAACCCAATAAGAATCGAGGTTAAAAAACCCGACTTTGTTATTTGGTTTGGTTTATAAATTTAAAAACCTGACACCATTGATTTGGTTTGGTAATTGAAAAATCCAAACCAACCTGATCTATATACACCTCTACCTCGAATAATTCTCTTATCAAATAGCAGGAACGAGCTAGGGGCACAGGGGTTTAATTGAATCACATTTATCGAAAATTATATTATATAAATAGAGTAATTTTTTTTCCTTTATATATAAATTATTTAATTCTCTTGGTATAAGAAAAATTATAATGTAATTGTAATAACCGTAATTTAATTTAGAGGTTATTTAGTAATTTAACCAAAAAAAGAAAATTAATTTATATAAAAGAAGAAGATAAAAAAAACAAAAAAAGACACATAAAGAGAAGCAAAAAACCAGAATCACTGGTTCGAAACAGAAGCAGAACGCAAAAGCGGAAAAAAAAAATACAGTAGGAGAAAGACAAAGAAAGGGAGAAAAAGAGAGGAAAAGAGAAGAGAAAAATAGGGATGATCCCTAACTTTTATTTGGGTTTATTACATAATTATGAGAAGATTTTTATGGTATAAAAACATAAAGAAATTTTCAGAAATTGAAAAAGTTTAATCCTAGGGTTCTTCAACCTAATTTATCAATTTAAAATGGCAAACGTTATCAAAATTTAATTTTAATTAGTTTCTAGTATCATTTTATTGAGGAGAATCCGTTGGTGGTCATTGTATGGAAATTGTGATACGTCAACCAGAGGTGACTTTTGAGTCAACCTTTGATTGCGAATTTGCCTTGTGTTAAAAATTATAAAATATTCACCCAAGGGGTTTTGACTATTCTAAATCCATTTTTGGGTAGTTTGGGATGTTCTTGAGACCCGAAAGTATAGCTTTGAGTTATTAGAACGAGTGCTTGGATTCTCTATTCGAGGTAAGTGAAACTTTAAGTTTCGATGCTTGCTTTTTCAAAATCCGTTTTGAAAGTATGTTTTGTCTGCCTGTGTTAGGACGACCGTGTGCTTGGCAGAATTGGTGGTCATTGACCTGCCGCAAGTATATATTATTTTATTAAACAAGCTAAAATTATTTAATACGTGATTTGTGGTGTGGCGAGCCTCGTGCTATGGCGTTGGGGCGTTAGAAATTATTCCTGCGTTGTCATAATATATTTTGAGGCATTGTGTATGCCGCCATGGTAGATTTGGAGCATTGTATCACAGATTAGTTGGGGTGTCTGGTTAATTTTCTTCACTGCTGTTTATAATAAGTCCTTAGTGTAGATTATGTTGTAATACAAAAGGTTTCCTATTGAATATTGGTTTAGACTTTAATGAGTATTATATTATGAAATAATTCTTGGGTATATAATTTCTGTGCTTGTTGTGCGTTTGTATTTTCTAACACTTGTTCCAGGAGTATTTAAAGTGGCGAGTCAATGATCTTACTGGGTTATATTTACGTATAACTCACTCCTTACTTGTATAACCATGCAGATACTGTTGCTGAGGATGAGGTTAGTGGCTAACGAGTTCGTTTAGTGGATTCTATTGCTGAGGTGAGCCGCCATATTATTCGTGGCGGCCGCTGTTTCTGGTCTACCTATCTTATGTCTATTATTTCTTTTGGGGTTTGCATGCCCGTCAGTTAAACTTCTATTACTCTATTAGATGCTCCATGGTCTAGTATGAAATTTGCATTAGAGATTTATTATTTGAGTGCTCAGTAAATTTTATTAATAAATTATGATTTAAGTTGCATAACTATTTCGTTTTTAGAAACTTTTTTGCGTTTGGAATTTGTTTCTTCCAATGCTTATATAAAAGGTTAAGAGTAAAAGAATTGGTTCGCCTAGCGGGTGGTGTTAGTTAGGTGCCAGTCATGTCTAGCGTGTAGTTGAGACGTGATAAAGTTGGTATCAGAGCTTAGGCTTTAAGTCCCAGGTCATGAAACAGTGTTTAGTAGAGTCTTGTTCATTGATATGTAGATGTCCATACTTATAACCTTGAGGCTACTAACATTTAGGATGTTTTTCTTTCTTTTATTCCTTATTTGTGTGTTAAGCTGAATTGAGTTACACTTAAAATGTCCCTTTCTAGAACTTTGCCCAACCAGCTTACGTAGAAAAGATTTTATATTCTATGCCAATCGACTAGGACACGCATATTCTTCTCTACTGGACAATAATATTGACTTGGATATTTTGAATAATATAAGTACGACGAGTGACCTTGAGTACATGGGATATTGTGCATTGGTTGTAGTTGCAATTTGATGTGTTGTAATTTTTTTTTTATTTTTTTAGATAAGCCTATTTTTAGAGATCCATCTACAAAATGTCTTTTTTTCCCTGAAGTTTGGGAGCCAGTTAAATTTTTGAACGTTGAGAATCCGTGTGAATGATAAAATGACTTTGGATATAATTTTTACCTGATGGCAAATTACTCAATATTCGAGTTTGTTAACACAACCCTCCATTGGGTCTAGTTAGGAAAGAGGAAAGAAAATGTTTAACGGGAAACTAAGGAGTGTAATACTTTAGCTATGTCTATTGTTGTTGGGCTTGATGGTGAAAGACATTTGAGAAAAGTGCTGATATGGTTTTAAACTTAATGCATGTTGTAGTAGTTTGATAGTATTAATGATATTGTTATAGTGGTGTTATAATCGTGACTATTGCTTAAGAATGCATAAGTCAAGTGCATTGAGCATAAGTATGGTAGTGGCACTGTGTGAGCCAAAACCTGTTATTGATGAAAGTTCATGGATGAATACCAGTTTGTAAGGGAAAATAAGACAGTAAATATAAGACTTAATGCACCAAGGTACAGCGACATGATTAAATATTGAAACGGCCATGCACCTCACAAACAAATTCAAAATCATTTTTTTTTCTAAGGTACCGGTCCTTCGGAACAAAATTTTTATTATTATTTCCTTTCTTCCTTAAGTGAAATATACCGTAATGACTTCCATGAGTTTGTTCCTGAGTATTCTGTAATAAATAACTTATATACTTATTTTACTGAAAGTTCTTAACTTTTTGATACGATAAATTATCCTTTAATTTTAATAGAAAAATTTGTAAGGCTGGCTATTAGAAACAGAAAAGACGAAAGTCAATGTTGATAGAAGTAAATGCTTCGATTTCTTGTAATAGAATGCTAAATGAAGTCATCCACTCACCATCTCGTGTATTACTGAAGGAGGAGAATATGATTAGATAGAAATGTAAAAAGAGAAAGTTTAATATCAGAAGTTATTATTCTAACATTGTCTCGCATTTACTCAAAATTTGAAGAGTTTTTTTACCTGCTTGATCCCTTTTTAACTATTATTTAAAAAAATAAAATCATTTCTTGTTTATTCTATAAAGAGTACTTTTTATTTTATTATTAGCATACTATTAAAATTAAGCTCAATATTTAATAAGTTAACTGCACGGGAAAAACTTTTTTTCCATCTTCATTTTCTCTTTCCAACATTCGTCTACTTCACTTCATTTTTCGAAAATCTGATGCATGATATATTGATTTATACGTTTTTAATACTTTGTATATCAAGTATCACTTTAATTCAAAATATATTTTTATGTATTTATTTTTGTATTTTAAGTGTATATTTCAAATATATTTTATATGTCAAGTGCAATTTTAATTCAGGATGTATTTTTATGTATATTTTTTGTATATTTATATGTCTAATGCCATCTTAATTAAATTTAAAATATATTTTTTTGTGTATATTTCATATGTCAAGTGCCATTTTAACTCAGAATGTATTTTTTATGTATATTTTTTATATATATTTATATGTCTAGTGCCATCTTAATTAAATTTAAGATATACTTTTTTTTATGTATATTTCATATGTCAAGTATCATCTTAACTGAAGATGTATTTTTTATTTATTTATTTTTTAATATATTTTATATATTAAGGTATATTGTTATTGAAGTAAGATCTTTATGTTAAGAAAGGAATAAAGTAGAAAGAGAAAAACTTAGGAAAGACAATTTAAAAAAAATGAATGGAACAAATTTAGATAAAGATGAAGAAAAAGACGCTAATAGATAAAGAGAGAGAGAGAAAAATATGATTTTAGTACAAAGAATTATTGACTTTCCATTCAATTTGCTTATTTTTAGGGATTAATAATTAATATTCTTATTTTAAAGGAATTGTGTGCTACAAATATAAATATCTGCCTGCCATAGCTGTAATACAGGTTTCCTGCTAAGAATTTGTTATATTTCTTTTAAACTGTGACAGTTACGTAAAGTTCTCAAATTTGAAAGGAAATGATTAAAGGAAAGAGTTAGGTATTTTGAAGACATATTGTAAGATCTATTATGGCTAATGTGAACTTCTGATGATGTCTTTTGGATAGCCGAAGATATTATTAATATACGTCATGGACTAGATGAATCAAGTATTTAAATTGTTCCTTAGCCTTTTAGTTATTATATTTATTAATGAAATATGAGAATATTTTCATGACTGATAGAAACATATGCAGCAGTTGAGGATGGTCCTATGTACATCAAGATAACACTAGTTAAATACCGGAATCACAAGTGTAATGTTTAATTCTTATATCGTGTTGTTTTGAGCGTTATGGTGTTTGATAAAATGATGACAAGTTGATGGTATAATGCCTACTGAGGCACTAGCATGGGTGATGTTACAGTCGTTGAACAGCAAAAGTACATTAGTATGAGAGTCCTCATTCTTTTGGGGGTTAGTGATCATCTCTTAGAGGCAGGACCTACTTGATATGAACAATGATGAAGGATTATAGCGAAAGAGTTGAATGTGTATACAACCATGGGGGTTGACTTGAGGATATTTGTACTTCAACAGATGCAATTTTTATAAAATTTAGTAACTTAAATATTCATGAATATGGCATAAAACCTGAGAATGAGAGCTAACGATGATAGGGGTGATATGAGATATCAAAGGTGTTATTCTTTAGTGTTCTAACTTCTCATGAATTAAATACGGGTAATAGAGGCTCGGGAACTTCCCGCGAATATGATTGTCTTCGAGAGAAAATGAAAATAGATCATTGTAGACTTTATAGTTTGTCTACACGTTTATTGAGAAAGTTGTGAACTTCGTTTGGATGATCATGATAGGCTTAGTGAGATCGTGTGCTTGATTTAGTCCAATGTACTTATACATCATACTGAAGCATGCACTGATATTTCGAGAGATATTAAAGTAGAACGAGATGCCCATATTGTCATGTATGATCAGAGTAACAATGCATAACACACTTATGTAGAGGTGCATGGATGTGTTCCAGCACCGCCGTACATGAGAACATTATGTAGGAGCATTTGAATGTGTTCCAACACTACTGTACATAAAAGATTATGGATGTGTTCCACTGCACGACTGTGGTTAGGCGCTTAGATGTCTTCCAACATAATGGAGGCATAAGAGAATACGGGTTTCAGTCCCAACACTAGGTAAATAGATAATACCTAATGAGTTGTTCATGATTAATTGCTTTTGACCAAGTTCTTGCATGATAGTAGTTTACTAACTTGATATGCAGATGTGATGACCCGATAGGTCATTTTGAGATTTAGCCCATATTTCCGTATTTTGAGATCTCGATTAGCTCCGGTTAGAGATTCTCGATTTGCGTGTGCAGTCTGTGTCTTATTTCGGTAAGTCTTTAGGTGAAAAATTGAAGAAAATGTGAATTTATGCCTTTAAAATGATTTGAGTTGACTACGGTCTATATTTTGTGTAAACGGACCTGGATCGAGATTTTGACGATTCCGGTGGATCGTATTGTTCTGACTCATTTTGCCAAAACTAGCATTTGTGAAAGTTGAAGAATTACAAGGTTTGATCGAAAGTTGACTTCTTAGCTAATGGGTTCAGATTTTGATGTTGAAACTTGGAATAGTTTTGTATTACTATTTGAAACTTGTTTACAAAATTTGATTCAATTCAAAATTGATTTGACATGATTCGGACACTTAAATATGATTCTAGTGTTCTTGAGTTTCACTTTGAAATTTCGTTCGTTTTAGGATTAATTCATAAATTTAGATGTTACTTTGGTGATTTGATTACGTGAGCAAGTTCATATGATGTTATTACACTTGTGTGAATGTTTGGTTTGGAGCCCGAGGGGATCGGGTGAGTTTCGAATATGTTTCGGATGAGTTTTGCTAAAGAAAAGTCTGCTGGTGCAATATCAGTTCTGGTGCTCTGTTGCAGATCTCACAATTTCTAGGTCTGGCTCGCAATTGCGAGCCTCACTTTTTTGAAGAGTTGTTCGCATTTGCAAGCATGTGCTGGGCTGGGTGAATCTCGCATTTACAAGAATTTGTTCGCATTTGCGAATTGTTGAACTTCGCATTTGCGAAGGAAGTAGTTGCAATCGCGATCACTGACCCCTTGAGCGTACTTCGCAATTGCGAAGCTTCTGGTCGCACTTACGATGGTGGTAAGTTCATGTTTGCTATCAAAATGTCGCATTTGCGACTTTTGCTCTTCTGTGACAGAGTTCGCATTTGCGACCCTTGTCTTGTTTTTGCAATGTTTGCAATTGCAAACAATACTTCACAATTGCGACATTTGCAGCTGGGTAAAAGAGAGGAAAACCGGGAATTAGCTCATTTCACAAAATTTCTCAACCCTAAACACTCTAGAGGCAATTTGCCAAGAAACTTTTCTTCCCAAATTCATTAGTAAGTGACTTTAATCCATTTCTTTTCAATTACCCATTACATTTCATGAGATTTCAACATAAAATTTAGGATTTTTGTGGTATGAATTAGGGATTTGGGTAGAATTAGGAATTTTTCCAAAATTGAGATTTAGACCTCAAACTGAGGTCGAATTTTGAAAAAATTCACGTAGTCGGGCTCGGGTGAATGGATAATTGGATTTTGGTCCGAATCTCGAGTTTTGACCAAGCGGGCCCTGGGTTGACTTTTGTTGACTTTTTAAAAAATGATCTAAATTGAACCTCTTTCAATTGTGGATAGTTTCTAAAGCTTATTTTGAATCATTTGTTCAATAATTTGCTAGATTTGGTTGGTTTGGAAGCTTGATCAAAAGGCAAGGCTGTGGTTGATTGATTGCTTGAATTGCAGAGTGAGGTAAGTGTTGGGTCTAACCTCGAAGTGAGGGAATTGGGAACTTTTGAACTACATGTTATATGAATTATGTGTGAAAAGTCGTATATGCGAGGTAACGAGTGTATATGCGCCGTTATGTACTTGCTTCCATGTTTTTGTTACTTCACAATATATCTTGTTTCGTGCCTTAATTGCTATATGCTTATTTGATTTCCATGCCATAATTGTTACTTGCCATTTAGTTACCTTTGTATTAGATTGTCCATCCTTTGTATGATTCCATGCTTATTTTCTATTTGTCTCCACTTCCTTTACTTGCATATTTAAATTGTTATACGCCTTACTTGTTTTATAGTTTTGTAAAATTTATTGCCTTCTATAATGTAGTTTCACTTGTATGGGTTGTTAGTTGGTAGATATCGATGAGTTGGTAAAGTTGAGACATTTGAGTTATTTGAGATTCTTTGATTATTATGTGATTCTTCATTGCCTCATACATTTACTCTCTTGATATAGAAATTCTTGTAAATTTGGTTGTTGAATAGCTATTGTTGATTGAAATTTTTTGGGGAGCGGGTTGCACGCCGAAACGGAACTTGAAAGGTAATAAATTAAAATGGCGGAATAAGGACGGATTATGATATTGATAGATGATGATATGGTGAAATCTAGTTGCGCTCTGCAACAGATTGTTTAAGTTGTTGTTTGTTACTGTTGGATTTGCCTCGGTATTTGAGACGAGTTTATAGAACTTGTTATTCTGGACCCTCTGGTAGTCGAATTTTGAGTTTGTTGTTATGAGTTAACTGCTTTATTTCCATTTCTGTCATTTCTGTTATTATTATTATTACGTACAGGTTATGGTAAGTGACCTGCCTTAGCCTTGTCACCACTTCGTCGAGGTTAGGCTCGGCATTTATAAAGTATATGAGGTCGGTTGTACTCATACTACACGCTGCACTTTTTGTGCAGATACTGGTGTTGGTCCCAGCTGCACTGAGTAAGGTTTGCTTGGATCTAGCTATCAGTGGAGACATGAGGTATAGCTTCATAGCGTCTGCAGCCCTGAAGATTCCTTCTACATCATGTTAGCAGTTTATTTTGATTCAGACAGTTATGTTTTATTCATACCATCATCTATAGTACTCTAGATGCTCATGTATTCGTGACCCAGATCGGGGATTGTATTTGGATTTCATCGTTTATTAGTTTATCACCTTATTTCAGACTATTAATTTTTGTTGTTGTCATTTAATTCGGAATTGTTTGAAAAATGGCTAATAGATATAGCTAAAGTTGGCTTGCCTAGCAAGTGAAATGTTAGGTATCATCACGGTCCCGAGGGTGGAAATTCGGGTCGTGACAGCAGATCTTATCATTTAAGCTTTATATGGATGTTAGTTTCTTGGTCTATCTGTTTGGTTGTGTTGACCTGAACGGTTTTGGTTTTGATGATTGACAAAGGAACACATGCATGAACTAGGTCCATGGACAGTGTACACAGGTGATGGACATAATCAAGAAAAAGGCATGCACGTGAAAGGGATATGTATAAATGGTTATTTCTAATAATCCCTGAACGAAAAGGTTGCATATTTGATAAGGATCAGGACTCCTTACTTGAAGAGAACTCTATCCAAGATAAGGAAGGAGTTAAAAGTTGAAGATAACTAAAACTCTTCCACCAAGGAAGAGTAAAGTATTAGAACTCTAGTTAATCCTCATTCTACTAACTCTATAAATGTCAATTTTGTTCTCTTTTACAGGTGACACACAAATACAGAAGTGAAAGCACGAACTGAGAGCAAAATAGCAAGGCATTTTGGGAGCAATTCCTGTGAGATTCAAGAGTGTGATCCTGAAGCTACACGAACCAGATTAAAGAACCAGCTCCATAAAGAGTTTTATGTGTCTTTCTTTATTTATAGTTCAAAGTGTAGTAGACGTTTTGAGTTGTACCTTTCAGCTTTCTTAGAAGTAAACTGTACTAGGTACATGAGTTGTATTATTCAAGTTAGAGTTAACTTGAAGTAGTCGCAATAGCCTGTGGCGTGTTGCT
Organism: Nicotiana obtusifolia; assembly: GCA_002018475.1. Lineage (NCBI taxonomy): Eukaryota > Viridiplantae > Streptophyta > Magnoliopsida > Solanales > Solanaceae > Nicotiana > Nicotiana obtusifolia. Next base: position 200,264 of record MCJB01007624.1, on the reverse strand, counting down.
ACAAAGGTTAGAGTTAATCCTTAGGTTTTGTAAGAGGTTGTAAACTCGAGTTTTTTTGTTCAAGTTAGGGTTAACTTAAAGCAGTCGCAACATCCTGTGGCTGGTTGCTACAAGGGTTAGAGTTAATCACTAGGTTTGCAAGAGTGTGTAAACTTTGTTGTTGGCTCAGAGTTGTAGTAAAGTGTTTGGGAAAAAATCCTACTGGGTAGTAGGTCGTGGTTTTTTTATCTTTTGAGCCGGGTGTTTTCGACGTAAAAATTCTTGTGTTCTTTGCTTTCTGCGTTATTTGTTCTGCAACTGTAGTGTAAGGAACGCATAGAAGAATCACGTCCTTCGATAATTCGGCGCACTCGAAAATTAGGCACCACAAAAATCACCCAACTCACTCTTGTGTGGTATTGAAGTATAAAACATTAATTAGTATCAGAGCAGGTTATCTTTGAAGAGGCTAACAACTTAGGAATAGATCAAGATGAGTGCACTACCTGAAAACTATAAAAATCAATCGACCACTACGCCACCACTATCCAATAATCACTACTATTGCTTATGGAAAGGAGAAGAGATCACTTGAAGATGACTAATGGATGCTTAAATTTGGTAAAAAGAATCACATGATCAAGAACTGTCCTATGTGGGAAGTCGAGTGAAAAAAGGTGAGATCTAAAAGAAGAAACAGAAATAAGGAACGGGTTCATGATAAGAAGAAATACAACAAAGGACCATCCAAAGCAATGGTTGTAACTTGGAAAGAATGTTCAGATGAGGACATCGATAATGATGATGATGATGAAGAATGATCTCTTTTAGCAATTCAAGAATCTGAAGAAGAACCTGATGAAGAATCTGAGATAAGTTTTTTGGACCTAAAGGATAAAATTAAATTCCTTTCTAAAGATAGACTATCAGAAGTATTGCTAACTTTAATTGATGAACCTAAGAATATAAGTTGTGAAAAAGAATAGTTGTCAAAGAAGTGTGTCATTTTGAAAGCGAAGTGCAAAAACTTGAAACTTAGGGCTTGTGAAACTGAAAATGAAAATGCCATGTTGAAGAACCAGGTTCATGCACTTGACACATATGTTCTAGAACTTAGATCTGAAAATTTGAAATTAAAGTTAGGAGCATGAAAAGAAATAGCTACCGACACAAAACTCTCACTAGAAATGGATCTAGGAAAGCTAAAACATGAGCTATATAAAAGGGATGAACTGGTAAGAACCTTGAAGGGGACTTGACTAAGGTTAAGCATGGAGATAGAACATGAACAGGTCCTCTGAAGCACTTTCATGGCTACAAGAACACCATAGTAGCAACAGAAAGGGACTTGGTTTTGGGAACTCTACATTTAAATAGGATTTCAAAAGCAAGTACCTCACACTCCTTGAGAATAAGATTTGCACATATTGTGGTAACACTAGTCACTGTAAGAGTGATTGCACTACAAAAGAAAAAGCAAATCAAGAGAACAAAAATTTTGTTCTAGGGAAGAATAGGCTGCCAAGTTGGGCTAAAAAGAATTTGATTTATTCTTTTGACTATAAAAAGGGACCAAAACTAGTTTGGGTTTCTAAAACTAATCCCTGATTTTTTTTTGCAAGTCCAAGTGAATAACCGTAACCAAATATGGTACATGGATATTTGCTGCTCAAAGCATATTGACAGGAAGTAACAACCAGTTCCATTCAGTTGAGGACCTTAAAGGAGTTAATGTCTCCTTTGAAAATGGAAAGAAAGATGAGATCATTAGGGTTGGAAAGGTAGGTAAATCTGATTCTCACTCTATTGAGAATGTCTACCTAATAGATGGACTGAAGTACAGTCTAATAAGTGTATCATAATTGTGTGATAGAGGTAACATGGTAGCTTTTACTTTTACAAAATGCTTTGTAATAAACCTTACCACTGACAAGATACTTTTGCAGGGAAAAAGAATGAATAACATATATATGGTGGATCTTTCCACATTTTCAGATAATGAACTCACTTTCTTAAGTGTGTTGGACAATGATCCCCTCCTTTGGCACAAGAGACTTGGACATGCCATTCTAAACCAACTTAATAAGCTAGTCTCCAAGGACTTGGTGATAAGGCTGTCTAACATTAAGTTCAAGGAAGATAAAGTTTGTGAGGCTTGTGCAAGGGGGAAGCAGGTAAGATCCTCTTTAGAAAAAGAAAAAAGAAAAGAAAATGGTAAGTACTACCAGGAACTGGTCCATATGGATCTGTGTGGACCAATGAGAATAATGAGCAGAAGTGATAAGAGATATGTTATGGTACTTATTGATGATTACTCTAGGTTTAATTGGACATTGTTTTAACATCTAAAGATGAAGCATTTAACATGTTCACTTCATTTGTTAGAAAAACTCATAAACAACTAGGTAATCACTTGCATCAGTTAGGTCTGATCATAGTATTGAATTTGAGAATGCTAAATTTTCTGAATTTTGTGATATGCATAGCATAGATCATAATTTTTCTGTTCCTAGAACTCCACAACAAAATGGAGTAGTTGAAAGAAAGAATAGAACTTTGGAGGAAATGGCTAGGACTATGTTACTTGCTAGTAAGTTGTCTCATAGCTTCTGGACAGAAGCTGTGAACATTGCATGCTACATCATAAATAGATGCATGACTAGACCTCTTGTTGAGAAAATTGCCTATGAGTTACTTAAAAGGAAAAAGCCAAATATATCCCATCTTAGGGCATTTAGATGCAAGTGCTTTGTTCGCAATAATGAAAAAGATTCACTAAGAAATTTTGATCCCACAAGTGATGAGGTAGTATTGTTGGGATATTCTTCATATAGTAAAGCTTATAAGATATATAACAAAAGAACTATGTGTGTATGTTATTGTTGATGAAACAACATTCTTTCTGAGAGGCAGGAACAAGATGATGACGAGAGTGGGCTGATAAGAAATTCAAATGATAAAATAACAGTTCAGCCCGAAGCTGCATCACAGGAAGGAACAGGTAATGGAACAGGTCCTTCAACCCAGGGCAACCTGATGGGGGAACTGACTAAAGAGGAACTGATCCTCAAACCTCGAGGAAACATGTCCATGGACCTATACCTCAGCAACAAAACTAGGAAGGAACATCCAAAGAAATTGATGCTCATATTGCAATATCCACGAAATTGGATTTGGATGAACCTGATTCATCTGTTGATCAGAAGAGTCTCACTTGAAGGCAGTCAAGAGGATCTTGAGATACCTAAAAGGCACCACTGATCTTTGCATATGGTATCCTAAAGGTAGTAATTTTGATTTAGTGGGATATGTTGATGCTGATTATGCAGGTTTTCTTGTGGATAGAAAGAGTACTTCAGGTATGACATACTTTTTTGGCTCATGTCTTGTGTTTTGGACCACCAAAAAGTAAAATTTTGTAGTATTTTCTACTGCTAAAGCTGAGTATGTGATTGTTCCCTCATGTTGTGCTCAGTTGTTATGGATCTAACATCAATTAATAGACTTTGGAATTGATGTAGGTTGCATCCCCATATTTTGTGACAATACTAATGCAATTGGTATCACCAAGAACCGGGGTCATCACAAAAGAACTAAGCACATAGATGTTAGGTATCACTTTTTGAGGGACAACTATGAGAAAGGTTTGATCACTGTGGAATTTTGTGCTACTGACAATAAAATAGCTGACATCTTCACAAAAGCTCAAAGTAGAGATCACTTTGAAAGGAACATGTTAGAATTAGGGATGATAAAGATCACCTAAAAAGAACCAGTTCTAACTCATTATTTGGTTAGATAATTTGTGAATTTTGTAAATAATTAGATTAGATTTTGCTCAGTCTCATACTTTCACTAGTATACTCTTGTGCCATAGCTAAAATGTCTCATTAATCTCTAATGATATTATCTTTATTTTTTTAGAATATTTAGACTTACACAAGAGAATTTTCAGTGAAGAACCTGGTTCATCAAAATTATAAGGTATGTATTCTACACTCGATATAATTTGAAATAACTGCATATGGATCATGAACTGAAAAGAGTCTCGCTTTATTGAAAACTACTTTTGAACCAATTAGTTACAAACGAACCAATTTTACCAAGAGTCTCACGCGCCATAATTGCCGAAATATTGGGGAAGAGTCCAACGTCTTTTCAAATTGAAACTTCCAATGTGATTAGACTTCTAGACTTTAAAAAGGTGTTGTTGTACACTCAATCTTTTCCTCTTTAAATATATCTGACCTTATCCTCTTATCTTAAAATTTTTTCGAAAGATAAATCTCCAAAACCTCAAAACTCTCTCCATTTCTCTCAAGTTTCTGAACTGATCAAATGGCAAACACCCATGAGAATCTCAAAAACTTCAAAAACACTTCCTCACCATCCAAAGAACCTTCACCCACACTTTCAACCACCTAAACCCCCAAGAAAAAGCATATCTAAAAAACGGTAGGAAGAAAAGTACAAGCCAAGAAATTGAATAAGAAGCTACAAGCCAGTCAAGTAGAAGAACCACAAAATTATGATGATTTGGTTTGCGACTGAGGGGGATGAAACAGTTCTTATGAAACTGAACAGGTAACCTCTAAGTTTTCCACCTCTGATTTTGGTTCTGAGATTGTAGAAAATCTTGAGAATCGGTTTGTTTTGGTTGGGTTTATGGCTGGTATTGAAAAGGGAAATGTTGTTATCGAAGACATTGGTGGTGAAAAAAGAAAAAAGAAAGAGTGAGGGTGTTGAAGCAGATGTGAGGGGAAAGAGAGAAGAAAGAGTGGATGGATCTCTTTCACCCACTCTTGTTGGTTTGACTGAAGAAGCTGGAGCAATGATTATATTAAGTGTAGAGATTAGTGATAATGATGAGACTATGAATGAAAGTTTGGGGATAGAATCACAGGAGATAGGTGATGGTTTTGGTGATAGAAGTGCAGCAGATTGGCTGGTTAAGTTAAGAAAACGGTTTCATGAACTAGTTCCTTCTCTTGCTAACATAGACAGGAGTCCCAATCTGCTACAAAAGGTGTCAGATAGTTACAATCAAAAGAAGAGGAGAAAAGCTGGAAAGACTCCATAAAAGGGCATGGGTTGTACTAAGAGAAAGAGTGCACCTTCTATCCCTACAGCAACTCCTCCCACAAGAGGAATAACTACAAGGAGCCAGAAAAAGCAAAGTGAGGCCAATGCAAAAAGGGCCTTAGCTGAGAATGCCAAGAAAGTTGCTTGGAAAGAAAAAAAGGCTGGCAAGCCAAGTGAAGCAGTCCAGATTGAGGAGATGAACCTGGTTCATAAAAATGTATATGAGGATATTGAAGTACCCACACCTAGTGCCAAAAAGAGAAAGACTTCTTAAAAGAATTCTCGAGAAACAAAGGTTGAGGCAAAAGGCTCAATTGTATCTAAAAGAACTAGGTCCGTCAAAAGGAGCAATGAGGCTCAAATAGTGGAATAAAATGGCTAAGGATGCTGATATTGAAAGGCTGAAGAAACGATTGGCTGAAGTAGAGGCTGAGAAAGGCTCTCTCAAGTGTGAGCTTGCTAAGTAAAAGGAGAAGAATGATGGTATTCTTGAAGATACGCTAAAGCTACTTCAAGCCAAGAACCAAGAACCTAGTCCTTCCCAGTCCTAAATCCTTCCTAGGCAAGTTGTAACCAGTGACCCGAGCGGGATTTCTCTTTTTTTTTTCCTCATCGTTCTATGTTTTTATTTCTTCTTATGCCTTATGGTAGGATCTTATCAATCAATGAAATTTACTGCTTTTGCTCTAATTCTTTGTTGATATTTCTTAGATAGCTAATATCCTTAGATTGAAAAAGAGAAAATTGAATCCATGATTGCATTTGAAATAGCCCCAATGGCCATGTGATATTTGTTAAAATCTAGTTACTTATCTTAATTATGCAACTTTTCGATGATTCCAAAAGGGGAAAGATAAGGTGCTTTTGCTTTGGACTGTGATGTTTATAACCTAATGAACCTGGTCCTTGAGGATTTGTGACTTTAAATGGAAAGTGTTCTAACATTGTGTTTAATGTTGAGCTGAGTTGAAACAGGTTCCATGCTTTTGAAAAGAACATAGTTTGTAATCATCAAAAAGGTGAAATTCGTTGACCTGAACGGTTTTGGTTTTGATGATTGACAAAGGAATACATGCATGAACCAGGTCCATGGATAGTGTACATAGGTGACGGACATAATCAAGCAAAAGGCATACACGTGAAAGGGATAAGTATATGTGGTTATTTCTGATAACCCCGGAATGAAAAGGTTGCATATTTGATAAGGAACATGACTCCTTACTTGAAGAGAACTCTATCCAAGATAAGTAAAGTGTTAGAAGTTGAAGATAACTAAAACTCTTCCACCAAGGAAGAGTAAAGCATTAGAACTCTAGTTAATCCTCATTCCACTAACTCTATAAATATCAATTTTGTTCTCTTTTACAGGTGACACACAAATACAGAAGTGAAAGCACAAATTGAGAGCAAAATAGCAAGGCATTTTGTGAGCAATTCCTGTGAGATTCAAGAGTGTGATCCTGAAGCTACACGAACTAGATTAAAGAACCAGCTCCATAAAGAGTTTTATATGTCTTTTTTATTTCTAGTTCAAAGTGTAGTAGACGTTTTGGGTTGTACCTTTCAGCTTTCTTTGAAGAAAATTATACTAGGTACATGAGTTGTGTTATTTAAGTTAGAGTTAACTTGAAGTAGTCGCAATAGTCTGTGGCGGGTTGCCACAACTGTTAGAGTTAATCCTTAGATTTGTAAGAGGTTGTAAACTCGAGTTTTTTTGTTCAATTTAGGGTTAACTCGAAGCAGTTGCAACGGCCTGTGGCTGGTTGCTACAAAGGTTAGAGTTAATCATTAGGTTTGCGAGAGTTTGTAAACTTTGTTGTTGGCTCAGAGTTGTAGTGAAGTGTTTGGGAAGAATTCCTACTGGGAATTAGGTCGTGGCTTTTTTTACCTTTTGGGTCGGGTGTTTTCGACGTAAAAATCCTTGTATTCTTTGCTTTCTTCATTATTTGTTCCGTAACTGTAGTGTCATGACCCAAAATCCACCTAATCGTGATGGCATCTAACCTAACCCGTTAGGTAAGCCAATTAACAACTATTCAATTTAAATGAGATTTATTAAGAAATGAAAAAAAAAAAATAACTGCTTTTATACAAGAATTTTCCAAGGACTGGTAGTACAAATCATGAGCGTCTAAGATTAAAATTTACAAAACTAGTATGAAATAAATACATCATTTGTCCGAAATGTACATAAACATATTTTTATAAATCTAAGGCAGCCACGAGCAAGAAGCAGCTACAACTGGAATGTAGGTACGTATTCAAATTCAGCTCCCGTCGGTCACAACAACATCAGCATCTGACATCTGCACGCAAGGTGCAGAAGTGTAGTATGAGTACAACTGACCCCATGTACTCAATAAGTAACAAACCTAACCTTAGGTTGAAAGTAGTGACGGGTTGGGACAAGGGTCAGAGTCCAACTCCAATAACCAGCAAAAGTTCATAACAATATAGTAAATATGGTGCAAGAAATAACTCAATAAATAAATGCTCGGCTCGTATAAAATTTCCCGAAAACAAATGCTTCTTTTCGAGTATATAGTAAAACTCAAATCCTTTGCTGAAATCACCAAAATATGAGTAGGTTCGTAAAACTGTGGTTTTTCCCAAAACTTTTCAACAATACTTAAGATGTTTCATTTTTTTCAGATAGCATAAGGAAAGCACATCTCTATGCCTACATGTCACTATGCAGTGGAAATCATGAATGACTCAATGTCGTACAACATGAGGGAAAATGCATCTCTATGACTGTATGTCAAGTGTGCATGTGAAATGCAATGTATCTCAGAGATGAACTCGTGTACTTACACTCTCAGAGTACTCAATCTCACTGTCTCACTCTTTCCACTCATCATGCTCAATCACTCAATATTGTATATGGCCAATCCAACCCAGAGAAGATCAATCCCGGAATATACACATCAACTGTCCATCAGTCACTCAATGTTGGGTAGGGCCAATCTAGCCAGTGGGGAAGATCCATCCCCGGGTATAAAATATTCGGACAAGACCCATGTCCAGGGAAGATCCATCTCTCAGTATAAACCAACTGCACTCACTGGGGTTGTGTGCAGACTCCGGAGGGGCTCCTTCAGCCCAAGCGCTATAAACCGCACGGACAACTCAGTGCTATAGTATCAAAATCTGGATCCGCACGGACAACTCACATGCCATAGTATCAAAGACTAAGATATAATATGAAATGAATGAACATGACTGAGTATGAAATTGCAATGTAAGCAAATAACTCAATAGCAGTAATGACCTCAGTGGGTCCCAACAGAATAAGCATGTCGCATAGACATGGTTTCTAACATGGATCACAGCTCAATAGCTCTAGTACGTAGATATTTCATGGTTACAGATAAGCTCTGGTAACTACACAGTACCACAGAAATAACAGAGTTACGATTCACACGGTGCACGGTGCACGCCACACGCCCGTCACCTAGCATGTGTGTTACCTCAACAGCAAACACATAACATGAAATTCGGGGTTTCATACCCTCAGCACCAAGTTTAGATGGGTTACTTACCTCGAACGAGCCAAATCCAATATCGAGCAAGCCAAACGATGCTCCGCAATGCAATCCCGCGCGTACCGACCTCCGAACGGCTCGAAACTAGCCAAAAGGAACTCAAATACATCAAATAAAGCCCAAGGAAACAATTACAAATGATAAAGGTCGAATCTTAATCAAAAACCCGAAATCGACCCAAAAGTCCAACCCGGGCCCGCGCCTCGGAACTCGACAAAACCTAAAAAATTTGACAATCCATCCAATTACGAGTCCAACCATACTAGTTTCACTCAAATCCCACTTTGAATCAACATTCAAAACTCAAAAATTCGCTTTATGAAGTTTTAGACAAAAACTCCCAATTTCTCTTTAAAATTCATCAACCAATTGCCAAAAATGAAGATGGATTCATGAAATAAAATCAAGACCAAGTGTAGAACACTTACCCCAATCCTTGTGATGAAAATTCCTTCAAAAGTCGCTTCATTCCGAGTCCCACATCTCAAAATATGATAAAAGAACAAAAATCTCGATTAATAGCATTCTGCCCAGCATTTTCACTTTTGCGAACATATTAGCCGCTTCTGCGGTGTTGCTTCCGCGACAAAATCTATGCTTCTACGGAACCAGCTGAATTCGACCCCTCGCACTTGCAGAAAAAGTATCCGCTTCTGCGGTATCGCAGGTGCGAGTCACCAACCGCACCTGCGCGATACCTCGCTCCTGTATTCCATCACTTCGCACTTGCGCATCTGCATACGCGCTCCAAATCGCTGCTTCTGTAGTCTTCCTCTCCCCAGCCTCTTCTAGCTTCTGAGATGGAAAGCCAGCATCTGCGAAGTCGCTTATGCGGCTAAGACTTCGCAAATGCGGCTACACCAATACCAGCAGCTCTTCAACAAGGCAACAAGAGGAAAAATGATCTGAACCACGTTCGAAACTCCTCCGAGCCCCTCGGGACCGTGTTCGAATATTCTAGCAAGTCCCAAAACACAACACGGACCTACTCGAGGCCTCAAATCACACATAACAACATTGAAATTATGAATCGCACCTCAAATCAAACTTAAATAAACTTTGAACTTTCAAGTTCCAAAACTCGTGTCGAAACATAGCAAATCAACTTGGAATGAACCCAAATTTTGCACACACATCCCAAATGACATAATGAAGCTATTCTAATTCCCGGAACCACAATTCAGATCTGATATCCTCAAAGTCAACTTCCGATCAAACTTATGAACTTTCCAAACCTTCAAATTTCCAACTTTCGTCAATTAGTGCCGAATCCTTCTAGAAATATCCAAATGCAAATCCGGTCATATGTCCGAGTCTAAAATCACCATCCGGACCTAACAGAACTATTAAGACTCCAATCCAAGATCGAATGCTAAAATTCAAACTTGGTCAACTCTTCCAATTTAAAGCTTCAACATTGAAAATCATTCTTCCAAATCGATTCCAATTAACTTGAAAACCAAAACCGACGATTCACACCAGTCATAATACATAATACGATGCTGCCCAAGACTTCAAATAGCTGAATGGGATACAAGTGCTCAAAACGACCGGTCGGGTCGTTACATCCTCCTCCACTTAAATATACGTTTGTCCTCGAATGTGCCAAGAATTGTTTCAAAGCTGCCAAATCGCCGTGCAACCTTACCTTGCACATACCGGGGTGATCCCACATTACCCTATTCCATATAGGCCCGTCAACACAACATACTGAAGATCACTACTTTAACCTTAGCCTGTAAATCACATAATCCAATTTCTAACATTCGGAATTTCCTATAAGACCTGAATCTCGCATCTACACACTGTATAAGTCTGAATAAGTTGTATCAAGCCATAACCATAACCCAAGATGTAATCACATGATGCACCGCATAACTTGCGTATTTGTGGAAATAACTCCTGACCGTAATAACTGCCCAAACAAGCCCGGTACCGGTAATAAGCCTCATATCAAATAAAACCTCATTCAAAACCTTAGTACACTGCCGATGATGAAAGAAACACGTAGAAACTCGTAACCACTTATCAGACTAGCAAGTCATGGAACTCTCCCTCTTTCGACAAGAACTATAGCCAATTTCTAAGCTGATTTACGATATTATCCTCCATACATATTGTAATCAAATCTGATAGTATCCATTCCAGGTCCAATGACCTCATCTCATCCAACAGAACCACGCTAGTGACATGCCACATCAATACAATCTAAAGCCATAACTCGTGCAATCTGTGCACTAGTAAGAAACAATTCAAGTGTATTCAAACATAGAAAATGACTCAAATGAGAGAACCATCCTGCAATCTTAACAAGTACCACCACAATGCAATGCTAAGAACCCATCACACACCATAGGACCAAAAACACAAATCAATCACAAAGGATTATATCCCGACATATCCCAGCTGCAATGCGTGACCCCATCCAAACACTAGTCCATATGAAATACCTCCTGCCAAAATGCTCAAATCAACGACCACGCGCAATTCGACATCCAGTACCCAAGGTGCATGACCATAACCACGGAGGAACCAATAACACAATACCACAGATCGGAAAGAACATCACCAAAGTGCAATCAGTCATTCAACACCCTAATACCCATCTCATTCAAATTTCGCTATAAGGCCCAAATAGAACCGCATCATGTGTGCATATAACCAACGGATCACACCCTCTCGTAGCATAAAGAGTAACTCACAAAATATATCAGAACACGAACAAGCTCAACTCCAACTGACTAACTCACCGCCCAACACTAATTATGCTGAGTCAACAAATCTGACCCTATGTAGAATGCACATCCTTATTGGGCCTACCGATGGGCCCCAAATCAACTCTCGTCATCCATAAATAGATAAATAATCCTCCAAAAGTCCACAATGACCTAACCATAACATATAACATACACTATCATCTGGCCAGCTTTGGCCATATTTTCACAGTCCATAACCATGAAACAATCAACTTCTGAGAACTCCTGGTCTCTAAATCCGTAGAGAACGCGAATCACCATATCTGATCCTAACTCCATCGTCCGAATGTCTAACACATCTCTCATACACGATCATTCACCGAGGAATACTGCTATGATTCTTCCGTGCCACATAGTAAAAGTCTGAATATCAGCAATAGAAAAATCAAGCAAGTACCACAATACCAATGAAGCATCCATATGTCAACACTCAGTGCAACTTCTGAAATGTACGCTCTTCTCAGGAAATACCAAGTGGTAGTATCATTCATCTAGTCATCTCTAAAACTACCCGACCGGTCGTTTTGAGCATTTATACTTTGCTCGATAGTTTATGAGCAGGAGTAGCTCCGTATGATGTATTATGACTTATGTGAATTTTTGGTTTTGATTTTCAGGTTATTCGGAATCGATTTGGAAGAATGAATTTCATCGTTAAAGCTTTAAGTTGGAAGAGTTGACCAAGTTTGACTATTTTGTATTTGACCTTGGATTGGAGTTTTGACGGTTCCGTTATGTTCGAATGGTGATTTCAGACTCGGGTGGATGCCCATATTTGCATTTGGATGTTCCTAGAAGGATTTGGCACTAATTGGCAAAAATTAGAAATTTGAAGAATTGGAAAGTTCATAAGTTTGACCGGAAGTTGACTTCAATGGTATTAGATTTGGATTATGGTTCCAGGAATTAGAATAGCTTCGTTATGTCATTTGGGACATGTGTGCAACATTTGAGTTCATTCCAGATTGATTTGATATGTTTCGGCGCAAGTTTCAAAAGTTGAAAGTTCAAAGTTCATTTGAGTTTGAATTCAGGTACAATTCGCCGCTTCGATGTTGTTATGCGTGATTTGAGGCCTCGAGTAGGTTCGCGTTATTGGACTAGTTGGTATATTCGGGCAGGGTCCCGAGTGGCTCGGAAGAGTTTTAGATGAGGTTCGGATTCTTTGGATCAATTTTTGGCTAAGGCTGCTGGTGCAGGATCTGGTGTGATCACACCTGCAGTTGGTTTTCCGCAGGTGCGATGGTCGCAAAAGCGACAAAGGAGTTGCAGAAGCGAGGTGTGACCTGGGCGAGGAAGATCGCAGAACCGGACTTGAGGAGGCATCTGCGCGTCCGCAAAAGCGGCATGTATCGTAGAAGCGTGAGTTGTTGCGCATAAGCGGGTAAATTCCACAAGTACGGAAGGGCTGAACTTCATAGGGCTTCATAGAAGCGATATTTTTCCGCAGATGCGACAATTTGGCCGCATAAGCAAAAATGCTAGGCAGAAGCTATATATCGAGGTCTTGGGTTCTTTTACCATATTTTTGAGATGTGGGAATCGGATTGAGGTAATTTTAGAGGTAGATTTCATCACAAGGATTGGGATAAGTGTTCTAAACTCGGTTTTGATTATATTTCGAGATTTTATCATCACCTTTGGTAATTGGATTATGAGTTTTAAAGAGAAAATTGGGGATTTTTGTCTAAAACTCCATAAAGCAAATTTTTGAGTTTTGAAAGTTGAGTCGGAGTCGGATTAGAGTGAAACTAGTATGGTTGGGCTCATAATTGAATGGGTTGTCAGATTTTGTGAGTTTTATCGGGTTACGAGGCGCAGACCCGGGTTGGGCTTTTGAGTCTATTTTGGATTTTTAATTAAGATTTAACCTTTATCATTTGGAATTGTTTCCTTGGACTTTATTTGACGTATTTGAGTTGCTTTTGGCTAGTTTCGAGCCGTTCGGAAGTCGATACGTGCGGGATGGAATTCATGGAGCATCGCTTGGCCTGCTCGATATTGGATTTGTCTTGTTCGAGGTAAGTAACACTTTTAAACTTAGTGTTGAGGGTATGAAACCCTGAATTATGTGTTATGTGTTTGGTGTTGAGGTGATGCACGTGCTAGGTGACGGGCGTGTGGGCGTGCACCGTGTTAATTGTGACTCCGCTACTTCTGCGGTATTGTGTAGTTACCTGGCCTTACCTGCAACCATGAAATTTTCTAAGTACTTGAGCTATTGAGCTGTGATCTATGTTAGAAACTATGTCTAGGCTACATGCTTGTTCTGTTGAGACCCACCGAGGTAATTTACACTGTTGAGTTATCTGCTTACGTTGCATTTACATACTCAGTCATATGCATATCATATATCAATCTTTGTTACCATTTATTGATACATCACATCATTATTTTTGGGCTGATTTTTCATGACAACGAGAGCCTGAGAGACTTGAGAGGTTGGTGACTGAGTTGGGGTCTAAGAGCCGATCTGTGGTGATATATCTATATATATGGATCGGGTGGCACGCCGCAACGAGCCTTATGACTGTATACATGTGGATCGGATTGCACGCCGCAACGAGCCTTATAGTTGTATATTATGGGATCGGGCTACACGCCGTAGCATGTTGTATTGATTTATGCCTGGATCTGGCTTATTATGGCGCTTGGATTGACGGAGCCCTTCTGGAGTCTGCACACATACCCAGTGAGTGCAGTTGATTTATATTGAGGGATGGATCTTCCCAGGATATGGATCTTGTCCGAATTTTTTTATACCTAGGGATGGATCTTCCCCACGGGCTGGATTGGCCCTACTCAATACTGAGTGACTGATGGTCAGTTGATGTATATATTCCGGATGGATCTTTCCTGGGTTGGATTGGCCATATACAGTACTGAGTGATTGAGCATGATGAGTGGAAGGTGTGAGACAGTGAGATTGAGTACTCTGAGAGTGTGAGTACATGAGTTCATCTCTGAGATACATTGCATTTGACATGCACACTTGACATACATGCATAGAGATGCATTTTTCCTCATGCTGTACGACATTGCGTCATTCATGATTTTCACCTGCATAGTAACATGTAGGCATAGAGATGTATTTTCCTCATGCTATCTGAAAAATAAAACATCTTAAGTATTGTTGAAAAGTTGTGGAAAAATCACAGTTTTTCGAACCTACTTATATTTTGGTGATTTCGGATAAGTATTTGAGTTATACTGTATACTTGAAAAGAAGCATTAATTTTCCGGAATTTTATTCGAGCTGAGCATTTATTTATTGAGTTATTTCTTGCACCATCTTTACTATATTGTTATGAACTGCTGCTGGTTGTTGGAGTTGGACTCTGACCCTTGTCCCAGCTCGTCACTACTTTCAACCTAAGGTTAGGTTTGTTACTTATTGACTACATGGGATCGATTGTACTCATACTACACTTCTGCACCTTGCGTGCAGATGTCGGATGCTAATGTTGTTGTAATCGACGGGAGCTGGATTTGAAGACGTACCTGCGTTCCGGTTGTAGCTGCTTCTTGTTCATGGCAGCCTTAGATTTATAAAAATATGTTTATGTACATTTCGGACAGATGATATATTTATTTCGTACTGGCTTTGTAAATGCTAATCTTAGAAGCTCATGATTTGTACTACCAGTTCTTGGAAAATTATTGTATAAAAGCAGTTTTATTTTCATTTCTTTCACTTAACTGTCTTATTAAATTTCATTGGAATTGGATAGTTGTTAATTGGCTTACCTGACAGGTGGAGTTAGGTGCCATCACGACTAGTTAGATTTTGGGTCGTGATAAGCCAAAACCGCCCATATTATCTAAGAATTCATGCCCTTTCGTTCAAAACTGAACAGTGACCTTGCACACTCAATTCTTGATCCCACACAACACACCGCATCTATCGTGCCAACATATGAAAAATATGAAAACCTCATAATCGACTCTGAGTCACAAGTAGAATACATATCTGATCCGTTAGAAACCTTCCAGTTGATCCCATTCAGTAGAAAATCACAATACTCAACATGCTCCTCATGTCGGTAAGAAATATCCATCTCAAATTGTTGTAGAAAGAACACTTTGTAATCCATTTGCACGTAACCCAACTATTAGAATCAAATCCCTCTAACTCAACCAAGCCACGCAGGTCGCCAAAACCCAAGAGCATTGCCACAAAACACCTGTAGAGGCTCACCACATCATAAGTACCCGAAGGAACCAATCGTATCTATTGCCTTGCTGATCCAGCCTACTACCAAGTTGTACTATTCCTCTGAGTTCCTTCTGAATTACCCTCAAGGTGACACTTTTTATTGCCAGAACACCACGATCCTTAACCAAAAATCACCCCGCGAGATCCTAAAATAAAACTGCACCGCCCTAAGGCCCATAAGCCGTTGTATTTCCCTCTTAAGTACCTCAAAAATACCACAAACGAGAAATCCATTTTGAAGAGATCTTCTGTGAATCTAAAGTTTTTTTCCTCCACCTTCCGATACCGAAATGTAAACTCCATAATGACATAGAAATACCGTAAGTTTCGACACCATCCAATGTAAATCTCAGATCTTAGCCATATGCTAATCCGAAAAAATTCACAATTGCTACATAAAAATCTTGAATCTATTAGAACTTTCTTGAGAGTCATCTATTCTTCTCAAATCTCAATTGTGCCGCCCAAACGGGCCAAACGACATGTGCCCCATTAGCACAACAACACCCAAGGAAGTAACCTTGCCTTAACACAACCGATCAAATTCATACTCCATGCACACTACATCATTCACACATAAAACCTCAATCATTCCATGATTTCCATATACTCATAAAGTGTAACACAACCCATATCCAGAAGTACCCTTACTCGAGTCACCCGCGATCTTAATCTCTATAAGTCATATCCGATTCACAATTATGCCTCAAACCGAAACCAGTACAACACATAACCACGCAATCAAATCGTCGATAGCAGACTCCCCCACTTGGCTCAAAGACATAGAACCAAAACACTCGATAACTTAGAATACTCATACTCTATTACTGTCATAATCCCGCACCGAAGTTCAACTAAATCCTTCATAAGCTCACATAATATAAACCATATAGTATCTCAAATCATCTACTAAGCTTGCAAACATCCACATTATGATTAGGTCAACTTTCCCAACCAAATTCAAATTCAATCTCAACATATATACCCTGCTGGTAGAAAAGAAACTCCCTACACAACATCATAAGGATCACACCTTCATAGATTATTCCGCAAGACATAACCCACCTGCTTAGCCTCAAATTGACATCTCGTTATACCCTTTCGCAGCCATGATTACTGTGCCATCACTAAATATCCCTGAGTCTGAACTCACAACAAGACATGAAAATCTACTTCGTTCCATAATTAATCAACATGAAAAATCTTTCAACACACTAATAACTCGAGACTATACATCACATCAAGACAACAATATAGCACCAAATAGTCCTTTTTACATCTCAAACAAACTATTCTCGTCACAATCAAACCATCTGAACACATTTCGTAGTCGTATCATGCTCATCATATAGTCATCCAATCACTCATCGAGTCATAAATTCTACTCATAGGGATGCTACTGGACATATAAGTCCAAAAGCACATGTTCACATAATCGAAATCCCCATGCTAAAGCTGCAGTCAAAACCCGGGTCTCAAGTCCTCCAGACTGGCCCATCATCAGCGCACCAAAATCACACCTCGCACCTCATCCATAGAGTCACAAGCCGGCAATGCACAGCTGATACCGAACGCTCACATGTGCATACGAATGCGTGGAAGGAATTCAAAGAATTATGTTTCAAGCTGAATCAAAGTTGCGCGATAAGGAAAGAAAGATGGCAAGTTTATCCTATATGCCCTGTAACCTCTTGAAGATAGGTATGGACGTCATCATACCGATTCACAAGACTCTACTAGACACTTGCTCATGACTTGTAGAACCTATGAACCTAGAGCTCTAATATCACCTTGTCACGACCTAAAATCCACCTAGTCGTGATGGCACCTAACCCAACTGCTTTTATACAAGAATTTTCCAAGAACTGGTAGTACAAATCATGAGCTTCTAAGATTAAAATTTACAAAGCTGTTATGAAATAAATACATCATCTATCTGAAATGTACATAAACAAATTTTATTAAATCTAAGGCTGTTATGAACAAGAAGCAGCTATAACCGGAACGCAATGCCGTACAGCATGAGGAAAAATGCATCTTTATGCCTATATGTCATGTGTGCATGTCAAATGCAATGTATCTCAGAGATGAACTCGTGTACTCACACTCTCAGAGTACTCAATCTCACTGTCTCACACTTTCCATTCATCATGCTCAATCACTCAGTACTGTATATGGTCAATCCAGCCCAGGGAAGATCCATCCTGGAATATATACATTAACTGACCATTAGTCACTCAGTAGCGGGTAGGGCCAATCCAGCCTATGGGGAAGATCCATCCCAAGGTATAAAAGATTCGGACAAGATCCATGTCTAGGGAAAATTCATCCCTCAATATAAATCGACTATGCTCACCGGGGGTGTGTGCAAACTCCGAAGGGGCTCCTTCAACCTAAGCGTTATAAACCGCACGGACAACTCACGTGCTATAGTATCAAAATCTGGATCCGCACGGACAAATCACGTGCTGCACGGACAACTCACGTGCCATTGTATCAATAACCTCACAATCAGGTCCTCGGCCTCACTCAGTCATCAATCTCTCCAGTCTCTCGGGCTCACAGTGCCATGAAACTAGCCTAAAAATGATGATATGATTTGTCAATATATAGCAACAAAGACTGAGATATGATATGAAATGAATGAACATGACTGAGTATGAAATTGCAATGTAAGCAAATAACTCAACAGTAGTAATAACCTCAATGGGTCCCAACAGAATAAACATGTAGCCTAGACATGATTTCTAACATGGATCACAGCTCAATAGCTCTAGTACGTAGATATTTCGTGGTTACAGATTAGCTCTGGTAACTACACAGTACCATAGAAATAACAGAGTTACGATTCACACGGTGCACGCCCACACGCCCGTCACCTAGCATGTGCGTCACCTCAACAGCAAACACATAATACGAAATTCGGGGTTTCATACCCTCAGCACCAAGTTTAGAAGGGTTACTTACCTCGAACAAGCCAAATCCAATATCGAGCAAGCCAAACGATGCTCTGCAATGCCATTCCACGCGTACCGACCTCCGAACGGCTCAAAACTAGCCAAAAGCAACTCAAATACATTAAATAAAGCCCAATGAAACAATTCCAAATGATAAAGATCGAATCTTAATCAAAAACCCGAAGTTGACCCAAAAGTCCAACTTGGGCCCGTGCCTCGAAACTCAACGAAACTTACAAAATCGGATAATTCATTTAATTACGAGTCCAACCATACTAGTTTCACTCAAATCCGACTCCAAATCGACGCTCAAAACTCAAAAATTCGCTTTATTAAGTTTTAGACAAAAACCCCAATTTCTTTTTAAAATTCATCAACCAATTGCAAAAAAATGAAGATGGATTCATGAAATAAAATCAAAACCAAGTGGAGAACACTTGCCCCAATCCTTGTGATGAAAATTGCTTCAAAAGTCGCTTCAATCTGAGTCCAACATCTCAAAATATGATAAAAGAACCAAAACCTCGATTTATAGCCTTCTGCCCAGCATTTTCACTTTTGCGAACATATTAGCTGCTTCTGCGGCGTCGATCTGCGACAAAATCTCCGCTTCTGCGGAACCAGCTGAGAATTCAACCCCTCGCACTTGCGGACAAAGTATCCGCTTCTACGGCATCGCAGGTGCGAGCCACCAACCGTACCTACGCGATACCTCGCTCCTGCGCTCCATCACTTTGCACCTGCGCATCCGCATATGCGCTCAAAATCGCTGCTTCTGTGGTCTTCCTCTCCCCAGCCTCTTCTCGCTTCTGCGATAGATAGCCACATCTGCAAAGTCGCTTCCGCGGCCAAGACTCCGCAGATGCGGCTACACCAGTACCAGCAGCTCTTCAACAAGGCAACAGGAGGAAAAATGATCCGAACCACGTTCGAAACTCCTCCGAGCCACTTGGGACCTAGTCCGAATATACTAACAAGTTCAATAGCATAACACGGACCTACTCGAGGCCTCAAATCACACATAACAACATCGAAACATTATCCTCAAAGTCAACTTTCGGTCAAACTTATGAACTTTTCAAACCTTCAAATTTTTAACTTTCGCCAATTAGTGCCGAATCCTTCTAGAAATATCCAAGTGCAAATCCGGGAATACGTCCTAGTCCAAAATTACCATCCGAACCTAACAGAACTATCAAAACTCCAATCGGAGGTCAAATGCTAAAAAGCCAAACTTGGTCTACTCTTCCAACTTAAAGCTTCAACATTGAAATTCATTCTTCCAAATCGATTCTGATTAACCTGAAAACCAAAACCCACGATTTACACCAGTCATAATACATAATATGATGCTACCCAAGACTTCAACTAGCTGAACGGGATGTAAATGCTCAAAACGACCGGTTGGATCGATACATGTAGTGTAAGGAACACATAGAAGAACCAGGTCATTCGCTAATCTAGTGCACGCGAAAATTAGGTATACCACAAATTCCCTCCCTCCCTCACCCCCTTTTGTGTGGTATTGAAGTATAAAACATCAGGTTAAATACGATAAAACACAGTTATTGGATCCATATTTTGTTTAGCAAGCCTTGGATATTGTTGCACAGAATATCACGGTGGTTTCTAACATTATAGAGCAGACAAAACTCATATGCCGGAAAATAAGATCGTGATTTGGAATTCATAAAGGTGTAAAGTCTTTTAGAAGATTTCCCCGTGAAAGGGGTTATGAGACTTTAGATCGGATTGGATTAGGGGCATATGGAATGTTTGCCATCGGGACTTTTAGCTATACATCTTGTGTCTTATGCGTTCATGGTGAGAGTCATGTAACTCAGCCAGAGGAAGTGGATCTTGATAGAATTAGAATTATGAATAAGGTCTCATAGTTATTCTTGATAGGCGAGTGCGACAATTAAGCTCGAAGAAGATTGCTTCAATAAAAGTGTCAGGACGCAATTGAAGAAGCTATGTGGGAGTCTGGAATAGACATGTGGAGCAAGTATCCACAACTATTTGAAATGTCGGATACACTTTCTAACTCATTTGAGGACGAAGGAAAGTTTAAGTGGGGAAGAATGTAATGACCCTAACTTAATTTAGGGGTTATTTAGTAATTTAACAAAAAAAAGAAAAGGAAATTAATTAACATAAAAGAAGAAAACAAACAAAGCAATTAAAAAGAAGCAAAGAACTAGAATCGCTGGTTCACAACAGAAGCAAAACGCAAAAGCAAATAACAAAAAAGCAGTGGGAGAAAAGAAAAGAAAGGAAGAAAAAGAGAGGAAAAGAGAAGAGAAAAATAGGGATTTTCAGCCCAAATCATCAGGTATGGATCCCTAACTTTTATTTGAGTTTATTACGTAATTATGAGAAGACTTTTATGGTACAAACATGGAGAAATTTTCAGAAATTGAGAAATTCTAACGCTAGGGTTCTCCAACCTAATTTATCAATTTGAAAGGGCAATGACATCAAAATTTGATTTTGATTAGTTTCTGGTATCCTCTCGCCAAGGAAAATCCATTGGTGGTCATTGTCCGGAAATTCTGACCCGTTGACCAGAGTTGACTTTTGAGTCAACCTTTGACCGCGTGTTTGCCTTGTGTTAAAAATTATAAAAATATTCACCCAAGGAGTTACCGTTCTAAATCCGTTTATGTGTTGTTTGGGATGTTCTGGAGACTAGAGAATATAACTTTGAGTTATTAGAACGTGTGCTTGGATTGTCATTTCGAGGTAAGTGAGATTTTAAGCTTTGATGCTTGCTTTTCCAAAACCTGTTTTAAAAGTATGTTTTGTCTCCCTGGTCCATGTTTTGGGACGAGCGTGTGCTTGGGCGAATCGGTGGTCTTTAACCTGCTGCAAGTATATATTATTTTACGAAATAAGCTAAAATTATTTAATAAGTGATACTTGGTGTGGCGTAGTCTCGTGCTATGGCGTTGGGGCGTTAGAAATTATTCCTGCGCTGCCGTAATATATTTTAGGGCATTATGTATGCCGCCGTGGTAGATTTGGAGCATTCTGTATGATGTCACAGATTAGTTGGGGAGTTTGGTTAATTTTCTTCACTGCTATTTATGACAAGTCCTTAGTGTAGATTGTGTTGTGATATAAAAGGTTTCCCGTTGAATATTCGTTTAGACTTTAATGAGTATTATATTATGAAATAATTCTTGGGTATATAATTTCTGTGCTTGTTGTGCGTTTGTATTTTCTAACACTTATTCCAGAAGTATTTAAAGTGGTGGGTCGAGGATCTTACTAGGTTATATTTACGTATAACTCACTTCTTACCTGCATGTCCATGCAGATATTGTTGATGAGGACAAAGCTAATGGCTAAGGAGTTCATTTAGGGGATTCTATCGCTGAGGTGAACCGCCACATTATTCGTAGTGGCAGTTATTTCATTTCTACATATCTTATGCCTATTATTTCTTCGGGGGTTTGCATGCCCGTCAGTTATACTTCTATTACTCTATTAGATACTCCATGGTCTAGTATGGAATTTGGGTTAGAGATTTATTAATAAATTATGATTTAAGTTAGATAATTATTTCGTATTTAGATATTTTTATGTGTTTTGCTTACATAAAAAGTTAACAGTAAAAAAATTAGTTTGCCAAGCGGGTGGTGTTAGCTAAGTGTCAGTCACGTCTAAGAGGTAGTTGTGGGATTGCATATAGATGTTCGTAACATGTAGTGGAAGACAATAACAATCCTAGGCAGAACTTTTCGTGTTTAAAATTTATTTACATGTCAAAGATCGGATCTAAGACGTACCTGGTTAAGAGAGTCTCGTTTCAAAATTTCTTCGATAATGCGAAGACTTTATGCCTATCTACACCGAAATCGATCCTTTTTATCAACTCTTTGATCAATAAAACCGGTGAACAAATTGAATGAAATATATAGTGCTGAAATTTTCTCAAAAACTTTCAGTCAACTATGTAACAAAGAAAGTAATTTGCTTTGTCAAAAGTATCTCCTAGTGTCGTTTCTTTTTTTTTTTTTTCAAGAACTCTGATCGGCACATTATATGGTGATATATTTATACATTCAATCACCAACCTATTTCCCATTAGGTTAAGGACAAAACAGAACATGACCAACCGTGAAAACCAATTCCATAATTAGATTTTTCCATAATATTCTAATGAAAAAATACAATTCCATTCCATATTGATACGGTGGTGGCCGAGTCCTTTATGGACTTTGATGTGAATCCAATTTCAAATTGGAATTCACTTGATAAAGTTTCCCTCAACCTTTATTAATATTTTATATAATATGTTTTTATATAAAATAAGTATTAATTATATAATACACACATACACACACACACACACACACACACACACACACACACACACATATATATATATATATATATATTAACCAAGAGATACAATATAATTTTCTATTCCAAATAGAAAACTTCAATTTGTTCACAATATTAATTACATTTAATGTGCTAGCAAAGAATATAATAATATTTTATTTGGACTAATATTTTAATTTGTTTGACTAATTAAATTCTCTAATTTAATTATCAAACGCTAAAATAATTAATCCTTTAGGAAAGATCAGAACACTTGTTAGTGTGCGATCCCATAGGTTCAATACTAAACCGGTAGTAAATTAATCATATTAACATACAAATCAAGGGTGGCGTCTAGCAATACTTCTTAACGACCAGATAGAATGAAGTATACAATTTACTCCCAAGAACCAATAGAAGAATAAAGTAATATTTCCTTCTGTCCTTATAGCTCTGAGTCGCCCTAGGATATGGTTCAATTGTCAAATCCTAATAGGTGACCAGCTATGTATGCATGTCAAATATAATCGACCATTGAATGACCTAAGAAACTATTTTCTTCTTTCATTCAATTGCCCTGGCCAAGGTCTTAGTTTAGTCATTTATAATTCATGACAACATGGAGCTTAAACTCATTACCAAGAGTTGACAGATTCCATCTTGATCAATCACTAATTCTATATGTATTTAATTGCACCTAATATCCTTTGAACTATCGTCCTAGGGCCATAGGTGTCTAGTATCAAAGCACAATAAATAACTAGTCAATTACTATGACGATCTCAGGTCAAAGGAAACACTTACATCACATTCTTCAAGAGAATATCCTATTGGCAGTTTATGGTAATTCTAACCATTAGGAATTATCCAATGAGTCAGTTCAATGATCATATCTCTATATGCATCATCTATCTATATGATTTAGTTAATGAGATCAACTAATTTTTATCCAATAAAGATGATCACATAAATATTGATCTAATCGGATTACTAATGTCCAAATTAATAATCCTACAATCAAGAACAAATTTAAATTAAATTATAAGAAACTTTACTCTCATTAGCATGATCTCCATCATGATGCCAAGTCTCAAAATTTGATCAAGGACCTTATCAGATTAATCAAATAATTAATAATAACTATGATAAAAGAATATCAAATGCCATATTTTTATATCAAATAACGTTCACAAAACTATGTTCAAATCATCACATATGAGATTGGATCTAGGGCATATTTACTGTATCCCTAACAATCTCCCACTTGTACTAGAGCCAATCGCTCTTATACTTCATTCCCAATTTTCACTTGTGCTTGTCAAACTCTTTTGTGCCAAGAGCTTTAGTGAATGGGTCTGCAGCATTTTCTTTTCCATCAACCTTTTAAATCCCAACATCTCCACGTACAATGATTTCTCTTATCAAGTGATACCTTCGCAGAACGTGTTTGGATTTTTGGTGTGATCTTGGTTCTTTTGCTTGAGCAATGGCTCTAGTATTGTCACACAATAATGGAGCTGCATCTTCTATTGAAGGAGTCATACCAAGTTCAGTTAAAGAACTTTTCCATCCATACAGCTTCCTTAGCAGATTCACTGGCTGCTATATATGCTGCTTCAGTCACTGAATCAGTTACTGTAGCTTGTTTGGAACTTTTCCAACTCACTGCACCACCATTAAAGGTGAATACATAACCAAAAATAGATTTTCTATCATCTTTATCTAAAGAGAAACTTGCATCAGTATAACCTTCAAGTTTCAACTCAGAATCTCCATAGATGAGGAAATGGTCTTTAGTCCTTCTTAAGTACTTAAGAATGGTCTTTCACCACCTTCCAATGTTCCGCACTAGGACTCTGATATCGGCTAGCCACTCCAAGTGCATAATCCACATCAGCACGTGTACATGTCATGGTATACATGATAGCTCCAACTGCACTAGCGTATGGGATCCTACTCATGTGTTCTCTCTCTTCAGGTGTTTTAGGACAATCCTCCCTACTGAGAGTAATTCCAGTGCCTATCGGAAGATAGTCATTTTGGAATTATCTATGTTATACCTATTTAAGATGGTATCAATGTACAAACACTGAGAAAGTCCAAGCAGCTTCCTCGAACTATCTCTATAGATCTTTATTCCCAATATATAAGTGCTTCTCCCAAGTCTTTCAGGAGAACTGTTTAGATAGCTAAATCTTGGTACTTTGCAATGCCGGTATATCATTTCCTATAAGCAATATATTATCAATATACAATACTAAGAATGTAATTATGCTCCCACTAACCTTTTTGTACACACAAGGCTCTTCTTCGCATCTAACAAAATTGAACTTTTCAATGGTCTTTTAAAGCAAATATTCCAACTTCGAGAAGCTTGCTTTAGTCCATAAATTGATCTTTGTAGCTTGCAAATTTTATTATGATTAGACGGCGTGAAACCTTCAGGTCTTGTCGTGTACACATCCTTTTCTAGCTCACCATTAAGGAAAGTTGTTTTCGCATCCATTTTTCATATTTCATAATCATAGTATGTTGCTACAGCAAGCAAAATTCGAATTGATTTGAGCATTGCCACGGGAGAGAAAGTCTCATCATAATCGATTCCTTCTTTTTGACGATATCCCTTGGCAACAAGATGGTTTTTGTAGGTCTCCACCTTTCCGTCTGCTCTAATTGTTTTCTTAAAAACCCATTTACAACCTATAGGTTTTATATCCTTTGAAGGTTCAACAGAAGTCCATATATTATTTTCCTTCATGGGTTCCATTTCGGATTCCATGGCCTTTTGCAATCTCTTATGGTCAGAACTTTGTATAGTCTCTTCATAGGTCTTAGGGTCATCATCATTATAATCAACCTCATTTGATACATCATCTTGTACCATTAGATTTAATTTAGTTGGTACATGACGTTCTCATGTAGACCTTCTAAGAGGTGCTTGTACAACTTGTTCACCTTGTACTGAATTTGGTTGTTGTTCGATTTGGTTTGGAACTGGTTCATTAACCTGTTCTTGAACTACATTTAGTTCTTGAACTTCAACCGTTGAAAATGACAGCTTCGTTGTCAACTTCAAAATATCCAATAATGGTTATTCAACTTGTGTCTCATGATCTTGATTTTGTGTTGATTCATTAGTTTCTTGAACTTCATCAATTTCTATTTCTCCACTATAATTTTCTTCCAAATGAAATTCCCTTTCCAAAAAAGTTGCTCCTCTAGCCACAAACACTTTATGGTCAAAATGGTGATAGAAGTAATATTCCATTATTTCTTTGGGATACCTAATGAACCTACACTTATCAGATCTTGAGTCAAGTTTATCAGACTGCAGTCTCTTAGCATAAGCTGGACAACCTCAAACTTTAATATGCTTAAGGTTAGTCTTACGACCTTTCCATATATCATATGGTGTTATAGAGACTGACTTAGTGGGAACTTATTAAGTAAGTATGTTGCTGCTTCCAAAGCATATCCCCATAAATTTATTGGAAGATCAATGAACCCCATCATAGATCTCACGATATCTAATAAGGTTCGATTTCTTCTTTCTGACACACCATTATTTTGTGGTGTTCCTGGAGGTGTCCACTGTGAGAGAATCTCATTATCTTTGAGATACCTAGTAAAATCTTCACTAAGATATTCTCTACCTCTATCAGACCTTAGTACTTTGATACTTTTGTCAGTCTGTTTCTCAACTTCACTATGGAACCTTTTGAACATTTCAAAAGATTCAAATGTGTGTTTCATAAGATACACAAATCCATATCTTGACATATCATCAGTGAAGGTGATGAAGTAAGAATATCCACCTCTAGATTGAATTTTCATGGGCCCACAAACATCTGTATGAATTTGTCCCAATAATTCAGAAGCTCTTTCTCCACTTTTAGTAAATGGAGATTTGGTCATTTTTCCTTTACAAGATTCACAAGTTGGATATGATTCAAAATCATATTTTCAAGATACCCTTCCTTGTACAACTTGTTAATTCTTTTCTCTTCAATATGACCAAGCCTACAATGCCAAAGGTATGTATGATTTACGTGATCATCTCTTTTCCTCTTAAGATTAGAAACATGCGGAATCGAATTTGCACTCACTTTAGGTAAGACATAAATATTATGTTGGAGATAGCCATTCACATATAAGTCATCACCATAATAAATAGCGCAAATATCATTGTATATATTAATGCGAAACCCATGCTTGTCCAACATAGAAGCCGAAATTATGTTCGAATCAAATTTAGGAACATCATAACAATCATCCAACATAAGTACTTTTCCCAAAGGCATTATTAAAGAAATTGATCCTACAGCTATGACTGCAACTTTTGCATCATTTCCTGCTTGTAGATTAATTTCTCCTTTCTTTACTCACCTATTTATCTTGAACCCTTGCAATATATTGAAGATGTTTTAACCACTGCTAGTATCTAATACCCACAGTGAAGAATTTGTAGTAGCTAAAAGCACCTTGAAAATATTTTTCATTAATATCTCACCTTGTTTCTTGTCCTTTTGAGTTGCAAGATAGTCCTTGCAGTTTCTCTTCCAATGCCCTTTCTTCTTATAGTGAAAACATTCAACATATATACAGACTTGTACCCCAATCAAGTCTTTAAAAAGCTCTTTACTAAGCTTGTATCCCAACTTCTCAAGTTCTTCGGCAAGATCAATCACATGATTGACATGGAGTCCAACTGGAGAGTTTCCAATATCCAACTATGTATCAACTAGCTCCTTAAGATATTCAATGATTGCAGTTGGATCCATATTCTGATGTTTCTTCTGGAGTTCAAAACTCATAGAAGCGAGTATGATGCATTTAATAGAAACGCATTCTTCCAAGTATTTCTGATAAACATTGGTGTCTTCAAAATCATTCTCTGGTGGGACTAGCTTTGCAAGCTTATCGATCACATCAATGAGCTTTTCATGCATGAGAACAATTCTCAAATTTCTATACCAGTCATCAAAGTTTGGTTCTACCAACTTGTTTGGTCTCAGGTATTTCATGCAGTGGTATAACAGATATATTGAGAAATCTAAAATATAGAAAAGAAAAGGCAATAATTTAAGAACATTACATATATCATAAAGACATGGACTTTTATCTAAATGATATTTCCACTAATTATTTAAAACTATTTACCCTCATTATAGTTTAAGAAATCTTTATTTCTGTTAGTGGAGTAAGGAAATCCTTTAACAATATGTATGAGTCCTTTGGAAGTCAAGTCGTTTCATATATTTTAAAGGTAGGTACTCTTACCAATTGTATCCCCACCTCTATGTCAAATAGTCCCCCAGGTCGATCCTATTGGCATAGTTGAGTTCAACCATCATGAAAGCAAAGAACTTATTAAATTTTACACTCCCCCTGATAGTCCACGTGTCTAGTGTAAAATTAAATAATTCTTCCAATCCATGTATCTAATGCAATAAATAATTTTAACATATTCCCGAACTATAAGTCTCCTGGTTGTCAGACCGCTCCTTATAAATAAAAAATAACTAAAATTATTTATTTTGATGGATAGCTTTACAATAAAATATCTTATATTTTATTATTTAATAACTCAGATTTTAATAAGAGGGAATTGTTACTAAAATAACTTTTAATAATATGAAGATCAAATCTTTTATAGTATGTGAATTTAGTTCAAGTTGTCAAAATGCTTAGTCTTAAATTAATTTACATCATATGTAATAAATAATTCAAAATTATGTAACGAATGAGCACATGACATTAAAAATAAATTCAACACTCTTCTAACATGTTTATCTTATATATCACATATATCACATAAAAATTAAATTCATGCCAGAACATTATTATTAATTAACATTTCATGAACTAATAACAATTAAAATAATGATAGAATCTAATAACCAGTTATAGATTACCGTCTATCTAATACGAAATTTCAAATTCAAGTTACGAACTATTTCAGTACTTTAACTTTTATGAATACGTATTTTATTCACAATAAAATAATATCAATCCATATGCGTTCGAACAATTTGACTATTGCACAAGACACAAATATTATGGTTTGAACTTTTCGTGTTGAAAATTTATTTACATGTCAAAGATCGGATCTAAGACGTACCTGGTGAAGAGAGTCTCGTTTCAAAATTTCTTTGATAGTGCGAAGACTCTATGCGTATCCACACCGAGACCGACCCTTGCTATCAACTCTTTGATCAATGAAACTGGCGAACAAATTGAATGAAATATATAGTATTGAAATTTTCTCAAAAACTTTCAGCCAACTATGCAACAAAGAAATTAATTTGCTTTGTCAAAAGTATCTCTTGGTGCCGTTTCTTTTTTTTTTTTCAAGAACTCTGATCGGCACATTATATGGTGATATATTTATTCATTCAATCACCAACCTATTTCTTATTATGTTAAGGGCAAAACAGAATGTGACTTACCGTGAAGACCAATTCTATAATTGGACTTTTCCATAATATTCTAATAGAAAAATACAATTCCATTCCATATTGGTATGGTGGTGGCGAGTCCTTTATGGACTTTGACGTGAATCCAATTTCAAATTGGAATTCACTTGATAAAGTTTCCATCAACCTTTATTAATATTTTATATAATATTTTTTATATAAAATAAGTATTAATTATAGCACACACACACACACATACATATATATATATATATATATTATATAAAATAAATATATATATATATATATATATATATATATATATATTTTAACCAAGAGATACAATATAATTTTCTATTCCAAATAGAAACTTCAATTTGTTCACAATATTAATTACATTTCATATGCTAGCAAAGAATATAATAATATTTTATTTGAACTAATATTTAATTTATTTGACTAATTAAATTCTCTAATTTAATTATCAAACGCTAAAATAATTAATCCTTTAGCAAAGATCAGAACACTCGTTTGTGTGCGATCCCATAGGTTCAATACTAAACCGGTAGTAAATTAATCATATTAACATACAAATCAATGGTGCGTCTAGCAATACTTCTTAATGACCAGATAGAATGAAGTATACAATTTACTCCCAAGAACCAATAGAAGAATAAAGTAATATTTCCTTCTGTCCTTATAGCTCTAAGTCACCCTAGGATATGGTTCAATTGTCAAATCCTAATAGGCGACCAACTATGTGTGCATGTTAAATATAATCGACCATTGAATGACCTAAGAAACTATTTTCTTCTTCCATTCAATTGCCCTGGCCAAGGTCTTAGTTTGGTCTTTTATAATTCATGATAACATGGAGCTTAAACTCGTTACCAAGAGTTGACAGATTCCATCTTGATCAATCACTAATTCTGCTAGTATTTAATCGTGCCCAATATCTTTTCAACTATCGCCTAGGGCCATAGGTGTCTAGTATCAAAGCACAATAAATAACTTGTTAATTACTATGACAATCTCAGGTCAAAGGAAACTCTTACATCACATTCTTCAGGAGAATATCCTATTGAAAGTTTTTGGTAATTCTAACCATTAGGAATTATCCAATGAGTCAGTTCAATGATCATATCTCTATATGCATCATCTATCTATGTGATTTAGTTAACGAAATCAACTAATCTTTATCCAATAAAGACGATCACATAAATATTGATCTAACCGAATTATTAATGTCCAAATTAATAATCCTACGATCAAGAACAAATTTAGATTAAATTATAAGAAACTTTACTCTCATTATCAAGATCTCCATCATGATGTCAAGTCTCAAAATTTATTCAAGGACCTTATCAGAATAATCAAACAATTAATAATAACTATGATAAAAGAATATCAAATGCCATATATTTTTTATCAAATAACGTTCACAAAAATATGTTCAAATCATCACATATGAAATTGAATTTAGGGCATTTCTACTATATCCCTAACAATAGTTTGGGACGTGACAGTAATAATGAAGGGAACTCAAAAATTGCTTTGTATCACAGCAAGTTCAAATTTTAGATGTCACATTCTTGTATTTTCTTGAATCCCCTTATTTAAATTCTTGGTTTCGCCGCCGCTAAATACAGTAGTAAATTCATTGGATACTTATCAACATTTCATTCTTATTATGCTTTATTTACTACTACAAAACTGTCAGACAAGTATAATGTATAAGTGTATAGGGTGCTCGGTGTTGGCGGTACTGTTAGGTCTCGTTTCATACGAGGGATAAGGAATAATTAATTTTGGAATTATATTTAAGAAAAGTTTATTCATATTTGGTTGGTAGAAAATTGCGGTATAATTAATCTCGAGATTAGTTATTTCGGGATTGTAGTATTTTTTATCTCCATAAAAAAATAAAATAACTAATTACGAAATAATTAATCCTGAGCTAACTTCTTTCCAACCAAACGACCACTTAGAGCTTAAAATACTACTTCCAATGCTCTTCAATGTGCTTTAATTTGGGTTGAACCTGTTTAATTAATGAATGAAATGAACTTATATTTTCTTTTAAAACTTGTTTTTAATTCTTTTCAATGGGTTTGATTTGTGAATACGAGAAGGTAAAGGAAGAAGAGAAGAGGCTCATTGGTTTGAATTAGTAATTCTTCGTGCGACTTTACAGAAAATACTTAATCAAGAAGAATGTTAAATAGAGTAAATACCCGTAGTGATTATTATATTGATTTCATCCCTTTTCAGAAAAAAAAAAATGTTAAAACTTTACCTTTAGATTTAAAAACTTCAATCTTTTAATTCAAATTCTTTTAGATTACGTGCTAGTTCGTTCCTTTGCCGCTTTCCAACCATGTCATATTTGACTGGACATAAACCGTGAGCGGTTAAATGTGTTCAATAAATTAAATAGGTTTTTTATTTTAACAAAAAGGCTTTGATGACATGGCTTGTCAACGAGGAGAGAAAGAGGCTCTTGAGGTATTTAGTGTATTCTGAGGAAAATAGTGATAATTGAATGATTTTGTTGTCCTAAAATAAATAAAGGTGATTGTTATAAGCAATTTTTAAAACTTGGGAGACCAGGGAATTAACTCTAAAATCAAGATATGTCAAAAGTATATAATTTCGAATAGGTAAGATCATCAGACAACTAAAAGTAAGATTATGAGAGATGGAGTTCTGATTGAAAAGTTGATTTAGTAATATAATCAAATGAATCTACGAACCATCACGAAATGAAAATATGAGTGTTTCATTCAATTAACAATATTTCTGAATCCTAAGGGAGAGAACACGAGCCTAGTGGATGAGATTTCAGGTGGAAGGGGAATTTGGTATATAGTAATCAATCAAATGGTGCATGTGATCTGTTTGTAATATTTATTATGGTCTTTAACCACTAACCAGAACACGAAATTATTTAAAGAACACGAATAAAATTGAATTCTTTTTTGCCAGCTAAATCAGGTTGGTCACGACTCCATTGGATGATGCATACTTCTCTCTTCTTTTTTTTCCAAAAAAGAAAAAAAAAAGAATATTCTATAGAAAGAAAATAAAAGAATGAACTATCAGCTGATATCATAAATGTAATCATTCGTTTGCTTGATTATTAGGTCATCAATTATAGAGACTGTTGCAAATAATTCTTGAATGTACTATTGTTGTGTGTTACTTATTCCTTATGTATCATTGTTATGACTTATTAGGTTGTGTGGGTACTAGTTACATATTATCAATCATAAACTAATTAATTATTGATGATTTTTGGAGAACAATCTTCAGCAAAAGAGAGAAGAGGAAGAAGAGAGATCAACGAGACTATGGAGAGAACATTTTTCTGATATTAGAGAATGAAAACTGAATACAAAGGCTAACTTCCTTCAGTTATATATTGTACACTAACTGGCCTTTTAATTTAATTGTGTCCAGTTGTCACTAATTGCCTAATTGTCATTAACTAAGCTAAATAACTATTATTAAGCTCCTATTATTTCAACACCCTCCCTCAAGCTGATAGTTGAAATATATCTTTTAACCCCAGCTTGGACAAAAGATAGTCATACTGCAGTTTGCCAAGGCTCTTTGTCAATAAGTCTGCCAGTTGCTCCTTGGTCGAGATATGAAAGTTTTTTATTATCCCTTGAACAATCTTCTCCCTAACAAAGTGACAATCACTGTCAATATTCTTAGTTCTCTCATGAAAAATGGGATTGGCTATAATCTTAATGGCAGCTAGACTATCACAATATAGAGAGATAGGCAGATTGACATCAACTCCTAGCTCCTTGTACAATCCTGTTAACCAGGTCAGTTCAGCAACTATGGAAGCCATGCTTCTGAATTCTGCCTCTGTTGAGCTTCTGGCTACTATGTCCTGTTTCTTCGACTTCCAGGATATGGTAGCCTCCCCAAACTTCACTAGATACCTTGTAACATACTCCTAGTTTGTAGACAGCCTCTCCAATCTGAATCACAATAGGCTACAAGTGTGCTAGAGCTGTCTGAAGGCATTAATAGGCCTAGACCAGGAGCTGCCTTGATGTATCTTACCAATCTGAGAGCAGCCTCTAGGTGTGACTACTTTGGCTTGTGCATAAACTGGCTGAGCACTTGCACAGCATAGGCAATATCAATTCTGGTCATAGTGAGATATAACAATCTTCTTACGAGCCTCTAATATTGACCTGGATCTGCCAATAGATTGTCATCTTTTGTTACTTTAGATACCAAGTCTCCTTTGATAAAAGAATCATATTCTTCATATGTGAGATTCACATTAGATTCTAATGGAGTACCAGCTGGTTTCAGAGATAAGTTCCAATGCATATTTCCACTGACTCATTATTATGCCTTTCCTGGATCTAGCAAATTCTATCCCAAGAAAGAATTTTCGTTCACCCAAATCCTTCATTTTGAACTTGAGCTTGAGATCATTCCTGGCTTTGACTATCAAATTAGAACAGCTCCTTGTCACTAGTAGATCATCTATATAGACCAAGACAACTACCAGTGCAGCCTCTCCCTTTTGGTGAAAAGAGAGTAATCATAGTGACTTTGAGTAAAGCCAAGATCCAGTAAAGTATCTGTCAGCTTTTTGTTCCATTGCCTAGGACTACAATGATTTATGAAGTTTGCAGACTTTAGGAATCCCTCCCTGGCTTGCAAACTCCTGAGGAATGGCCATATAAAATTCTTCTAGAAGATCACCTTGCGAAAAAGCATTGTGGACATTCATTTGGTAGATAGGCAATGCTTGGCTGCTGCAATAGCAATGATAGATCTCACTGTGACCATTTTGGCCACAGGAGAGAAAGTTTCTGTGTAATCTAGCCCCTCCTGTTAGCTATAGCCTTAAGCCACTAGCCTGGCTTTATACCTCTCCACAGCTCCTGATGCAATGTACTTCACCTTGTACACCCATTTACAGCCTATAGGCATCTTGCCAGGAGGAAGGTCAACAATACTCCAAGTGTGGTTGTCCTCTAAGGCTGCAATCTCTGATTGCATAGCCTCTATCCACTGTTTATGCTTCACAGCTTCA
Source organism: Nicotiana obtusifolia (assembly GCA_002018475.1). Classification (NCBI taxonomy): domain Eukaryota; kingdom Viridiplantae; phylum Streptophyta; class Magnoliopsida; order Solanales; family Solanaceae; genus Nicotiana; species Nicotiana obtusifolia. The sequence continues at coordinate 165,910 of MCJB01007624.1, read as the reverse complement.
GAATAAAACTTACGCTCTACAATAGCTGAATAAGCAGTAAGAGCAATTCCAAAAGACTGAGATATATTGGCATAGGAAAAATAATTGGACATGGGATAACAGCAGTTAGCGTTCCCTTACTGCTGAGTGACATAGTATTTTAGCCATATAGGTGGTCTACTGGTTCTAGTGGATTTCCTGCTTGCCTCTGGTGCATTTGAAGACATAGGAATGTCATGTGCTATAGAGTTGGAAGCATCAACTGTCTCAGTGGGTGCAACCGATGCTGGTGTGTTCAGCATGACAGGAGGTTGCACAATTACTTCTAGCATCACAGTGTCTGAGGCTAACTCAGCAAACTCAACAGTCTCTGATATAGAAGAAATAGAAGGAGTAGTGGAGGAGATAGTGGTTAAGTCTAGGACTGGAAATAAGGAAGAGATAGTAGTAGGAAGATGTTTAAATGGAAGTACATCTTCTTTGAACACTACTTTTCTGCTAACTTGAAAGCTCCTTGAGTGGATAACATACATTTTATATTCCTTTTGTGTCATGGAGTAACCAAGGAATATGGCAGGAACAGCTCTAGGTGAGAATCTGTCCCCTCTTTTGAGGTCTGTGACATATCCCAAGCAACCAAATACCCTCAGATGACTTAATAAAGGCAAGTGACCATGTAACACCTCATAGGGACACCTGCCTTGAAGATTAGATATAAGTACTCTGTTGAAACATAAATAGCAGTTAGAGCACAGTCTACCCAAAACTTTAGAGGAACTGATGCCTGGAACCTCAATGCTCTTGCAGTGTCTAAAATGTATCTATGTCTCCTCTCAGCTACTCCATTTTGCTGAGGAGTGTAAACACAAGAACTCTGATGAATGATTCCAAAGGATTGAAGGAGTACTGTCATTTGTGAATTAAAGAACTCATAGCCATTGTCAGTTTTGAGCACTTTCACAGAACATGAATAGACATTTTTAATCATGAGTAAGAAATTCCTTAACACTACGATTACTTCACCTTTGGAAGGTAGCAAGAAAATCCAAGTGTACCTGGAGTGATCATCTACTAAAGTTAGAATGTACCTTTTTTCCATTGTATGTAGAAACTCTGTAAGGGTCCAAACATCTCCATGAATAGTATGAAAGCAAGTACTAGAAACAGTATTACTCAAAGGAAATGGCAGTCTGGATTGTTTAGCTAATGGACAAACAGTATAATGACCTTCAGACTTATCAAATTCTACAGACTGAAATTTTTTCATCCTTTTCAGAGTACTAAGTGGCACATGGCCTAGTCGTTTATGCCAAAGGTCTATACTTATTCTACTGGCAATTATTGTATTTACAGCAATAAACTTTGAGAAATCGTTTGAAGTGTTACACTGTGGAACAATTGTCACAGCAGAATCCACATAAAACCTTGCTATTATGGTTGAACACATATAGACCATTGTCCTCTCTACCAATCCCATTCATTTTGTCGCTGAAGAGATCCTGAAAAATGAAAAAATCAGGAAAGAATAAGGCTGCACACTTTAGTTCTTTGTCAGCTTTGATACAGACAAGAGATTGTATTGGAATCCAGGTATATGCATCGCATTGGTTATCTTTTTGACCAGGAAAAAGATAGGTAGAACCTATGTGATTGATAGTAACTGACTCTCCAGTAGGTAGATGAACTTTGCACTCTTTAGATTTATCACATAAGCTACTTCAATCAAAATTTCTTTGTTGTTAACCGTGTGATTTGATGCTCCAGAATCTACTAACCACTTAATTAGATCCTCACTAGTGGTAGTAGCTGCATTTGCTATACCTGCAGGCACAGATGAGTTACCATTCTCATTCTCTTTGCCAAGCATCTACAGAATTTGAGTGTACTGCTCTGAGTAAATTGTGGAATTCCTGCTAGTCCAGCTTGAATGTTCTGATTCTGAAATTGACAAGGTGCTGCATTTCTAGCCAAGTTAGCACTTGCACCAAAAACATCACCAATAAGAGCAGAGTTGGTATCATTGTTAGATTGGTTGTCTCTAGCATAGTTGACAGAGGGAGTCTTCTTCTTAGCTTTGAAGTCTGCTGGATATCCTACTAGCTTATAGCATGTATCTCTGGTATGCCCTTTGAAATGACAATAGTCACAGTAGAGGTTTCTTCTTGGGCCTATAGACAGGTCCTGAGTTAGACGATCCTCCTTTGTTATTGTACATGGCAGTGTTGCCAGGACTGGGTGAATTAGTAGCCATGTACCCTACATTGTTGCTAAACAAGGTTATTCCCTCATTTATCTCAGGCACGTGTAGGAGGAGTCAGTGATCTCCTACTTTTCTCAGATATTATCATAGCATATGCCTTATTAATCGAAGGAGTTGGTGGCATCATCATAATCTGATTGCTAGACTGAGCATATGATTCATTCAACCCTATTAGAAACAACAGAAGTCTTTGAGACTCAAAGTGCTCAACATACTTTTTGGACTCTTCACAACCACAACAAGAACAGGGCATCAAGGCATCAAATTCTGCCCATAATTCCTTCAGTTTTGAGAAATAGACTGAAATTGATGAGATACCCTGGGTTAACGTGGCTATTTGTCTATGAAGCTACAAAATTCTAGATCCGTTTACTTTGTCAAAAGATTCCCAAAGGTCTGTCCAAACCTTATGAGCACTCGTAGCATACACCATACCACTCAGTAATTCATTGCTAACAGAATTCATTATCCATGAAAGCACTATGGTATTGCACTTCTCCCATAGCTCATGCAAAGATGGATCAAAATTGTCCTTAGAATACCTACCCATCGACAAATCCCAATTTGCTCTTTCCAAGTAAACTAACTCGCATAGAACTGTTCCACAGGGTATAATTCTCAGGTCCAGTGAGTTTAATTGAGATTAGCGAGCTACCTAGAGTATCGCAAGGCTGGAGAAAGAATGGATGATGCTGCTCTACAACTGGAATTGCGGCAATGCTTCCTCTAGCTGGAGGTGGTGCAACAATATCAGTAGTACCATCTGAACTCTTAATCGCCATTGATGATGAAGTTGAAAACTCCGAGAAATTTCTGAATTGTGAAACCCTAACTGCTCAAAGACGAATTGCACCAATAATGGTGACTCGAAAGCAATTGGGTGAAATGAAGAACAATTGAAGATAGCACCTGAGAGGAGTGAACGGAGCTCAGATCAATCTGCAAGCTCTGATACCATGATGATTTCTGGAGAGCAATCTTCAGCAAAAGAGAGAAGAGGAAGAAGAGAGATCGACGAGACTATGGAGAGAACATTTCTCTGATATTAGAGAATGAAAATTGAACTACAAAGACTAACTACCTTCAGTTATATATTGTATACTAACCAACCTTTTAATTTAGTTGTGTCCAGCTGTCACTAACTGCCTAACTGTCATTAACTAAACGAACTAACTATTGTTAAGCTCCTATTATTTCAACAATTATATTACTTATTCTGAAATGGTTTACCTATTATATTAGTCGAGATGCAGTTGGAATATCATGCATTATAGGAGCTTTCGCTAATAATTCCTGATATATATTTTTGTTCTGTGGCTATATGCGTAGAGAAATCAACCATCAACCAGATTATTAATCAACTTTTTATTTAGAGCATATGGATATCCAAAAGTAATTAAGTCATAGCTCATGTATATAATTTGATACTGTAGTATAAAAGAACACGTCAGTAGAAACATGAAAAGAAAAAAGGGAGGCCGCATAGAATGATTGGCCGTTAGCTAATCCGGCGTTTGCGACATAGGATCAAAATTTTGTAAAATAACTTTTGTGGCTAATATAGCCTTCGTTTCTATGCAGGGCGGAATTAGAGATTAGCTTACGAGTTCTGTGAAACTCGATAGTTTTGGTGTAAATTTTATATTTTTTTGAATTTTATTAAATATAAATAAATTATTAAGTTAAAATATTATATCTTGATAAGATAAAAATTCGAATACATAAATTTTAAATCATAAATTTACTTCTATTTATATGATACAATTATACCCTCTCGAAATAGATTTCTTGCTTTATCAGTTTCTTTTTTTACGCATGCTAAATAGATGAGTGTGCAATAGTGCAATATGAAGATTTGAAAGGACGTGTGTAATAAAAGTGCGAAAGTCCAACTCAAAAATTTGGAGGCATTGTCAAAGACATAAAGCTCCACAGTGCTCATAGGAGGCTTCAATACTTTCGACCACAAGAGATGTTCGTACTTATTTTTACGCCATTAGTATAATTTATGGGTTATATAATATGTTATTATTTTACTTTTTATGTTATCATATGAGATTTTATATGTAGAATTATCTATTGTCGTGGAAATCTAACTTGATAGTGTAAAATATATTTATACGAGTATTGAATTACATAAATAACTCAAGCATCATCTGGAATTTTGAGTGCTACCTCTAGGGGCGAATCACATGGTCATAAAGGTGATCACTTCGTCGAAAAATGATACTATATATATAGGTACAATATTATATTTTAGAATTATATAACACATATTAAACACCCATTGTCGGAAAATTTTTTCACTTCTTTTAAATTTGAACACCCTTGAAAAAATTCTTTACTTCGCCACTTACCACCCCATTCAAAAGTCAAACTTAGAAAACTCTTTTCACCCACTTTCTCTAGAAATCATTACGAAAAACTAATATAATTCTAATATGTTGAGGTAATTAAGGAAAGAAATGTTCAGTTAGGTTAGAGGTAAAAGCGGTCGACTAGATTAACATGGGGAAACCATAGTCATTTAACGTGAAAAAGGTTAAAAGTGAAAACTAATTGTGAGAACTTTAAAATTTGAAATAAATTTCAAAAAAGAAAATGTGACAGCTATCCCAGAGTAAAGGTTTTTGCTGAGGCAAGGCAATAATTAAAAACATACAGTATGTTTTTTCAAGCCCAACTCCAAAAGCTTAACCCTCTTTATCTATATCTATTACTATATTAAAAGCACGAAAGTCCTTAGCGAAATATCGTTCGTTTTTTTAACCCTTAAAATCAACTAGAATTTTATTTGTCAATCTTTTCTTATTAGATTGTATTACAATTTTATTTGCAATAGGAAGACGTGATTTTAATACTCTAAAGACTTGTGTTTCAAAGGAAAGATAATACTAACTTTTTACCACGTCTAATCTCCATATCATTTGTAAGATTTCAAATTAAAACGCTAAAAAAAAGAAGAGAAGATTAATCAAGTACACTATACTAAATTGATTAATTTCTATAATACAACATAACTTACATATCTATCTATCTATCTATCTATCTATATTAAAAGCACGAAGGCCTTTAATGAAATATCGTTCGCCTTTTTTACCATTTAAAATTAAACTTCACATTAGACAAAATCGTAATTTAGTTATTATCGTAATATTTAGTACTTTGAAATCAACTAATTTGGTTATAAAATCTTTCTTGTGTTGAATTATGTAGGAAGTCTTAATTCTTAGGACTTTAATATAAATATTAAAGGAAGCTCGGTACACTAAACTCCCCATATGTGCGGGGTCCGGGTAAGGGTCGGACCACAAAGATTTATTATTTTTTACTTATATTGAATGGGAAAAATAACAATATTACATTGTCTTATAAATATTATTTGGGAGAAATAACAATATTACATTGTCTTTTGTTTATATTTATTTACGCCAATTTCTATATGAAATATATTTGAACTTAAAATTCTGAGGGGAGGATACTATATATTCTTACTATTTAATTAAGATGTATGTACTTAATTAACTATTTTTTAATAATTAAATGTAATTTTTAAATATTATGCGAAAACATCGATGAAGAGAAAAAGATGTTATTCGAGTAAGAAGGAGTTTAAAAAAATATCTCTATATTTTATATCATTGTAAAGGCACAAATTCCAAATGCAAAACATAAATAAATTATTTTTTAAAATTTTTATTTAATAACTCAAATATATTATTTAATAATATTTACATAATTTTTTAAAACTATATACTTATTGATATTTTTCGCGTATTCTAAGACTAATAAACTAAGTTGTGCCCTGTATACTTCCTTGCACAGTTTCCATATAACGTACTGTTACTGGCTAATACGGACGCAATTGCATGAAGTTCAAAATCTTGGCAAAGCATACAATTAAAAGTTACTTTTAATTTAAAACAGGAAAATATAATACACTCAATGTCAACGGCACAAAGAGGGGGTAGAGTCCAAATCTGGGAAGAAGTATAGAGGGTAAACTCGGGCTACATATAGGACATAATTTGGTGATATTAGGAAGATACGTTGAATCAAATATTGCTATAAATCCTACCCCATAAACAATGACTTTCTATATTTAAGTGCCAGAATTTTCACTAAGATTTGTTAAAATATCATTAGATTGTATTAAATTAATTCTTGGTATCAAATGTTACTAAAACTAATAAAATATCTTCCTTAATTTTTTTTATTATACATAAGTGATTGAGGGGAAGAAAAAAAAGGGAGGAAATATACAAGTTGAAAAATCGAACCCTGTCCAACAAGGTGAAAATTCAGGTAGCCAACGAATTTGACTATTAAGATTCCTCAGTTAGAAATCATCCTTTGTATAATATTGTCTTAGAAAAAAATAATTAAACGTACAAAGTTCTAAATTTGTCCCTTCGAAGACATCATTTGAGGAGGGGGA